>JAGYXB010000080.1:0-161137 GCA_022495005.1 Rhyacophila brunnea
TTACGTGGTTGAGCAAGGAAACAGATTAGATGTTTTACGAAGCCGTTTCTAGAGGTCAGGGTTACGTTTCGACTTGATAGCTACTAAATGATTATTTTACACCGGGAGAAGCCCGCCTGTAACAGGGGTGTATCAATTCGCCCCATCTGGATTAAAGTCGAAGGGTACGCCCTGATCTCATCGGCCACCCATCCAATTCCTTGTTCATCCGTTAAATACATGGCATGATAACAGTTTATATAAAAAAAATTCAACTACAATCTAACTATTCTAACAAAAAAAAAAAAAACAACTAACTTTACGTATTGTTTCTATATTTATTTTAATTACCACTTTCCTGCTCAAAGCAATGCTCCTGAATAAGTCAGAGTTTGATTTATTTTTCTTTCTTATTATCATTTGTCATAATTTATTATTATTTTATTTTTCTCCTGTAATGTCGTGCGTTTATTTTGTTTTCGTAATGTTTTTGTTATTCTTCTCGTTCTTTTATACTAGTCAGCGGAGGGGTCGTGGAGCTATAGTCTTCGACTCTTGGGCTGTCCAGTTTTTTTGTATTCCGAGAGGCTACATTTGTAGACGTTTAGCCCTCGTTCGGAATTATAGTTTCGTGCTACGTTTTTCTTCTTCTGGTGCAATAGGAGCGTACCTCGTTTGGCGTCGTCTGCCTTTGCAACCAGGGCGTGGTAGTGGCGTTACTATTGAGCCAGGCTCGTTCCGAGCAGCGGATATCTTCCTGTGGAAAGTTTTCCACTGATCTGCTGGTCTCTGGAGTATCACCTCATAGATGGACAGGTACTGTGTCTCCATCTGTTCCTATTACTGCGGGCAAGGCATCGTATAGCGGTACAACGGCCAGGCTCGTTGACGGCGGCACGGCTTTCTCACAGGTACTAGGATGGATTTTCACAATAAGTATCCTTTTCCCTTTCTTTTTTTTTTTTAGATGGTTACACTTCGGAGGTACCTCTTGTTGTTTCACGATATCTTTCAGGCGTCATGTCCCTAGTCTCTCCATGAACCTGCGCGAGAAAGGAGAGTGCGCACTCTCCACACCATCAAGCTTTGGTATCATGAATTTTCGGCTACGCTGCCTTTGGATGCGCTTACTTCGAGAGGTGGCTCCCTTTGTGCTTCCAAATTGTCTTCATCTGTATTTATTCTTTCTCTTTCTTTAGTAATTTATTCGTTCATTAGGCTTCCTGTACTTTAAATTTATTCGAGTTTACTTTATTAATTACTCCTACCCCATACATTAAATAGCTACTAATTTTATATAAAATCTTCCCATTGTACTTATGGTACTTACTATCACTTTTAATATTTTACCCTAATACCCATAATTATTTTGCAACATTGTATTGACTGTATAAATAATATTGATATTAAAAATTGAAATATTCCACCCTCTCATTATATTTATTTACTGAATCAGTAAACTTAAAACTGTGTAATTAACTTTATTTTTAGTGAAACCCATTTTATTTAAAAAAAAAATTGTTGTTTCGTTATACGCGCCCGACATCCTATTCCAAAGGCGCGCCGCGCCGTTTTGCGGTGCCTCTCACGTTTTATTATTATTATTTTTTTTTTCATTATTGAAACCCCGTTGAGAAATTTACGGCTTATTGACTCATTTTTTTTTTTTCACAAGCATACAATCTCTACTTTCATCCTCTTATACCTAATTTTAACTTATTATTAAAATTTAACATAACAACTATATACACTTCGTCGAGTGATGCCGTATTATTCCCGTTCCGTTTTCGCTGTGTTAAATTTACGATTGGTAATTTGTAAAGAAATAATAGTGACGGTCGTATACTATTTTCCTCGTTTCTCTTTGAATTCAAATTATTAACACGGCGTAACTTTGAAACAGGTTTCGCGCTACTGTAGAATATCCTCTTTCCCATTTATAAAATTGTTTGCGATTTTCAATGTTAATGTTTTCGAATTCATTCATATTTACTTTATTTGAACGGAAAGAATTGGCGTCACTTTGCGAAGCGTTATTTTTAAAACTAGAATGTACATTTTTCTTACTAATGAACTTAAGTTTACAAGGCTCAGAAAGTGGGTCCTTAATTAACTTTGTATCCGTAATTAGAAGAATTTCCGGATGTTTTATTCGTATAATCTACACATTTCACTTCTAACAGGAACTCGGCGTTCACCCTTGACTCGAGGGTTGGCGACTGGTCCTGCTTCATCTCCTCGTGGTCGAGCCTGCGCCCGCACAGCTTCTTTGATTCCTCTCAGCTTGCGCGCCTTCTCAGCCCTCTTTTGAGGCTCCCTGGCCTCGCGTTTCCTTTTTCTCTCCTCACCGAACATCCCGTGGTCGACTAGGGTACACGACATGTTAGTGATACCCTAGGAAAATCGGCATTTTTCTCGCCGTTTTTCGTCGCGAGTGGGCCGTGGCCTCTACGAGCCCTCCTCGCTGGATACCGTCGATGATGTGTCTGGTCTTCATAGGTGGGATTTGTGCAGCCATTCGTCGTACTGGAGACGCGCTGGTGCTATGGTCTCCAGCACGACGCTAGGCGCGGTCAGCTCCGTATGTGGACTGTCTTCGAACACCAGAGGGCTCTCCCGGTTTGATGTTGGAGACAGCACTTCTTCTTCGATAAGGGTTACGTCGGAGTCCACTTTTTAGTTAACCATTTCTTGGTTGTTCCGGCTCCTGGATCATAAACTTTTATTTAGCGTTCGCGGGCGTAAATTTTATTTCGCGGGCGTAAATTTTATTTCGCGGGTTCGGAAGAATCCATGCGATTCTTCGAGCTTCACGTTGCCAAGGCGCCATTGAGATCCCCGGGGTTCCAGCGGCTAGCTCAGGTGTCCATCGAACCCCGGATTCACAAAAAAAAGAAATTCAAACGGTTGGAGTATAAATAAAACACGGTCTTTCGTGCTCGTAACGTGGTCTTGTTATATTTTACATTTTCTTTAAACGTTTATATATTTTGTTTTAACAATAAGTTTCGCAGGTCCTATCCTATCGGAAAGGGGACGCTTACTAATTACTTTTGTCTTTTTCAAACTTCGCGTACCCACGCCATTCCAGCAAAAGGGACTCTCGTGATTGGCCAAATTTTATCGCGTGATCTTTGATTCGGCGAATCACGAGCCTGACCCTGGCGCAGGCGCGTCGAAATTTGGACGTTGCCGACAAGCGCGGCAAAATTTATTATTTTTAAATCCTTATATTTAGTCTTAAATTATCTCTTTCATCCATCATCATTTTTACTTTTTAAATTAAAAAAATACTTACGTGGTTGAGCAAGGAATCAGATTAGATGTTTTATGAAGCCGTTTCTAGAGGTCAGGGTTACGTTTCGACTTGAGCTACTAAATGATTATTTTACACCGGGAGAAGCCCGCCTGTAACAGGGGTGTATCAATACCCTAATCACCTAGCGGTATGAAATATTCTCATACCTAACAAATATACATAAAAAAATTCATAAAAATCGGTCGAGCCATTTCGGAGGAGTGTGACCACAAACATCGTGACACGAGATTTTTATATATATAGATAGTGAACTTTACTTAACCTCAAAATTGCGATTTCTTCTACTGTGAACAAATTACATGGAGTAAATTTAACTAATGTTACTGTTATTATTTCTGACCGCTCTTACATGACGCCTATTGCATTATTTTTTCTCACTCGGCGTTGCTCTAACTACGTCATGTCTTCTGTCAAAACTATCAAACTTCGCGCTCATGGTACGTTTATAGTAAAACTGATTTTTATTTAAATTTATCAAAATGGCGACTTGTTCGATAGGTATGAGTGTTTGATAGTAAAAAAATCCTAAAATAGCCCTCCATCTTCTAAATAATATAAATCATTAATAAATAGAAAAGCACAATAATTTCAAATACTTGAATTAAATGAATGAGTTATATCAGAAGTATGAACTACCATATTTCCTCGATTCTACACGTGCATGGATTTTACTTGCACCAAGTGTGTAGATAACTGTTTACACGTAAAAGTGCTAACTGTCTCTCCAATCTCATTCTTTAAGAGTAAGCGAAACGCAATGTTGTCATATAAGGCCGGAACTGCAAAATGGTACTTTTCAGTAGTATGATTTTAATGACACCACGTTATTTTTTAATGCTGAAATAGTAATTTTTTATTTAATTAATATAAATATTTTTATTTTTTTTTCGATTATCATTGTTGTATTATCTTTAAAATTATTTAATAAAATGCAATCAATAGTCAAAAATGCAGTTACAGCCTTTTACGTAGGTGTCGATTTTATGGTACTATTTGACAAGTCGTGAAAATTGGTTAACTTCAAAATGAGTCGCGGTGTAGTTCATTTTTTTACCAGCAAGTTCGTTACTATCGTATTACACGGTCTAATTGTCAGGTGAAAATTCAGAAGCTTTTGAACTTTTTTAATTCATGCATGCAATCTTGCAATTTGCACGATAATACATGTTTACAACATTATGATGCTGCAATGAAAAGAAAAGTTATTGTGTATGCAGAAGAGCATGTGGAAACAGAGCTGAAGCATGTAAATTTGTCATAAGTGAAGCGAATATTCGTCATTGGAGAATTGATTGTATTCCTATATTTCGTTGTAGAAGGACGTGCAAAGGGAATGCCTATCACAAGTCAAGCAATTTAACTAAAAGCAGTCGAAAAGTGATCCATAAAAAACAGACCCTGAATCTGAGGAAATCTTCAAACTCTGATGGTGATAGTACATAAATAATATAGCTATTTTTAAATCCTTTTTATTGTGATTGTATGACTTTGTTATAATAAAGTTTACATGTTATTGTTATTACTTTTGGTATATAAAAATAAAGGTGTTTTATAATCAAGTATGTTACATGTTTTTTCTCTTTCAATTTTTTATAATATATCATATTTGTTTGAATGTTTCATATCGTTTAAATATTTCTGTATTTTAAAAAGTCAAAATAATAAAAATTCTTCAGATTTTTTTTTCACTTCCTATTATTATAACTAAAAAATAAATGCGGCCCAGCCCATAGGTCTTAAAAGGTCATCGACCTCTGCTCTGTGTTACCTAAATTTATTTGAAATGATTTTTTTTCCGCCAAATGATATCGAGGCGGCTGTCGCCAATGAAATGCAATTACATCACTTTGTGGAAATCGACCGCATCTCATCCTCTCGTCTGCTTCCTTAGACATCGGTCTTCGTTTTATGTGGTCTTTCTGCGTTAATGCAAGTTTGCAATAATACGATCGATATTTTTTTATATATGTATTTATTTTATAAAAAATCATATTGAAAAACATATTTTTGAGCCTATGTTACACGTCTGCACAAAAAAATGATAAAAACGATAAGAAATCTTGCGTAGGCCAATAAATTTTGACGCAATATTCAATTAAATCGGAACCACATCACCCTGATAGGACAAAAATAGATTCAAGAAAAATATTTCTCACATATTTAGACTTAACTAAGCTAAGACTGCATTTAAAGTGAGAACAATTAAACGATGAAATAAACACAATGCAATATTATCCCTACTTAAACTATACAAATAACTGAGAGGTCTCTTCATGCATTCGATCAAATTAAACATCAAACTTTTATGAGATTACAAGGAATGTATTTACATCAAGAAAGCTCCCACTGAGCGAAGTTTAGACAAAAGTTTTTTTTCTATTTAACTATGCTTTGTATTTTTAGCAACACTCGTATGATTGATTAAGCCTTTTCCCATGTTAAAGTTTACATACAAAATTGTATAGGAACATCTTATTATGTATACAACTCTAAAAACACAGGCTATGCACGGAATTTTTTTTTTATGATAATTAACATTAAAAAAACGGTGAAAATGTTATAAAAGCTATAATCGCAGTATAGTGAAAACCATTTTAATTATATTACAGAACAAACGACATTCTTTCAATAAGACTGAATCGGATCTTGGAATATATTCACGGATCGAGTGACATAGCCAAAAAGATATAATAAATGCTGACTGCCAGTAAACCGAATATTCTATTAGTATTTACTATCGCTCCATATTACCTCAATAATATTGAATTAAGCACCATCGGGCAGATTTCATAGATATTTTGGATACGACAAAGCTGAACACGGTGCTCGATCCATAAATATAACATAGTCCAATTCACAGATTTTCAAAATACCAAACTTTGCATTGAGTCAGCGTAACCTCTCTCTCAAAGTGAAAGCGGTAACCTCTGCCATATGTCCGATGTTATTGTAATATAACTACATAATAATATGTCCATCAAAATATCATTCAACTACTTACATAAATCCGAATGCACAGCATTCTTCGTTTATACTGTATTAATATATTTCTACTAAAAAATATATATATACGAAAAAAACATTTAAAAATGAAAAGATCCTGTTTTACAGCAAATTAGTAGCTTGGTATCAAAGTCAGACAAACGATACCTCCCACTAAATTCATATTTGAATAGATTACAATGCTCTTTAAATAAATCCACCAAAAAATATCAAAATTCATCATCATTTTAATATAGATTTTTGTGTTTAAAATTCATATGTAATATCAAAAATGATGGACACTTTGACACCCATGTTCGCGAAGACCAATCGCTGAATTAGAATCTACTTATATTATAACTGCCGACGATGATGCAGTGTGCTTATGTCATTCTAAAATCGACGATCTCCGTCAGTTTTTTCAAAATAAAGATGTTTTCCAATTGTTTTGGAGGAAAAGTATTATTTTTAACCAAATGAAATGGACTCAAGTAATGTTCGAAAGCGTGTAGCTATCACATTGAGCGGAAAAGAGCCAAAGTAAAGAGTTAAAAGATTCCATAATCATGATTATTAATTTTATAACTTTCTATGTTTTCATATTTTTTCAATAAAAAGAATTTTTCAACCATGTACCCTGAAATTTTAGTAAGAAATTTTAAACGTTAAAAGTGGACACGTACAGGCCTGTCTGTATCACAAATGGAAAAATGCCAAAGTTTCTATAAAAAGCGGACATCAGTATTATATTTGATATTAACAAAATTAATATCCTGGATTTAACAAATTTATTGTGATCTGTACCATCCACCAAACATCATTATTCATGTTTTTTTCCACATATATCGTTTTTGGTGTTTTGTAAAAAGGGCGAATCAACCATTTTGGCGAAATTGAGATTTTAATGAAAAAACAATATGTACCTCACTAGCTTGTTTGTGTAAAAACGGCAAATTTGTATCTAAAGAGAAAAGTACTTAAAAACGATAATCGTATAGACGAATATCCACTTATTTTTACAGATAAAAAGTGAATGTGACATATTAGGCCGTTTTAAAATATTATATTATAATGCCTTTTATAAAGACAGTATTCTTTATAAGCTTTATTATAAATTTGTTAGACATTTATAATCATCCACAGGTAATTAATAAATAAATGTCAAAAGTTAAAAATCCTCCTGTGAAATAGCATTTTGGTTAATTCGAACCTTTTTACAAGACACCGACGATATAATATTATGCTTCATTATGTATGAAATGAAAAATCACCCCTCGTAAAATTTAATAGACGGCTTATATCCCACTTTGATACTCAGGTACTCAAATATTATATTGAAATGAAGCTTAAGTCAATAATTAAAACACCAACAGAAATTATCTACATGAACTCATAGAGAACTATTCTTGTAACGCAAAAAAATATAGTATTACATAATATAAACACTTACAAAGTTTAAACCGAGGTTAAAAAAATATAAAGAATATTAAAAAAATATATTAATTGAAATTAAAATTCACCTGTGAAAGTGAAAGCTTCTCATAAATTCTTTAAATTTAATGTGTAACAGAAACAAAATGAGTTGACTGTACATAAAGTCCTGTGAAAAGAGGTGATCTACATGTTTTATTATTAGATAGATACATACCTCTTAAAAGAGTGGCAATCCATAATAGAAACAAAGTTTGCTGCCCAACATGCATAACAAAAATTCTACATAAACGTGTATAGCAGCCATTTATAAAAAAGAGACATTTTTAAAACATGGCAACTTATTTTATAATTGAATCAATCGGTCATTCAGCGTTCAGACATTCAGAAAATATAACGTATTTCAATTCCTGAGACGGAAGCTTCAGTTCCCGCACCGTCTTCAAACTATTTAAATCTACATTTAAAATTAAAATATAGCATTCGCACCATAACAGTAAAATTAATTATCATAAAATTTCAATCGGCTCTCACACAAATGTTGCTATCAAACAAAACCTTGCAACTAAAAAAATATACTTTTGATCTCCCCATAATATACAACGCGGCAACAATGATTACATTTGCAGAAAAGTGTTTTCCAAATGAAATGGCGACTACCCATGCAGTTACAATATTTTCAAGATGTGAGTGCCTTGCCTTACACATTCTGCTAATGAAACTAATAAACTTAACATTCAGTAAATAACACTGGTAGATGTAGATTTACATCAGTTGTTTTATAGTAAGCTTCTATGAATTATTGCAATGATGTATTATATTATTTAACTTGTTTTGCTGATCGACGTTTGACAGCAACACTCGAGTGAGAACCGCCTTAGATAAATGTAATATATTTGAATGTACACAGTATTCTCTGTCATTTCAATTTGAAACGAAAGAAGAATTTTTTCAATCGAACATAGCTCTATATTTCTACAAGAGTTTAATGAATTGAAAAGAGCCATCCTAAATAAATCACCAATTGTCTGGAATCGTCTCACATCACTGAATATTAGTCGCGTCGAATCAATTGTCTACGGGGTCGGCGCTCTCTCTACCGATTTTCTTCTGTAAAAGGTCGGGAGTCGAGTCGGCATCAGCTGGAAGCGAGCTGTCTAGACTGACCGAGTCATCATCTGCAGCCCGAGAGGGGTCCCCTTTTTCGCTGCAATTGTTTTCTGAGGAACATTTCCCATTGGAGAGTGGTGTCTCCCTGTCATCCGAACAAGGGGCGCCTCCGTCGGTCTTCTCCGCACCGTCTGAATGAGGGGTGTCACCGTCATCAGCCATTTCCGCAGGATCGTCTCTCAGTAGTTCCTCTTCATCTCTGTCTGCGGGGAGCGATCCGTCAGACTCTTCATCTTCCCTCTTGATGCTGTCATCCAATTTTGACAAATCTTCTTCTATCTTGCTACTGGCACCCGATTTGGAGGAATCGTCTTTCCTTTTGATACAATCGTTCAATTTAGATGAATCATCTTTGACAGAATCGCTGACGCTCTCTTCATTTTCCAAGATGTGGTTTTCGGTTTCCAACGGTGCCTTATCTTCACTCTCCTCCGTCTCCATGGATTCCTCTGTCTTCACAGATGTCCCTTTCTCGGTTGGTACCACTGTCTCTGCAGATTCCGCTGTCTCTGCGGGTTCTGCCGTCTCTACGGGTTCTGCTGTTTCTGCGGTCTCCGCTGGTTCTGCCGTCTCCGCTGGTTCTGCCGTCTCCGCTGGTTCTGCCGTCTCCGCTGGTTCTGCCGTATCCATAGGTTCTGCCGTATCCATAGGTTCTGCCGTATCCATAGGTTCCGCTGTCCCCGTGGCTTCTGCTGTCTCTTCAGAATCCGAAGTCTCTCCGTTGCTCTTTCTGAAGTCCCCATCTTGATCAGTATCGGTCTTTTCCACCTCGGGTTGGGAGTCATTCACTTTGAGAGGGTCCTCGTCATCGGGGTCAGCCTCCGTTTTCTTGTCCACTTCAAAAGTAAAGGATTTGTCAGAATCTGGGGCAGCAGTCTCATCAGCACCTTTCTCTGATGCGTCATCAATCAACTCTATGGACTTATCCAATTGAGCGTCCTCTTTGTCACCATCGGCCGGTTTACTGGCGGCGTTATTGTGAATAGACTCGGAGACGTTGGCATCAGTCGAGATGGAATTGTCGGCATCCCCGTTGTTGCCCGTCTCCTGGACGGAATCATTAGAGTTCTCGTCGATGAAGATGGGCTCATCATCGATGCGTGGGGGAGGTTTCATAGGCGGCGGGACCCTCTGGCGGAGCGGGGGAGCAGGCCGGCTCTCCGAGGACATGATCTGGACCTCATCCTCATCGTCGCTGAATAACTCGGTAGCGTTGTTCTCTTTAAGCCAGCCCTTGAAGCCCTCATTGAGGTTGGAGCGCACCTCTGCAAACCGCCGGCCAGACGTTTTGAGCAACTGGTCGAAGTTCTGATGCAGCCATTTCATCTCTTCCGTGTTCTTGTGGCGGAGATTGCCCGGGGGGTCCTTAAGCTTGACGAGCCGGGTGAGGACATAGTTCATGAGGTCAATCGAGTCCAGAACATTGAACCTGTACCACTCCAAGGAGCCCCGGGTACTACCGGTGGTCTCAGGTTCGGTGGGTTCGGGCTCGGCGGCAGAGGCAGCGGCACGGGAGTTACGGGTGGTTCTGCCAGAGGGGCGACCACGTGTTACGCCACCCCCCCTGCTCGGCGACGGAGTGGAGGTTGGCGTGGTCCAGAGGTGTGAGCGGGCTGGCGTAGTTTGGTTAGCCTGGGCCAAGAGACGCTGCTGCAAACGCTGGGAGTGTGGCTGGCGGGGCGGCGGGCCAGAGCGGGAGGGTGCCGAATCACTGACGGACACGATGGTGGCGGAGTAGCCGCCCGGCATCTTGGGATTAGTGTTGACGGCGAAGACCCGTCCATCAGGCAACTTGTACATCTTGCTAGACGAGAGGGGGGAGGGGTCCACCTTGAACTTGAGGCCACCGGTAGCCTCGTTGACAGTGACATCGTTCTCCGTCATCTGGATGATGTTAGAGAAGGCATGCTGCGAGAGTCCAGCCGAGAAGGGCTTGGGGGCAATGCGGCGCTCTGTGAGGGCAGACAGAGGGCGAGGAGTGAGCTTGGGCTGCGCGGAAGTGGCAGCGGCAGGGGCAGCAGCAGTGGTGGTAGTAGTGGTGGTGGTGGTGGCGGTGGCGGTAGTGGCGGCAGCAGCGGTGGATGGAGGCGACACCCCTGAGGTAGGTGTCAGACACTGCACATCGTCGTCTGCTTTCTTCTCAGGTGTGACCTCAGGGGGTACGTCGCTCATCTCGCAGACAGGTTCTAGCGGCATGGGGAAATCGGGTGTGCACACCACATTGTCCTCCTCCGGGACCACCTGCTGCATGTTGGCCAGCTGCGACATGTCCAATCCCTGGAGACCACAGATTATTCCAATTCAATGTCAAAAATGGGGGGGAAGAGCAGTATCAAAAAATCAATGACCACCATTCTATTGTAAGCCTAACTGTATTTTTGTATTAAAAAATATGCAAGTCTCAACGAAACAGTTGGAGTTGGCTCAATATCCAATTATGAAAAAATATTGTGATTCCAAAATGCAAATAAAATATTTTATGTGTAATTAAAAGAAGTACATAACTAAATATACATGTTATTTTTAATCTTATGTATATCAGAAATAAAGAAACAATAAATACCAAACTATGATTTAAGTGAAACTTAAACTATTATGTGATCGCAGCGGAAAAAATATTTTATTCAATCGGAAATCTGGTGTCATTTATTTGACAATAATTTTTCCATTTAAGTTTCATAATTATTAGTGTATTCCTTTGCTAAGTTGGTAAGACAGTTCTTTCTACAGATTTAATGAAATTGATTGTAGAAAACGACTTCTTCGTTTCATAATTATTAATCCTGGATACATTGAAAGCAAATATTCTATTTAAATAAACAGTACAGTAAAACCTCGTTAGTATGAACACTGATAATTCGAAATTTTCGCGAAAAAAAAGGCCCTTGAACATTATTTTCATATAAAACCATACCTTTAATTTGAATTTCATAATTCAAAATGATTTCAGAGTCCTGGCATATAAAAATATTCAATAAATCGTAATAAAGTACACTATTTTATGAGCCAGTCATTGAAAAATGTGACATTAAAACATCAAAAATTACTTATTTTATAAAGGTAATAAAAATAATCATGACATTATGACCCATTGACACACAGCGGTATGTCATCAGAGGCACAACTGCACTCCACTCAAAGGAAAAACAATAACTCACATGTTTCAGGGCTGTAGATATTTAATTGTTGATTGATTATTGGATTTTCACATAGTTTTACTGAGAACCAATGCTATGATCAGAAACAAAATTAATGAAAATCAAAAAAAATTTTTTTTTCAAAATTTTTATATTTTTCCCCCATACATTTCATATTTCATAATTCGATTTTTGGACCCATGGAATTCGTATTAACGAGGTTTTACTGTATATGGTATCGAAAAACATCAAAAATTGATGTGACATTTATATTTACATAATAATTGAAGGGTACAGGAGAAGAATGTGTTGTCACAGAAATATCAAACTGAGATATCGTTGATTAGACTTTGAAGTCAATGACTCTAAAGGGCGTCAGTTTTTGTCTGGCGTTGCAGTAATCAAGCATCCCAAGTGAAAGCGTATCATTATTATTACATTTATTTTGTTATTATATTAATCCGGCGCCCGTGTCCGTCACGAATGACGTACGCAAGTGTTCGCAAAACAACGGGCCCAGAGCGTATCCGTCACCAAAGCTGTATGCAAAAATTCGCCGGTCGATAGTGTAGGAAATACAAGACATACTATTTTGAAATCTCTACCATATTTGCCTCGTTTCGTTACCACTGGTGACACCTATATAATATTGTCAAATATATTTTGTTTTAACACTAAAAACTTTGATATTTTAGGTACTTTAAATATCACTTTACTGCGGTTGCGTAGTATATGAAATACCACCGGCCGAAAGGGCTGTGCATTTCGCTTTTCATGTTTTGCATTGTGAATTTTTTTACGTGATCTATTGTATAAATTTTATTATTGATCCTGATAATAGGTATAACAAAACCAATGCTTGTGGGACATATGAAAAAATCAGAAAGAAATGCCATATTTCATGAAGTTGAAAAAGTGGGAGACAGAGGCAAAGTCAAACAGCCCACTGTTGCCCTCAAATGGTGTGACAGAAGAGATGTCCAGATTCTCACAACCATGCACAATGACTTCTTTGGTCCGACCGGTAAAACTAATTTTAGAACCCATAATGAAGTGCATTTTGGTATATATGGTGAATAAAAATATGGGGACTGTCAACAAAGCCAACATGATGCTCAGAAGCTCGTCATGCATGAGGAAATCTGTGGAATGGTATGAAAAGGTAGCATTTCACATAATTATTGACCTCTATTTATTATATGATTTTTATTTAAGTTTGTTACTGGTAGTAAAAAAAACTGTAGGAGAATTTCAGTTGGACATGATAAAACAATTGGTATTTGATAGGTACTAAAGTGTCTAAAGTTAGTTTAGTTTAAATACTTCAAAATGTTAAAATCAAAATCCACCACCATGTGGTTTAAAATGCTAACCCAAACCTATTGACTAGTGAAAACTAGACTCCGCTAGTAGATAATAAATCAGTTAAGCGTCAATGACATTGAGCTACTTTACAAGCTGCATGTTGGCGAATTTACAATCTGCCTGTAAAGTCGCCCAGTGTCATCATCGAACAAGCTAACAAGCAGATTGTAAACAATCTTTTTTTAGGCTTTTAAATTCGCCAACAAACAGCTTGTAAAGTAGCTTAATGTCATTGACGCATTATACATTTCGACGCTTTACAAGAGTTATTTTCCCCCAAAGCGAAAGACAACAAATTATAATGACAATATTGTGCTGCACCGGGCAAAGATATCTTGAAAAAGTAGTACATAATAGACATTTACATTTTAAGTATTACAATTGAAATGAAATATCCATAATATACCTATAACTAGTTAGATAAGTATATGAGCCCACATTAGCCATGCGGCTTAAGCGTCTGCCTATAGCGTCCAGGTTCAAATCCTGGGTCTGGCAAGTACACATATTGTTTTTCAATTTGTGTATGAGTGAGAGAATGGACCTAAAAGGTTGAGCAAGTGACTGACATCCATTTCTCGTAAAAACAAAACCTGTTAATATAAAACCTCTACCCTGTGGAGGCTCATAATATGATCCTATTAGGATCGGACATGGTTGGAAAAGTATAAAATAAATGAATAGGTTTTTATAGAACCAAAACTGAACCCTAGAACCGCAATTCTGATTTTTGACTTGATAGAGCCACCTATAAAAAAATTGGGGGCCAAATTGAGTATACCAAAAATACTATGATTTGGCATAACCATACTGGCATTCAAAAAAAAAAATGTCATGCCCAAGGTCTGAACAAAAACGAACCATAAGTGCCAGTGAGAAAGCATTCGGCACGCTTATATCTCCACAATATGTGTTGGACTTAGATAGAATTTCTACGGCAGAATTGAATATTTTTTGAACACGTTGCCGGTAAATATTGATTTGGATGACTAGTCATTTAAAAACTCTGAGCAAGTGTTGCTGAAATCTATTATTTTTGTGTTAAATATATAAGTGATAATTATTTTTAGTTAATTTAGTAGAAAATATAGTTAACTATAACCAGCCGTACTGAGAAGCAACATGATGGTATAACGTTTAATAGTTAAGGCCATGCATTAGTTGAGGCACGGTCTAAAAAGATCGTTGCTAGGCGATGTGCGGATTGCGGGTCGCGGGTGAAAATGACGCCTGTCAAATGAAATATTATTTCTCATATAAATCCAACATACGTCCATTTTATGTTCTGTTTATTATTCTATTAGTAACAATAATAATATATTCATTGACATGTTTTCTTTTTAAAGTAAATGGGTAACGTTTTTAGTCATCTTTACACGATTTTAGAATTAATTGGCCCGTCGCCATCACGCAGCAAAGTGACGTGTGTCCGACTCGACGTTCTCTCAATGAATGCGAAGCGAGTACAAAAATTCGTCGCGCGTACAGTTGAAAATTATTTGGCGTTTCACTGATGCGTCACCTTAAGTTAATAATAATAAAATTGAAGTTCTTGCGTTATATGCAAGAATCACATCTACATTTTGCCGAACAATACCCACTCTTTTTATATTATTATTAGTCTGAGGGTCATGCCTATATGTAGACCACATTAACATTGATTGGAAACAGAAAAAATACCATCACTGGTTAAATTTCATCACATGAATAAACTCATATTTAATAATCTTAGAAAAAAACGGTGAACTCACCTGTGTCAAACTCTCCAAGGAAAGGTTGAGATTGTCATTAGGAATTGGCGCGTTGGCATAACAGTCACGGATGCCAGATGAGAAAGCCTTGGCCATAAAGTCGCCATAGTTGGCGGCTCCGGTGTTGGGCCTGCGTGGCCGCCTCTCAGGTCGGATCGCGCCGCCGGGTCCGTTGAGTGGCATGATCATCTGCGGTCGGACACTGAACTTGGGTGAGGGCATCCGCATACGCTTTGCGGCGGGATACGCTAGGACGGCGCCCGGCTGCATGATACCAGGGCCCGGAGACACCATTGGTACTTTCTTCACGCTGATCGGAGAGCCTATCCTCTTAATGGCCTGTCTCGCTTGGTCGATGGCATCAGCTTTACTCTGCTCCAGGGAAGGCTTGGCCGAGTCGCCCGACACCATCTTCTTTAGCTCTGCAATAGATTTCCTCTTGGTCTCCGAGACGGGTGTCTTCTGTTTGGCTGTCAGCTTCTTGCAGCACTCCGACACGTCCACTTGGCTCTGCTTCATAAGGACACCCTTCTTGCTCGGATCCAGAGCCATTTGCGCTTCCCTGAAATATAAATGGTGGAAATTCAAATACGACCATGATTTGAAATACACCAATTATGATTGAATTGAGTTTATATTTATTGCACATGGATGACATGGCACATTAACCCAAACAGTTTAAATATTACATGGTGAAGAATTTTATTTTTTCTCACCCCCTATTTGATGAAATAATTTTCAGCTTAATCGGATAAGAGGAAATGGTCCCCCTGAACCCTTAAACATTTACCTTGCGGATTTACCCATCATTTCTTTGAAATTATCAATGTAATCCAGAAATCTGTCAAGCTGAAATTATACATACCTGTTCTTAAAATCACAGTATAGAAGCAAAATCCAGAATTTAGCCCTCAACGACCAGAGTGTTTTTGGATTGCAGGCAAAGCATTGCCATTCGTCTATGGATTCGATTTCAGTAATCTTGGAGGGGCCAAAATTTCTTTTGATGCATTTCTAAAATTAAAATATTTTAATGATTAACTAATATGTATGAAACATGGATTATTGTTAATTTTGTAAGACATGCACAACTTGGAGCAGCCTAAGAGCTACTTTGGACCATGGGGGATTTTAACCTACACATATCGCGTGAGTTCTGCTTCAAATACACTCTATGACAATCGGTCATATATATGTCGAAAAACCCGTTTCTTATGTTGGCGTCCTGTGTCACAGGGTGTCACAGAGTGTAAATAGGATGTCATACAATATGTATGTATAATATGTCGGAATGGCATAGATTTGATCATAGACACTAAAACGCTCTTAGCATATATGTGCCCGATCGTCATATAGTCTATTTGAACCATTCTTTACAAAGTAAGTTAGTTATGTACTAACTTAAGAAGTTATCATTGCAGATATTTTCAAACAACTACATATATACGTCTGAGCTTGAAATTCTATCAATAGTGATAAAAATTTTTGTTGTAATATTAAATATGAGGTATCTATTATCGGGTCTTATGCGTCGGCTTATAATGTCGTGGATCGACAAACGGGTGACAAATATTGGCCTTTAACTCCGTGGGTCCGGGTTCGAATCCCGGGTCTGACAAAAATAATCATATGTTTTCAATGTGTGTTTGGAGCAATAACATTATTAATGGACAACTCAGGCCATCCTCCCACGGCGCAACTGAAATCTGATGGAACTGGTTTGTGAAGGAACTCATAAACTGACCAATGTGATGCTTCGCACACGGCGCTACTGAAACCCAGTTGAAATAATAAACACATAACCTCAAACTATCAAACTGGACTGTCAGCTGTGTTGTACAAAAACTGATAATACGCGCGCTGCAGCGTTTACAATTATGTTTTTTTAATTTTCCGATTAATATTTACTTTTCACGTCTCTGGTTGTTTTGGTTTTTACGATATGACGCTAGCGGCTTTACGAAGTGCTACCAATTTTGGTAATAAAATATGATTTTTCACCGAAATCTAATGATGTTGGTACTACTGTTTTACGGTGACTGGAAACTTCAGAGACCGCGCGACTAGCATGTCGCATCTCTTCGCGACCGTTTTGAAGCTAAGAGATTCCAGTCTCGCCGTCAGCGAGCCGCCATTGAAATACATTAGCTAGATACTGGCTGGAATTTTAGTTTCAGTTTCGATGGCCATAAGTTGCGCCGTGGGAGGATGGCCTCACTCAATACAGTAGTTAGCAAATAAATTCACGCATAGCGACATTCGCACATGTATAGGTAGACGTCACGCAATTTCCATTATGCGACATCACGCATCGGGAATTTATAGCAATATCACCTTTATTGTAATGGCGTTAGAACAGTGTTTCTAGTGACAATCATCATTTGACCGAACCCGTTCGAACCGAACCATTCGGCAGACCGACACAAAGCATCAGGAATTTATAGCAATATCACCTTTGTTGTAATGGCGTTAGAACAGATTATGCCATTCGGCAGACCCGACAAAAAAGTGAGTGTCATTTTTCTTTCCAGATGCGTCGTCCATATTAATGTCATTGGTTTGGAGTCAGAGTATGGACCTAATAGGTTGAGCAAGTGGCCAACATCCATTTCTCATAAAAACAAAAAAATCTGCTAATAAAAACGTCCACTTTGAAGAGCCCCATATGTTCCTATTAGGATTGGACATGGTCAAAAAAAAATTTATCAACTACGGCCAAGTCATGTTTTTGCCGATGTTTACTTTATGATCAATTTCGATAGGGAATTCCAACACCTATAATTCTGATCAGATTGCCGCATTTGAATCAGCTGACTGAACATCATTCAGTATTTTCTATGGAATTAGTCTTAGAGCGCAATGCAGAACCGTATGTCATAACTAAAATTTCCTTAGCACAAAACACTATGCAGAAAGCCTGTCATAGTTATGATCGAGTTGTCTATGGTTCACCAGATCTTAAGGTTCAAATAGACTATATGACGATTGGGCACATATGTGCCGAGAGCGTTTTAGTGTCTATGATCATATCTATGCCATTCCGACATATGAGTCGTATAGTTCCTATATACGATAAGTCCACTTTTAGTCGAAATTGAAATAATGATGACATTTTTTTCTACCGGCAGCGACATTAACATCGACATTGACATTAACAATAATAATATATTCATTGACATGTTTTCTTTTTAAAGTAAATGGGTAACGTTTTTAGTCATCTTTACACGATTTTAGAATTAATTGACCCGTCGCCATCACGCAGCAAAGTGACGTGTTCCTGGGTCAACATTATCTCAGTGAATGGCAGCGAGTCCAAATTTTCGTCGCGCGTACAGTTGAAAATTATTTGGCGTTTCACTGATGCGTCACCTTAATATTTTTTTGATTTAATTTTAATAATCACTTGTTTATTAGATGAAGAGAAGACAAAACTTATGTTCGATTCGTTCTAATGTATTTCGTTTTATGATAATAATTAAGTTTTAAAAAATACGATTTTTATTTTACTGACAATAATTCTCACATCACCAATGATTGAAATAATTCAAACAAATTATTTTTGTATTTATTGAAAAAAAATTATTATTTATTTTTATTTACCCTATACTTGTCAACCACTTATCACTAGTGTTGAGAAACAAAGACCGATAAGTCACACCTACTGGGTTTCTAAATACGATAAATTTGACAGTTAGTTTCAAATGCCGATAAGTCCATCACTGTTTTGTCAATTTCTCCTTTACTGCTACGAAAATGATTAATTTTATTGTGAATATTTGTATAAAAACAACAAACCACCATAAAATAAATTCAATCATAGGTTTTCATAAGAAGTAGTATTAAATGAAAATATTTAGTTTGCCAACATTTTATCAAAGTGGACTTATCACATATAGGAACTCTCTCCGACCATGTCCGATCCTAATAGGATCATATGGGCCTCCACAGAGTAGAGGTTTGTATTAACAGATTTGGTTTTTACGAGAAATGGATGTCAGCCACTTGCTCAACCTATTAGATCCATACCCTGACTCACACACAAATTGAAAAACAATATGTGTAATTGCCAGACATATAGGAACTATACGACTCATATTATACATGCATATTGTATGACAGCTATGACATCGTATTTACACTCTGTGACACAGGACGCCAACATAAGAAACTGGTTTTTCTGATCGTCAGTCTATTTGAGCCATTAAATAGCTTCGTTCGGTTTTTCTATTGAAAATAATAGCATATATAAAATTTCTCTTTTCCATAATTTAGGTAAATTATTTAGTAATTGTTAAACGATGACAATAATATGAAAACTGCACTTAATAAATGCAATAACTATAAATACACAATTAATAATTAATTACAATACTTTTATGTATCCGTTAAGATATTTTTTTAACATGGTAACACTAGTGTCAAGCACCGAACGAAACCATTTATCGATCTTCAAATATCAATCTTCATATTTCTTTGGGCTGAAGTACAATTAGTAATACTAACAGTGAATATTCAACGGACACGGATTTTTAAATGAATTTGTGTGTATGTACACGCGATTTTATTTCGACATCTGTCAGTGGTAAAGTGCACTGCCTACTTGACCTAGATTTCTCTGTAAAATTTACTCTCAAAATGACAATTCGTTATTGTATGGATACAGAAGGCGACGTGTTCATAACTCTTTAATCTATAGTTACCACATGGTTTTTGGTTCCTTAAGGAAAAATTGGTAAGTACGAATTGTGCATTGGGCTCTTACCTGACGTAGTAAATTGAAATTTAGTACCTGCATATTTCCATACTCACGCATAACATACATTGTGGCAGTGTGGCAGTAACATACATTGCCAAATTAAAGTTAATTAGCATTAAAATGCAACAAAATATTGTGGAAGCAACTTATGGTAAAACAACGAAGCGATTACTTAATCAATGGAAAAGAACAGATAAATTTTAATAAATTCATTTTATTGTTAAGGAAAACAATGGTGCAAAGCAATAATAAGTATTATTTTATTTAATGTGAATAATTTCATTTTTAAATAAGTCAATCACGAGTGATAATTAAAATAATTCAATGCGAAAGCGAAATTTTGAAATTACGTACCTATACTTAATTCGATTTAGTTCTGTAATATCGAAATAATATTTTTGTGTTTCAAATTACAATTAATTTTGGGGAATTTTTTCCAATTTTCAATTTCATAGCGAATTGATTGATGTAAAAAAACATATTTCGAAAAATTCGTGTTTCGAAGAATTGAATAGACATTATATGTTAAAATATCCATTTCAACTCATTTTAGTTTCAAAAGCAGCCAAGTCGACACTTGAGTATCAAATACGGCCAAGTCATATATTTAAGCTGTTGTTTCTGATGAAACTGGGCATCTTTAGTTGAATTTAACATTAGAGCTAAAAAACCGAAAATGTTGTAAAAAGAAGTTAAACAACCTTTCTCCTCGTGCAAAAATGTGAAATTGACTTGAGCATGTTTGATAATAGACACCTCATATTAACTTTGATAAATAGATGGGATGTCAGAATTTTTCAAAATTTTAGTACTTCCCTGCACAACAATCAATAAAGAATACAGTATGACCCCTATTTTACGTTTTTTAAGGGACTGAAGAAAAAAAACCTAATTGGAGGGAAAATGTAAAATTGTAATATTGAATTTTTTTTTATTTTTTATTAAAAAAATCATGTATATTAGTTTGTAGCATTTTTGTTTTTTTCTTATGTAATTCTCTTTCAAGACTATATAAACATTTAAAAGTGTCATCTTGAATATCAGCAAAGCTTGTAAAGTAGGTTTTTAAACCCTCGATGAACCTCATTGCTTCTTCTTTTGTTGGAATATCAACCTCTTCTTCATCAGACAGTTCTTCAGCAGACAAGTCTGCTGGTGTTAAATGACTGTCAACAATGTCATCAACTTCCACCAATCTGATGTAATAACATTGGAGTCAATAGTACGAGGGTGGGTCAATAATTCCTTAGAAAAAAGCATTAAAACAGTTTTTATTTTTGTATTTTTTTTTTATTTCTCAACATAATCTCCTTGGAGCTCAATACACTTGGTTAGACGTTTCTCAATTTTTTTTAAACCGTCAGAAAAATAAGTTTTCGGAAGGTCCTCAAAATAAGCATTTGTCGATCGATGACTTCTTCATTTGAAAAAAAACGTTGTCCACTTAGCCATTTTTTAAGTTTGGGAAAAGGAAAAAGTCACTGGGGGCTAAATCTGGCGAATACGGTGGGTGGTCGACCAATTCGAACTTCAATTCTTCAATTTTAGCCATTGATAGTAAACATGTGTGAACACGGGCATTGTCCTGATGAAAGAGGATTTTTTTCCTGTCTAAATGAGGCCGTTTTTCTTCAATTTTGTTTTTTAGCTGGTCCAATAAAGATGCATAATAATCCCCTGTTATTGTTTTTCCTTTTTCCAAATAGTCAACGAAAATAATTCCACGTGCATCCTAAAATACAGTAGCCATAACCTTACCAGCTGATTTTACGGTTTTCGCCTTCTTTGGACATGGTTCGCCTTTTGCAATCCACTGCTTTGACTGTTCTTTCGTCTCGGGAGTATAGTGGTGTATCCATGTTTCATCTACAGTCACAAAGTGACGAAAAAATTCATCCGGATTGCGTTGCATGAGCGACAACAGGGCTTTAGAGGCCACCACCTTATTGCGTTTATTGTCGACTGTGAGCAAACGGGGCACCCATCTTGCAGAAATTTTTTTCATGCCCAATTTGTCATGTAAAATAGAAATGGCGCTACCTTTTGAGATCCCTGTAACCTCAATTATCTCACTCAACTTTAATCTTCGGTCACTTAACACCATATCGTGGATTTTATTGATCATTTCTGGTGTAGTCATCTCTACAGGACGTCCTGAGCGTGGTTCATCCTTTGTTGATGTACGACCACGTTTAAATTCATTAACCAGTTATAAATAGTTGCAAGTGAAGGAGCAGATATGCCGTGAACTAAATCCAACTCATTTTTTATTTCCTTTGCTGTTAACCCTTTTATATTAAAATGTTTAATAACAGCTCTAAACTCAATTTTCTCCATTTTCCATTTTTCCATTTCCACAAGCAAATTTTTTTTTTAAATGTACGAGAAACACACAACAACCCGACCAATCTGATTGAAACTTAGCAGCATACTGAATCGGTAGTGCCGCTGCATGAAAACAAACCGCTTACAGTACTAGTCGCGCCACCTGTCGGCTTTTCTAAGGACTTATTGACCCACCCTCGTAAATACATAATCCTCCAGGGGTTGGTCTGAAATCCTTTCCCAGCCTTCTATAACATCACACTGGATATTTTCTTGGGTACTGGGTACGTCTTCATCCTGCTCCTTGTATATCCCAGCTTTCCGGAAACAATTCTTGATGGTAGAGATAGTAGAGAATATTACTGGCCCGCGCACTGACGAACCATTCTTTTAAAATCTCCTCCATTTTTTCGTACTTCTACGCTCTGACGTACATACGTTTTTTCGCCTCGGGTCCACATTGAATAGCGCTTTTTTCAATAGATTCACGGTTTTTGATGATTGTGACCAAAGTAGTAATGGGTAATCCTAAATTTCGGGCCAGTGAAACGCGTGAGCCAACGTGTTTATTCACTTTTTCTCTTGCACTGACAAAGCTTTCCTTTGGTTAGACATTATTATGACAGACGGAGTGTATACAAAACACAACAAAAGAAAAGATGACGACCAATGGACCAATCACCTTGTTATGCGCCGAACTCGGGTCAATCACAGCATCGCTCGCCGACCAATCACCGTGCGCCGTTCGAATGTCACGACCCAATCATTGTCAAGCGCGCGTAACTCGCATATTTTGAATATTTTTGACGTAAATCGCGGGGAAAAAAACCTAAATATGGGTATTAAATGTACTGAAATACATAGGGACTGAAAAAATTACATGCAATTGCCGGGAAAACGTGAATTCCGGGCACGTAAAAACGAGGTTATACTGTATTACATTCAGTGCATCAGTTCAATTCCAGTTTTCGTTCCGAAAAAATAACGGTTTTTCCGGTTTTCTGTTCAGCTCCAAGTGATTGATTTTTAAATGTTTTTATTTGTATTAAAAATATATTTTCTACCATAATTTAGAACATTTTATGGTACTTGTATGATAGCCTGGCGCCACGCTCCGAAACCAATGGTTATACTGCACCGCACGGCCGTAGTCATAATTTTTTAAAAATAATATATATTATAAATTATGAGAATTATGTCAATGAATTATGTATTAAGACAACTGAAGTGGGGAATAACATCATGTGAACGTGCATATTTGAACATGTACCGAACTGAAAAAAAACGATATTTTCTTTTCAGATTTGGTTCCGGTTATTGTTCTGACCAAAATAATGGTTTTTCCAGTTTTTTGTTTTCGGCTCAAGTTTCGATTCAAAGCCCTGGTTACATTCGTAAATCACATGTATTATGTACTCATCAAATTGAATGAAAAAAAATTCTAAAATTTTACTCATTCTGACGAAGAGCATATTGGTTACTTTTGTCTAAAAACTGGTGCTACACACTCCAGCTTGTGATTCAAATAAAAATTATTGAATGATAATAATAAAATAAAACCTCGCAAAACACAGCAGGACAGGTAACACAGCAGTACACCTGTCCGCCCTGACCGCACCATCGGCAATAGAGCTCGCTGCCATCGTCTCCCTTTTCGAATTCACCGCTACAATAGAAGTCCTGGCACGCCACGCACACCAGAGTTCTCAGCAACGGGTGCATCCGATACCTGTTGATGTATCGAGTCAGCAGCCCCAGATGCTTGTCGCACGCCGAACAGTGCAGGCGGAGATTCTTTACTACCTTCAATGCTGCAAAAGAAAAAGTAAATGTTAATCGCCATAATATATAAGTAACAATCAGAGATCAGCGAATATTTCAGACATATGAGCCACATCAAATTTTTAGTTAGGAGAAATAGGTGCATTGCTTTATTTGTGATGTATCAGTCAACTGAAAGGGCTTGAAGTACGATGAAGTCAGTTAATACATCGGACGCTAAAGTGCAGTGACGCCAGTGGCCATTCGATATAATTAGCATGCTATTTAAATGTGGTAATTAAAAAGTAATTATCTAGTCAGCAGTCAATGTGCTAAAACTGTATTTTTCCATTTTTCCGAAATACCTAATCAATAAAGTTACATTTCCAACTGAAGGACATTTTTTTTACAAAACAATAAAATATATATAAAAAAAAATTAGTCATCTTCAGAATGATTACCAATTTTGGACTAGCGGTAACTCGGAAAATATTAGAATAACCAATGCTTTCAAATGGAACCAACGCTCATAATTTGTAAATAAGTGATAATAATGTTATTCTATAAATAATAATGCCTATTATGCCAGTGCTTAAATCAAGTGACAGTAAATGCTAAATTAATTTATTTTTTAAATCTTGTGTATATATAAATAGTATCATAATAATTTATTTGAAAATTGGTAGGTATTTGGTGCTGGTGGTTATTACGCTGGAAGAATGAGATCGGTGAGCCAGCCAGCACTTTTGCGTGTAAACAGTTATTATTGCGATAGTTTAATTTACACACTATTGGCGCCAGTAAATCCATGCACGTATACAGTTGTTAGGTATAATACGGTAACTGGACAAAACAAAACATGAAGAAACAGAACGGTGACAAAACAGAACATGAAAAAAACAGAACATGAAAAAAACAGAACAGTGACAAAACAGAACCGCCAGGGGTAAAATAAAACATTGATTTTTGTCGTATCCATTTATTAATTAAATACTTATAAAACTTATGTTTATAAACGAAATATAGATAAATATGTACTTAAAACCTGTATAATATAATCATTGCATGTTGGCCATTCGGCGTAAAAATCTCAATCTGCTTGATTTCGATAATCATGCATAACTCCACAGAATTATTACTCATTATTTTGTTGTAACTAGTCACCCAAGCATTTTGAACATATTAAATTCATTAGGACGAGATATACCTACCTAGCTTGCCGGCAACACTGACTTGTTTCCTGTTTATTAATTGAGGCTTTCCAGCGATTATGGCATACTGAAAACCTATGTTATTAAAAATCTATACAACGTAGAGAGATATTTCAATATTAAATGTTATATTTTTCCTGAAAGATCATAGTTCTATTTATCGCTGTTCTGGTTTGTCACCGTTCTGTTTTTCCATGTTCTGTTTTGTCACTGGTCTGTTTCTTCATGTTCTGTTATGTTATATCATGGAACCGTATAATACTTACTGTCACCAGTAAATCCATCAAATATAAACAGTCTATTAAGTCATAAATCAAAAGATGACAAAATTGGTTAATTTACTAAGTACTGGTTATAAAGATGTCAGTCCGGATTTAAAAGCATGCATTTTAATTGTAGATATTAATGTTATATTGTATAACGGGGGTGAATAATTTGTATACCTATGCCCTACAGATTTTTCAGTATTTTTATTCAAGCATTGCTGAAATTGTCAAAATGTACTAATGTACTTGAAGATTGATGGTACAGTGAGGAATGGTTTCACAATACGAAAGAGTACACTTACTATAATAATATTATTATGTTTAAGATGTGAATAAAATTTATGAATAACGTCAAGATTTCTTACATTTTTTTGAATGAATAAGTGACACAAAGAAGCAGTCGTAAGATACTGACATTTTATCTAAAGTATATGCAATTAGAACACCTCACCGGTTTCATAAAACTGAAAATATACTGTCGTTTTCAAGGAATTTTCAAAATATCATATACCTTCAAACTTCTCCATGTAAAAATTTCTTTCTTCTTCGCCGACTGCCTCGTCGAAATCAAGATCACACGGCACTAAAAACAGACGAAATACTGTGTTATATACACAATAAACAATGATTTATATATTACGAGTGGAATAAACACCCAAAATACTAACAAATGAACGAATCATATTCATCGTCGACTTCAGTTTTATCCGGTAAAATGGGCTTCGGCCCAGACTCGGCATCTTTGCCGCCCTCGTCGCCCATTTTGGTTTTCGTCAAACCTTTGTAAATTATATATTTCTCACTCAAGAAATTAAAAGAGAGAAAAATAAATTAATCTGAATTTAATCGTTCGAAAAACCTTTCATTAAAATTAAAATTTCAACGTATCAAGAAGAAAAATTAACCCAACGTCTCACTCCAAAGCATCAGCTTTTCGACGACGCAAGGATAAATAACTACAACAAAGTTGTCGAATGCTAATACTATTCGGCCAGTAGAATATTATATTATTTAGATTTTAGTTTATATTTTTTTTTATTGAAAAATACATAAATCAAATCTGCGACACTGCTCGATACTTTTATTCATCATATTTACAAAATGTAACGTATTTTTTTTAAATTGAAATAATATGACAAATAGCGAGTCACGAGCCAAGAAAGACCGTAGTAGGTACCTAGGTACCTACCTAGTTTAAAAAGATGGTCGGTCTTCCTAGTCAATTGCAAATTAACGATTTTATATTATTGTAGCAATATTCATGACGATTTGAATTAGAATCATATCGTGACCTTAGAACAATAAGGTATCATCTGGCATTTTGGTCAATTTTGACTTTTTGGTACCAAAATTCTTATAATAATTTTCTCTTTAAAACTGTGTTACAAGATTTTAAAAAAATCTTTATGGTTTATGTTTATGACATAGCAGGGCATCAAAGTTCTATATCAGATGCACTGGTAATTTGTTTTGGAACAACATGGTTCCATTTAAAATTTGAAAGCAACTATGGACCATTTGCTGTAAAAAAAAGTAATTTTGGAGCAATGTGGTTTCATTTCTGTTCAGCTGTCAAACTAGTACGTTTCTGTCAAATATTCGCGCTTCATTTTTCAACAATTTAATTAAAATAACATACAGATGAGCAATAATTTAAGTGAAAGGGGTATTGTGGACATTTAAGAGGATGCTAATACTACGAATATACCTCACCAACCTAGAATATCGTTGCTTTAAATACAAGGTAAGTTTGAGATTATGTATTATTTTTGTTATTCATGTACCTATTGCAATTAATTATTCTATTTTGTTTCAAATTTAATATAAGTAATTCTATTATCTATTTATTCTCAGCAACAATCTCAATTTATTGGATAATATAAACGATCTTCAAGTTATAGGTACCTACCTACTGTCTGATGATATTACAATTGATGAGAATTTTGGGTACTTATGTTTCTTTTCAAATGAGTACTTAATTTATTTGCTGTTCTTTCATATTTTGTAAATTTGACATTACATCTGAATAAATTGTTTCTAGAATACGTCATAATTTCATATATATTCTCCTTTTTATTATTCAGGTAGGTGGAAGTACTTGGAGAAGTTGCAGAGTATATTGTTTGTGAAGAAAACATAGATGTTGGCGATGATATTGACTAAATAATAATAGTTGCAATAGCTCTTTTCATAAACTATTTAATTATTACTTCATGAATTACTGCAGTGACAATACAATGATATCTTTATTAAGTTTCATTTAAAAATTGAGTAATTTTCAGAGCTGTGAAGTTATGTGAGTACACTGGAGAGTAAGTTCATTATGGATTCTAACAACAAAAACCTTGAAAGTGAAGATATTTTCCTGTCATTTTATAAACTATTAATATTGTTCTAAATCTCAGTATTATTCAACATTTTTTATACCACGTCCTGTCATTTTTCATAAACTATGTTTAATTTAATGTTGTTCTAATAAAGAATTTATCGAAAAAGGTATTTTTATTCAATTTTAAACACAATAATTAAGCCCCGTGGTAAAACATTTTTACAACATCAAGGTTCAATAATCAGATAGAACTTTGTTGCTCTGATTTTTTTCGATTTTCAGAACAAATAAGTTCCATCACAAAATTTTAATGTCTGGATTAGATAATATCAGATATTATATTTAGTATAAAATGCTTTGAAAATACAAACATAATGCAATAATAATAATATTGTTAATATCTACCAATTTTCATTGCATATAGTTAAGATTTTATTCATATTCAAAACTTTGGAGCTCAATATCTCAGTTTGGTATAAATGCCAGATGATACCTTGTTGTTCTAAGGTCACGATATCACTATTACTATAATTTATTATTATCATGTGTATAGTGTAACCATAAAGATATTAAATAAAAGTGTAACATATACTCGTTGACATTCGATAAAAATGTGGGTACCTACCTAAAAATATATAATATTTTTATAAATATTGACTGTTAATTAAACAGTCACCATCCTAATCAATTTTATGTAAATTAAAGAATTCAAGAGATAAAAGAAATCACTGAGCTGGCGAAGTACACATTATGTTTCAAATCTGACGCTCGCTAGTATTTTAATCTAATTTTATTTTGTGTCTCCATTAATTTCATGCATCATAATATTATAATAATAAAAGTTGACTCAAAACTGACAGTATTACTCGCGAATAGATCGCACTCATATTCTGTAAATTTAAATAAGTACCTACCTACGTAATATTAATATTTAGTAATAATTTAATTTATTTAAAAAATATATATATTTCGGTGAATTTAACTGAAATGCTGATTAGAAAAATATTTTTCGAGAGAAATTTTAATGCATTGCTCTGGCACGTAAGCTTTATTTTTATTTCCTGGCAACACTTTATGCGTCAATTTTTTGACTGTTGAAGTTTACTGATTGAATTCACTTTTTGTGTTCGTTTCGTTATGTTTCGTCTGTCACGTTCTTGCCGACGCGCTTTATAAAATTTAATTAATCATTCTACAGTAACAATAATTCTTGTGAGTTCAGCAAAATTTGCAAATAACTGAATACTTAAAAAGTGATTTAATTCAGAGTTTCTTGTGCTTAGGTGAAACCGTAAAATGATTTGAAGTTTGTTTTTGTTGTGCAGAGAGTGAACTTAATTTACTTAATTATTTGAATATTATTTAAACACTATAAATTAACGTTAATTATAACCACGTGTGATTATTTTTTTTTATAATACAGAGATTTAACATAATTTATATTATTATTAACTAGCTTTTTTGTCTTCATTTTTACTGACTAAAACTTTTTTATTGCCGCAAAGTGATTGAATTAAATTTATTTTATTTTTAAATATATAACAATACAGTTAATTAAAGTAAGCTTGTGCAACTGTTACTTAATTATTATACCAGTTACAATTTAACCATGTAATTAATCTACTTAATATTGTTGTACGAATACCAACAGTTTATGTCGCGAGTTCATAAAACACTTTAATTACGAACAATCAATATAATTTAACAATGAATAATCAGATTTCGGCGAATGGTGAATTTAATAAGATATAACCAAACAAACTGTAGTTTTCAAACATGACCGTGACATACACCGCAGAAGTTGCGACTTGCAGAGGATTTGGATGCTTCCTCAAATTATTATTCAGGTAGGTAACTAAAACTGCAATATTTAATGTCTTGGACGTATATTTTGTTATACTTATTCAGTGACGTCCCGTGGGGGTAGGCAGATTGAGCGACGCTTAGGGGCGGCAAATCGAGGAGAATCATTTGGTGTATAGGTATATAGAAATACCTAAAATTATTTTGTTTACATGTTGTACCTATATTAAATCTGTGTACATATTGCTAAATGGTACAAAACAAATGTGTCAGAAATATCAACCAAATAGGTATTATATTTATTCGCTTTTTATATAAAGTATAAATTTAATTTTCTATGTTTTAGTGGTACCTACTTATTTAATATTTTGTTGTAATGTATCCATACAACGCATTTCTTATGCCGGGTCCACACTGGCAACATGTCGCGCGACAACCTCGCTAAATTTTACGATAAGATGATAATTATCGTAAAATTTAACGATGTTGTCGCGCGACATGTTGCCAGTGTGGACCCGGTATTAGATATTGGAGTCATGAAAGGATAATAAAGATACTATATAAAAAATGGGGCGGCAGACTACTTACGGACTTTTAAAATTATATTTGTACTTATTTAGGAATTTCTTAATTTGTGTAAAATTAAAAATGTTACGATCTATAATATTTCCCGACTGGCATTGTTGTGCTATCAAATTGCCGCGAATACCAAAGACCTTGAACCTCGCACTATTCTGTGAGTGCTCTGACAACTTACCTACACAGCTGCATGCTAATTTCACACCAAATGTCCAACACCGCTTTTTCAAATTTTAATGCAGTCTGTGCCTCTCAAAGTATCATTTGCTGCTACCTACTTAATTATGATTGAGTTGATTATGTATTTCATATTTGGATAAAATTAGTTCTCTAAATCGGTGCATAATAATACTCATAAATGTACCTAGGTACATTCTGAAAGTGAAGTTATTATACCTCTTAGGTACTAAATAATGTGCCCAATGATTGTATTTTCTTCAAGCTACCACCATGCCTATTTCCGTTTCAAATTTTTAGCAAACTTTCTAATAATATTATTATTACATCGCATCCCCTATCCATAATATACCAAAGTAATAATTAGAAACAATTCGGATGACCACCTGCGGAAGCAACTTTTTATTTTTTGGATCCTACCATATCATTAATGGGGAATGTCGTTTGTAAAGAATGTAAAGATACCTTATGTCCCGTGGAGGTAGGTAGGCATATGCGTTGCGTATGGGTGGTATGGTTATTATGAAGAGCGGCCAACGATCTTACGAATACAAATACTTATTTAAAAAATTAAGAACAGTGGCGGGTTTTCGTGAAGCAAACAGACGGTTGCCTCATTAAAAATTATCAACATCTTAGTTTAAAAAAATAAGCTTAAAAATTCTAATACCCATTGTAGGTACTAAATATTATTGTAATAGCAATTTATTACACAGGTTTTTTTTTACAAGGGTGCCTCCAAACCTGTCTGCGCACAGACCTCCACGTACCTAAAGCGACCACTGCTTGAGAGTAGGTTTCGTGGAAATTCTCAGTAGATGGTCTGTATGCTAATTTAAAGTTTTTTTGTGTATTTGTCTGTTTAAGATAGCCGAAAATAAATAGTAAAGTAGATAAATTGGTACCTATCGAGTTTTCAGATAATTTGAAACTAAATAATTACAAGATTAAAAGAACTTTTTATATACAACGTTTTTGAATTTTCTGTTGAATTATTATGCTCAACTTGTACTTGATATGAAGTAAATAAAAAACAAACAAATATAGAATACTGAAATGTCATTTTGATTCCCATAGTAACGCACGTATATATTACTAATAATTTAGTTGCTAGGACCACCCCCTTAGCAACCAATAATAGTGGATTGGATTACGTATTTCTTCCGAAATAACTTTTCATACAAAACGGAATTAACTGAAAATGAATTCAATTCTACTTAAAGATGGCTAAAAGTATTAAAAGAATGCATTGGCATCGTGTTCTGATATATTTTAAAAGTTTCAAATTTCTAGCTAGTCGGGAAGTTAGTTAAAAATCGATTGCAGGATTTGTACTGGTTAAACCTTAGACTATTATATGGATAAACAACCACCGGACAAACAAGAATACGAGCTAATAAAAACGTTGTAAAAATGGAAGGGGACGGCCTTAGATTAAAGAATAGGGATGGCATTTAAAGTCTGCTTAGGGGCGGTATTTTGCCTAGGGATGTCACTGTATAAACACCATTGATCATATACTTATATCTAAAGGCCGGATCTTTCGAGTCTTTAACCGTCAACCCATAAAAAAACACATTAAAATGGTGGACGAATCCAATATCCTAAGGAGACTTTTGCCCAAATGATTCTTAGTATGGATTTCTACAATTAGTCAGTTGTTTTTTCTGGCAGCTCAGGTGCGATGATAATTATTGTAATTAAAATAATCGTCTTGCCAATATTATAATGCGAAGTGTGGCCACTTCAAACGAATTCAAATTCGCAAATCGCAATTAAAAAGATCGCATTACAAAATTGATGTTTTGTTTTATTGCAGGTAAGTAATGGTAAACCATTTTTATAAACTGCGTGTAGAATATGTTTTTCATAATTAAATATCGAATAGCTTTTGCGTACCTACCATTAATATAAATACAAATATTGAAAGATTTTGTCCGCTGACCCGTTTTATGTTCTAAATGTATCATATTGATACCTATTAGTATTACCAAGTGACAATACCGATATCGCAAAAGTACCTACATATCTTTTATTTTGTTAACTGTTAATTCATGGTGGAACTGCATTGTATAATTGTTTAATTTAATAAAACGCAATTTTTTGTAGTACTTGTACCACTTTTAATCAATAAATTAGGACCGGTTTCGTCCGCCTCAGAGGGAAATGAGTTCAGCCTTTATGCCTTCAGTTGAAAATGTCCCTCTGAGGCGGACGAAACCGGTCCTAATTTATTGATTAAAAATGGAATAAGTACTACAAAAAAATGCGTTTTATTAAATTAAACAACAATACCTACATATCGATAAAAAGTCATATACTTATTTATTTATTTAGATATTTAAGTATTTTGAGGATGCTCTGCCCAATCTGGTCTATTTGATTATAAACTATTGACATTGAAGAATTTCATCAAATTGATCGTAAGAAATTTCCTCTTCAAAATACCAGTGGCGTACGGTCTATAGAATACATATGTAGATGCGAGACATCCCTGGAAATATTCGTTTGAATAATTAAAATACCTACTATTATAATATTGTGTATTGCATAAGCCGTAATTGCATTTTTCTAAAAGGTTTGCAGTATAATATTACTTCAGATTTTCACTTATTGAATAGGTTTATTATAAATATTACGTATTACGTTAATATATTTAGATTTAGAATATTCCAGAGCTACTAATCCGCAATGCCACACACTAAACTACTCACCGTGATTAAATTAGTTATAAGACCTTGAGTAGATAAAATGCATGTTACAGACCTACAAACTTATCTGAAGAATGGGATGGGGGAGCCATTGTTGAAAACTACATTTTTTAAAATCTGACATTTTTCAAATTTTGACCAATTTTCAAAATGGCGTCCTATGGTAGTTCGTAGTTCCATTTTTGGCCATTCTACAGGTAAGTTTGTAGGTGTGTAACGTTAAAAAAAAGTCCCGCCGTCCCATTTAATACTTCAGATTTTCACTTAGTGATTGTATTGCGTTAATATTTATTGTTGTTTAATTAAAAAAACGCATTTTTTTGTAGTACTTATTCCACTTTTAATCAATAAATTAGGACCGGTTTCGTTCGCATCAGAGGGATATTTTCAACTGAACAAGGGAAGATTCAGTTGAAAATGTCCCTCTGAGGCGGACGAAACCGGTCCTAATTTATTGATTAAAAGTGGAATATGTACTATAAAAAAAATGGAGCCATTGTCGAAAACTACCCAATCAAGACTAGTAACTGGACAAAATCTGACATTCGAATGAAATTTTCAAAATGGCGTCCTATGGTAATTCGTAGTTCCATTTTGGCAATTCTACAGGTAAGTTTGTAGGTGTGTAATGTTAAAAAAGTCCCGCCATCCCATTTAATTCATTGTACGCTAAAGGCGCGCCGATTAGGTGGCCATTCGACATAATTAGCATTATATTTAAATGTTATTAAAAAGTAATTATCTGATATATGATTATATTATGTATTTGATTTAAATACTTACATATTATAAAGTGTAAAGAACTATTCATCACATAAAACGACTAGTACCTAGAATCTAGATACATATTTCATTAAAACACTTTATATGTACTTTCGTACTTTTTCCACATTTATTCCATAATGTTGATATTCAACCGATTTTATCCTAATGGACATTTTCAATTGAATAACAGTACAAAATATAGGTAGGTACATATTATTGCATAAAAAGTCAATTAAGTATAGAGGACGTGGGAGTCGATTGTTTACTTGAACTAACTTGTTGGTGATATTTGTCCTTATTTATTAAATGACTGATTTATATACATTAAGAAATAGCGTAACTTCAAAACTGTGAAAAAATTGCTGTGTTTAAAATTCCACATAGGTGTATGTATCAAAAAAGGTTCCCGACCAATGACAAAAACTTGAAGACGATTTTATTGCTTTTGTCGCATGATACGTACAAGAAGTCCACAACTTAAAAATGAATTATTTTCCATACGATAGTATGTATCATCATCAGCTGTAGTATATACCAATATTGTATATAAATTTATGTTTACATTTTAGATATAATAGTGCAACCATCTATAATACCGTGGATTTACAAGAATAAAATTACAAAGCAAAGGATAATCTTTGCAATGTGCTTTTAAAACAATATGAACGGCAGGTTTACATAGGTCGTAAGTGCATTTGCTAGTCACGCAGCCTTCGCTATCGAGGCTTGATAATTATATATTATATACTTACACAATATTATATATGTGACATATTATAATATTTATTAATATTATATTTCATCCATTGTTGTTATTTTTAAGTTAATAAGTCAAAAGAATAATATCAACTAAGATTTAATAACAATAAACAAAATGCAAAATGTACAAAGTGTTTAAAAGTACCTTATATACCTTCTAGAGGAAAGTGGTATAATGGTCCCTATATCTAACGGGTACGAGTGGCAAAAATATTAATCAATAAATTCTAATTGATTTATGTTTTGTACTAGGTATTCTATTAGTCATTATTTACGACCGGGTTATGCCTTCTGGCTTCTTCGTGCACTATGCGCATCACCGATCGTAAATGCACATTGACATAATAAAAGATTGTTAAAACCTTCTTACCTATTAGTAAAGGATCAAGTAAAAAACAAATTTTGATTATCTGAAGTGTTTGTGAAAACCCGTAATGAATATATTACATACTATTAATACATTCAATAGGTAAGCCCGTTAAAACGTCATTTCCCGTAAACAATGGAACCAGCTAATGTGAAATATCACGAAATATACCTACTCACTAAATAAAAACAAATAAACAATTTTAAGCTTAAGAAAATACGTAGATCAGTTAACAAACGCGCAGGTTAAGTTTTTTTTGTTTTTTCTACCATATTACTATAACATCAAATTATAGTTTCATGTGTGAACTCCCAGATTGGATAAAGCAATGAACTATTAGAACCAAGGTCAACTTGTTAAGGCAAATGGTAGGCACTGCAACTGTGTTATACCTATTTATATCTAATATTTTCTTGATAAAATAATTTATTATCAATGGTATTAGGTACTATATATACACAATGTATCAATGTCGACTAATTATGATTGTATCATTTTGATAACTTCCGAAATAAATAATTATATCGGGTTTATATATTTCATTGAAATAATACTATGATATATAATTTATAGTATTAGGGAGTAGCAATTAACAGAAAACGCGTGTACTTACATATTTTGCATGATGAATATAAAGTGTTTGAAAATGGCCTATAAAAATGTCAAAAAAAACATTACAACATCAGTACCTACCTATATATTAAAATTGAATATCTCAATATGTCCAACCACTTGCTTGAAACACAAAAGTACGATTTGAAGTATCTTTCGTACGAAACTTTTTCTAAAGGGTTTCATTAACCACGTAGGTCCGATATTCCCCATTTTACCTATCCATAAATCCATATAATATAATAATATGTTTTCATATTATATATTTTCGTAGTATCAACATAATATACGAAATCATTCAGATTTGGTACGATTTTAATAATACACTAGCTGTCAGGTCCTTCTCATTATGGGAGCAAGTGTGATTTGTTATTTGATAGTGAAAATAAAAGTAGTTTAGTAGAAATTTTAAACTTTGATTTCAATAATAGGTATATAAAAAGTGGAATATTATTAAATATTATAGATATTACTATTAACAACTAATTCTTCCACTCTATACGTAAGCGCTTCATTAATTTCTCTAAATAGTATAGTATATCTACTAATAGCATCGTTTCTATATAATTAAGTATCGATAAAGTCTCTTGCACATATTATCAATATCATTTATTTCATATTTCATTGTACCTACTACATCGTACAACTTATTTTTCTGAAAAACATAGGTTCCATAAATTATTAACGCATTTTTTAATTAAAAAATGTTGTAATATTCGAGTCCGTCCCAAAAAAAAAAGGACTCCAGATGTCCGGTGTCTACTGAGTTATATCAATGATAAACACTAATAATATTATTAAAGTTTCAGATTTTGGTCATACCTACTTTATGCCTAGGTCAGACAAAGAACACTCTTGTAATTTGAACAATATATTAATTCACACCCGCGTCGGAAAACAAAAATACGTAGATATTTGTATCAGACTATAATTTATAGTATCGGAATCTGACCAATCGGGAGTTCCGGCGTCGAAATAAAATATGACAAAGGATAATGAAACATTGTTTTAAAGTTGGTTTTTAATTGAATACGTATAATACACAAATAAGACGCCCTTGTGCGGTAGAATTATAGATTTCTCTGGATAAATCGAAAACGACGAGTTTCTACTGAATTTATTCAAGAACCAAATTGAAATTGATAAGAACGGCTTCGTAACACATTTATTTGAAATAATTCTGTTAACATCATGTGCTAATATGTGATACAGATCAATATTAATAGACGAATAAAAACGATCAATATTTTTATGTTGGAACACTGAAAAGGTTAGGAGCATTTTGAATTATTTGACTATTTTTCCGATTACAATACAAGAAAAAATACATTATTATTTTGCTTAGGATGGTAAATAAATACGGGTTTGATATTGTTATCCACACGTCCAGTAAATTATTGTAGGTAGGTACTTAATATAGGTAAACATAAAGGATACACTGATAAGCACCTCTCCCCCGCATCCATTATGTATCCCATATCTATTCGCGCATCAGCTCCAATCGGGCCTCGCACTTCCTAGGACAGGCCCTGGATGTCCTTTACCACCCCTTTAAGTCATTTTTAGATATATAACCCCATAGATATCATCATCATCATCAGCCGGGGTCAATCCACTGCTGGATGAAGGCCTCCCCAAGCTTTCTCCAACTCTCTCGGTCCTGTGTCGTTCGCTGCCACGTATTTCCGCCGAACTTTACCAGTTCGTCAATCCAGCGGCTTTTAGGGCGACCCTGTGGCCGTTTCGTACCCCTTGGGTACCATTGGATGACGGCATTTGTCCAGCGGCCGTCCTTTCGGCGAGCAATGTGCCCCGCCCATCTCCATTTCAGCTGTTTGGCAACGTCTATTACATCGCGTACTCTTGTCTGCTTCCTAACCCATTCGTTCCTCTTACGGTCCTTTCGCGTGATGCCTAACATGCACCTCTCCATGCCTCGCTGTGTGACTCTTAGCCTTTGGACATCTCTCGTGTTGAGGGTCCACGTCTCGCAGCCATACGTGAGCACGGGTAGCACACATTGGTTGAACACCCCACGCTTAAGACATAATGGTAGGTCACTCTTGAAGATAATATTCAGACGTCCGAAAGCACTCCATCCCAGCTTTGTTCTTGACCTGCTGTCCGAGATAGACGTAGCTGCTGACTTGCTCGAGTTGGGTGCCAGAAATACAGATAATCGCAGGGTCCGAAAAACAGTTCCTCATCACTTTTGTCTTTGAGACATTTATCTTTAGACCGACCGTTTGACTGACATCCGCGAGTTCTTGCATTCTACCTTTGGAGGTCTTTCGGGTCTTGTGAGAGTATAACAATATCATCTGCAAAGCGCAGGTGACTGAGGTGCTCCCCATTAATTGGAACACCTTTTTCCTCCCAATCAAGTTTCCTAAATAAGTCCTCAAGAGTAGCGGTGAATAGTTTAGGTGAAATGGTATCACCTTGCCGGACACCTTTGTTAATGGGGAATTTACACGACCGTTTGTGGAGTTTCACGCATGCTGTGGCATCACTGTATATACTGTTCAATATGTTTATATAGCGTCTGGAAATTCCTTGGTTGTTAAGGGCGTCTATAATTGAGATTTTTTTTGATGGAATCAAACGCCTTTTCATAAAATAGATAAATTAATTTAAATTACACCATCCAGTAACCACAAAATACACATATCAGACATGGAATATGTTCTGCATAGCCATTCTTCATAAAAAGACAGACTGGAGTACAACCGCTATGAAGTCTAATAATGCAGTTATTCGTTGATGCTTTTGTTTGCCTCTGATTTGGATATTGCATATTGACGATAGGTAGGTATCTTCTCTTAGAACTGACTGAATTTCATAGTTTCTTTGTGCGACCACGTACCTGGTACTGGGAAAAATCGAAATCAACGCGCGAAAAGAGAATATCCACTCGTCTATGCAAAATCCGTTTTCCACAAACCGCTGAAATCTATGACGCAGTCACTAATCTTAATACAAATCTAAAGTACATGTAAAAAAAAATCTGAATAAGTAGATACTTAATTATTGTATTGAAAGAAATCCGTATGCGCAACATATTGAAGGACTATGGTCTATATCCCCAATAGCAAGGTGGCGACCTTTTTACGTACCTACACGTGTCAAAATTTCATAAATATTATTTTTCGACTGTCTGACGTGCCGAGCAGTTTTTCATGGGGGGGGGGGAAAGTAGTTTTTCAAGAATTCTATTAAAAATGATGATTTTTTAGATACCACCCACGGAACAGAATAGTATACATATTATTAGGGTCTAGGACGATTTGGCAGCGGGACAACTGGACGCCACGGAATTCGAAAATAAATAGACGTTAGGTACTTATAGGTACTTTAAAAAAATATATTTAATATTATTATTTATGTATAAATGATTATATTATGATTTAATAGTTGGTGAGAATGTAAATATGCAGACGTAAATAATGATTTAATCGTGCATATGTTTAAGTTCCAACGAAAAAAGAGTTTTTATTTTATATAAAGCCTTATGCATGGTAATTCTCAATCCGCGATAAAGAATACATTATTTTAAGAGTAAAATGAATTAAAACTACTAAGTAGTAGATAGAAACTAATTAAAATACCTCGTCTACGTTCTGTATACGTGTCTACGACAGTGCGGCGTCCAATTGTCCGGAGTCCAGTCGTCCCATTCCATATTATTATTATATAATAGCTTTATCACTTTTTTCAATTACGCCATACATTTCGGTCCACCAATTTTGAAATAGTCTGCCAGAATTACCACTACAAGCTCCATCAAGTTTTTGTTTCTTATTTGGTACACCCATATTTGCGAGTAGAAATTAAATTGTTTGTTAATGTATTACTTAGTTTGGTTCTCTAGAATTGCTCCGATCAGATGAGACATTCCCTGGCTACAGTGGTCTCAAGCATTGTAAATCGATTAAAATTGGAAATTCGTAGCGTGGCTTGCCCCGCCGCCTGATGAGGCTAGTGCGATAATATTACATGTGACGCATAAAGAGTAAGGACCGAATTATAGGTCCAATTATATATTTACATTAAATTTAATCCTTACCTATTCTTGAAGAGTGTTTGTTTACTATTTTCTATACAATGCGATCTGTCATTTATTATTATGGCTATTTTTTCTCTTCAAAATAAAACATTCGCGTGCCATATGTTCGCAACCACTGCCCTATAGTAATGTAGGTACCTATTTACATTTAAGTACTTATTGGTATTTCTAAGAAATTTTACTTATACGATATCATCGTAAGTATTATACAATGTGAATCGTGAACACGCATTTTATTTATTTTTATTTTCATGAAAATAATTTTGCTGAGATAACATTATTGACCATCATTCAATAAGTGGTTGCATCTTTGCTATAAATAATTCACTTCGTTTGTATGCAGAAGTGTGTTATCGGATGGAGGCGCGACACTGTAATGTTATCTTTTTGGTATTTTTATTGTTTTTTTTGGTTCTTGTCTGTTTAGTCAGTTTAGTGGAAGCCAATAAACAAATTTTGAAAATAGCCGATATACTGGATTATTTCTTAGGTTACGTTATGTTATCATTCTTTAATTTTGCCGAAATTTGCTAAGAAAATTGCCGCTGTTCCCGCCTGGCTTCCAGTAAACAGACTTGTACAGTTTTTTTTTCTATCCCCACTTCCGGTCCCTATGTATTATTTACTTTACATCACATGACGCCTCCAAGAATCCATGTCGTCTTCCCAGGTTATTCCAGGATTACTGGCTTTGCAGGTCGTCTGAATCCAGACGAGGTTGAGAATATCTTGAGGCATCTGTGGCACCACATAAGCAAATCAGGTCAAAATGTCGCATCGTTACCATATTGTAAATGTAAACCCACCCTAATTAGGGAATCCAATCCCTAGCCAAAATTCTGATCCCGGGATTTCGGGATTACAATTTGACAATCCCGGGATCCCGGGACTGGTTCCGGGATTGGCATTTTTTCCATTGTTAATATAAAATTTTTATATTTACAAATAACATTGATAAAATCGGTCAAAAATAAATCTAGATAATTTATACAATTTAAGACATTTATTGTTAATATTGTATACGTTCAATCTTGGAAATACACAAGTTTAACGGAGTAAATAATATTGTGAATTTAATAGGAGATTGCTGTTTCTGATAGTAAAGACTTAACGAATGGATTAGCGAGATTTAACATATTAAAGCAAATAATCATGGCGTACTTATGGCCTTTCCGCTTCATAAATCTAATTAGTCAGACAAATTTGAAACTGCCGTAAAACGTATGATATCATGGTGGAATTACTTGGTTAAAAGTGCGAAGCATTGTTTTTTTCCAATCTTTCCATTTTTAATAATTTACGTGAAAAAATAAAATGAATCGGCAAACTACACATGGGTATAAATCAAACTTCATTCAAACTCAGTTTATTTCTAATCTAGTTATTTTTTATTAAAAGTATTTTTTCTGTTATATTTTCGCTTTTATTTTATTTTCCATAAAAATTGATAAAAAAATCAATCCCGAAATCCCGGGACTATGTTTATCAATCCCGGGATTCATAGGTATCGAAAATAGCTCGGGATCCCGGGATTGGAATCCCTAACCCTAATCTATCTCTCGTCATAAAATTGCACCATTAGAAGTCACAATAGTTAATGCCAACTATTTTGGAAACTGTTCCAATTTATACTAATTTGTCTCTTTTCAGTGTCATGGGAAAATGATGCAAATTATAATAATTTTCTCGTTGCATTTCTATATAACAGGGTTGGCGAACCTTTTTATGTACGCGTGCCAAAATTTCCCAAATATTATTTTTCAACTGTGACGTGCCGAGCATTTTTTCGTGAGGAAAATATTTTTTAAAAAATCTATTGAAGAAATGATGATGTTCTAAAAACCACTCACAGAACATAGCGCACGTATATATAACTTTTTTCAATTACGCCATACATTTCAGTCCACCAATTTTGAAACTGTCTGCCAGAATTACTACTACTAGCTTCACTAAGTTTTTATTTCTTATTTGGTGCAGACATTTTTTGTGGGTAGAAATGAAATTGTTTGTTAATGTATTAATTAGTTTGGTGCTTATCGCATAAATTGACATGAGAATTGGTCCGATCAGGTGAAGCATTCTCTCGCTACAGTGGTCTCAAGCATCGTAAATCGATCAAAATTAGAGGTTCGCGGCGCGGTATCTTCCGCCGTCTGATGAGGTTAGTGTGATAATGTTATATGTGACGAATAACGTCTAAGGACCGACCTATGCAATTATATATTTACATTGTTCGTGAAGAGAATTTGCCTGCTATTTTTTATACAATGCGATCTGTCATTTATTATTATTATAAGTATTTTTTTCTCTTCAAACGCGTGCCATGCAAAATCATCTCGCGTGCCACCAGTGGTACGCGTGCCATATGTTCGATACCCCTGCTATATAATATACCTAAATTACATATTGATTATAATATAAATGTAAAGCATGAACACGCTTCAGTATTGTTTTTGATTGTCGTGACTAGGGATTCCAATCCCGGGATCCCGAGCTATTTTCGATACCTATGAATCCCGGGATTGATAAACATAATCCCGAAACTTTCGGGATTGATTTTTTTATCAATTTTTATGGAAAATAAAATAAAACGAAAATATAACAGAAAAATACTTTTAATAACAAATAACTACATTATAAATAAACTGAGTTTGAATGAAGTTTGATTTATACCCATGTGTAAGTTGCCGATTCATTTTATTTTTTCACATAAATTAATAAAAATGAGAAAGATTGGAAAAAAACAATGCTTCGCACTATTAACAAAGTAATTCCACCATGATCTCATACGTTTTACGGCAGTTTCATATTTGGCTGACTAATTAGATTTATGAAGCGGAGAGGCCATAAGTACACCATGATTTGCTTTACTATTTTAAATCTCGCTAACCCATTCATTAAGTCTTTACTATCAGATACAGCAATCTCATATTAAATTCACATTATTATATTACAATCTTGGAACGTATACAATATTAACAATAAATTTCTTAAATATTATAAATTATACTAGATTTATTTTTAACCGATTTTATCAATGTTATTTTTAAACATAAAAATTTTATATCAACAATGGAAAATATGCCAATTCCTGGACCAGTCCCGGGATCCCGGGATTGTCAAATTGTAATCCCGGGATCAGAATTTTGGCTCGGGATTGGATTCCCTAGTCGTGACAAAGTCGTGACACACGGTCTCGCATGAATTAAAAACCCTATTGATGATTAATGATTGTAATTATTGTTGGAAGTAGGTATCTATATGTCTTGCCAAGTTGCTAGCTTTACATACAGCTGATAGAATACAAAATGAATAGATACTAGATAAACTGTACCCATTATAGAACAAACAATTTATTTGGTCATGTTACGACAGATTTATTGACATGGGCCGTTTCTCCTCGCTCATTTGACTGCTATTTTAGTATCGAGTATAATAAAATAACAAACGTTCTCTTTCCGAATGATATAGTATACAATATCTGGGTTTTTTTTCTTTATGTGCCATATGGGATTAATCGGGGACATTTATTAAATGGAACAGGTCCTTGACTCTTCTACGTTCTGTCCAGTTCCAGTCAGTCACAGCACTCACAGCAGCTCTTTGTAAAATGCTGTGTCGGTGACCATACTTTTTGTTTGTGAGTTACATCGCACTCTTCGTTCAATTTCCATGTTTCGACCCTAAAACAACAGATACCAGACGTAGAGTCGCCAGCCTTGTCTATAATATATGTCTATAATATAATGTTACTTTGAATGAATTACGAATGGCCTTTCGCAACAGACAATAGGTACATGTCAAAATATACTATTATAACCGGTACTCGGATTCTAATAGCCTTTTATAGTCGAACAAGTTAACCTTGAAATTGCGCAGATCGCGATATCTTCTACTGCGCACGAATTACATAGGGTAAATTGAATTATTGTTACAGTCATTATTTCCGACTGCTCTCACATGAAGCCTATTGTATCGTTTTATCTCGCTAGGAGTCGCTCTAACTATGACATATTTACTGTAATAACACTAATAACTATCGAACTTCACGCTTATGTGGTATGTTTATACTTTATAGTAACTACTTCTTGTCTAACCTAAACGAACAGATTGTTATTTTAAATTAATGTCTGCATATATTATTAGTGCATTGAGATTTTTCTATATCTCTAAATAATATAAATCGTATATTTATTGACGATCAAAACTATTTTTTTACGAAAATGTGTATCGTTCAATCAGAACCTAAAATATATTTTGTTTTCGTTGCCATTTCCTGAAAATACTTTTTAATTTAATTTAAATAAATCTTCACTTCTGAGTGGAGAGTTGTTTGATTATAATAGGTATGCTAAACAACCCAAAGAATTTCTACGATTCAGGAAAACACTTCGCGATAAGCCGTTCGAACTGTGGTGGCAGATAAAAATAAACTGTTTTGTCCGAAAAACTAATGCAGATGTCACCATTAACTTTATTTCACATTCCTATAACTAATAACAGACAAGTTGTTATAAAATAACTCATTGGATACCGGCATATAGCCGTTTGTTATTCTAAATTTAAGACAGTCTGGCAATGATATTAGGTTTAGATATTGTTTGAAAACTGCGTAGTTTACATTAAATTAAGAAGGGATTCGCGTATCTGATTACGAATAAAAAGTTTAAATTTATCGAATTTTGGTGCGGAGCGGGGCTGTTACTGTTTTTGTAAACTGATAGATTGACAAAGTAGAAATTACAAAGATGGTATATAATATTGTGTTTGCACAACGCGTGTGCGAGGAAGAATTTCGTAGTAGGTACATATTATTATTTAGAACGCGTCTAACTGCTTCGAAATGGAGGTTGGTACAGACCAAAGTAAAGTTACCTGAGTCGCGCGCCGGATCAATGAATTGCATATTATCGTGTCTCATTATATATACAGCGCGTGTACAGGAGAAGAGTATAATAAAAAAGTGCGTCTTGATCTGGCGGCTGAACCGGGTACTAAGTACTTTCAAAATAGGAAGAATGAACTCTGTGCATCTGGGATAACGTTAACCAAATGCGTGGCGAATTAATTTGCAGACCGATTCAGAGGGGTGTCGTCATAAAAAGTACATAATAATGCAAGTACCCAAGCGTGCAAACCTGACTTCGCATGTGCGGGCAGTGCCAATTTGTTGCGCTTGCCAAAATATTGTGAAGATACAGTTAAAATGAAATGTCTACGGTGCCATAGATATTTCATGGAACGTGAATTTTACTGTATCGAGCAGGGACGGTGAACCTTTGACACGCGTGTCACACGGGCAACGTTCGAATTATTTTATCCAAAAATCTAGAAGGTAGGCAGTTATTTTTTTATATCTAAATTTACTGAATTAAAAAAAACTTTATCTGATTATACTGGCTTGTTATGTCGCCGTTCGAGAGATTACAATATGTAAATTTAAATAATATTTTTTATCGATATACTTAAGTACCCTTAGAAATATGTACGACGTACGTATTCCAATAAAAAGGTGATATTACAGAATGTGAATGACACTCGTTACCCACTATGGGCGAGTGGCTTACGCGACGGTTTATAATGTCGTGGGTACCAAGTTCGAATCTTGGATCTGGCAAATTCACATAATATTGTTTTTCAATTTGTGTTGAAGTCAGAGTTTGGACATAATAGATTGAACAAGTGGCTAACATATATTTCTCATAAAAACAAAATCTTTTAATACAAACTTCCTCTCTGTGGACGCCCATAATATGATCGTATTAGGATCGGATATGGTCAAATGAAAAAATAGAAGAGTGTAGAGTTTTTTTTTTATAAATCGCGTCCTCGATTATCTTCGAAAATGCAATTAGGGAAATTGACATCACGCAAACAACAAATATAATATCTGTGTAAAGTTTGTAAATTTATGGTACGTAGGTACTTACCTACTTAAATTTTTTTGGTAAAATTACAATAAATACATTTTATATAGGTAGGTATTTTATTTAGGTATCTTACACAGATTTTTACATAACAATTGACACACTTCTAGAAACAAGTTCGCAATCCCTGATATAGAGTACAATATATAATAAATGTAGTAGGTATGTATCTAGTCGTATCGTCGAATTAGTTTTTATGCCGTTATAATATCTTAATATATTATATGTATAGGTTTTAATTTCAGTTTAATAGTGTTGACTTCCTGCATATTATATTCTACGCGATTTTTTTCAGGTTTGAAATTGTTTTAGTATGCATTTGTCAAAAGAAAATAATATTGATTGACGACTATGGAATATGCTTGCACTGCAGCCAGTGTTAGAACTTATAATATAACTGTCCAATAATCCTAATAGGTATTTGTTGTCAAAAATATCGTTTCCATGCCCATACTACTCTAATCTAAATGAGGATTGAAGGAATGTAGGTGCATATTAATTATATTCATCAACGAAAATGTAGACGTACGTACGAGTAAGTAACAGTCAACACGGTGATAAATCATTTTTTTTTTTAAATTATGGTTCCTTTCTTCGCCCATTAAGCTGTGCACACACTAGAAAAAAATGGACAACCCTTGGTGGGTATTGGCCTCCTTAAAAAACTTCCTCCATCGTAGACGATCCAGCGCCGACACCGGTTGCTTTGACCGAGCATTCTTAAATCTCCTGTGACGCAGTCCAGTCATCTCAATTTCTCAGGTCTTCTCTTGTCCTCGGGGGTTGCGTATATAGCCCGTCTTGCTGGTAAATCCTCCGGAATTCTATGCACGTGGCCGATCCAGCTCAGTCTGCGTTTTCGTATGCAACGAGATCTTTTCGCTCCTATATTCATTATAATTTATTTTTACGTGAATTGTTTTAATGGGCAGTACACAGCTTCATTAGTATTGGGATTGAGTTGAGATAATTTGCCGTTTTTTATGAAGTTACCAAGTCCAATGTGAAATCTACTCACTACTGGATCTAAATTTCAAATGCGATTGTTAGTTTATTGATTTATTAAAAAAAAAAAAAACATTGTAAACACAACACATCAAAATTCAGGATGTTCACAATATGAGATTTACAATTATGATCATTATTAGCACACAGAGAACAGTTGATTACCTCACAAAATATTTTATACCGTGACTTCTTTTACTGTGCTCTTGCGCTAATAACCGCCTAATTTTTATCGGTTTATTCCGAGTTGACGTTGTCAACTCCAGTGTGTACTCGACTTTCTGTCCCTTTTAAGAGAAACATTATTTTCTACCATTGATAAAAAATGTGTTGTTTATCTTCATAATAATTATTATGATAATGTTTCACATGCAAAATATCGTACGAATAACACAGTTCATTAAAAACATGAGACATTAAACTTTTCTTCTAATTCACTCGGCCAGTTAAAAACACGGTCCACCGGTGGACTAGTGAGTCAACAAAATATGAATCGATTAATGATTTATAAAGCCTCTAATGGATTTCATATTTATGTACCTATACAGTAGGTACATATTAAAAAAAAACTATACATTATTTCAATTTCAAGGAAACAATATTCTGACTACTATTAGTCAATGGTACGCTCACTTTTCAAGAATAATGTTGTGGAAAATCCTATGATTCATTTCTAAATGAATTTCCACTGTAGCCAGACAGCTGACAGCACACAAAAAATGATTCTGTCAAATATGATTATAACCACAGAACAATTCTGTGTTCCCTGATTATAACTATAATATAATTTATATCGGTCAGGCCGGTGTTTCAAAAACCTCATACATGCCAACTCCTCAGGGCGGATTTAACCCCGTTTAAAAATTACATACAATATAAATTGAACAAAATGTAACCTAAGATTGGCGATAGGCACGAAAATATTGAGATAATTATCAATTTCTTATGCGTCTAATATTATATTAGTATGATTAGTATACGTGTCTGAGTGCTCATTCCGTCCCGAGACCGAGTCGCACGGGACTGATGCTACAACCATGCACCGTAGTGCTTAAATAAAGAAGAAATTAAATATAGGTACTGCATTATACCAACCAATATGTTAAGAAAGTATGTAATTATAAAAATAATATTAATTTTTAGTGGATAAAAAATACATAAATATACATCGCAGTTTCCCAACTGAACTGTCAAGTGAAACTGAACGGACAACTAAACTGATCGTTTAAACTCTAAATAGGAATACCGCCGTTTCAAAACTGAACGAACCAAAACGGAAACCTCGATCAACAACATCGACAACAGGATTGAGGTCTGAAAGCACCTTAAGGGTTATGATTTTCACATTTTGCTTTTGATTTTTATGTAGAATCGGTTCCAAAGATCGTTCTTTTTACGTGAATCGAAAATCTTTATCCCAAATCTATAATATAATAAATTTATTTGAAAAGATATGTTATTAAAATAATTGAAACATAGTGCTGCTGGGATTTTTAAATACTGCTTAGAGATCATGCGCGAAAGAAAATCGTTAAGGTTATACCTCAGTTGAGGCAGTGTCTAAAAAGATCGTGGCTAGGCGATGCGCGGATTGCAGGTCGCGGGTACAAATGACGCATGCCGACTGAAATATAATTTGTCAAATAAATCCAACATGCGTCCATTTAATGTTCTGTTTATTGTTTTATTAGTAACAATAATACTATATTCATTGACATGTTTTCTTTTTAAAGTAAATTGGTAACGTTTTTAGTCATCTTTACACGATTTAAGAATTAATACCCCTGTCACCAGCACGAAACATTGACGTATTGACACCTCAGACTGCCAGCGAGTCCAAAATTTCGTCGCGCCTATAGTTGAAAATTATTTGCCGTTTCACTGAAGTATCGCCTTAACTATTGTTGGAAGTTGGGCATATATAGGTATATATTATTATATATATACTAGCTGACCCGGCAAACGTTGTTCTGCCATATAAATTATTTCTAGTGAATATTTTGGTTGTTAAATAAAAAATAACGAATGTATCGTAAGTGTGTGGGGATGGGATCTATGACAGAAAGAGGAATAGAGCGCTGTAGATGATGACCGCCGATAAAAACAAAAAAACATTGACCATTCATTTTCTCAATTCAAAATGAGTAATGATGTTCATAATGAATGAATTACCTGTGACAGGATCTCGTTGTTTAGGGCTTGCGCAGACAGAGCGCGGTCAGGCGGTCTGCGTTCCGCGTTCGGAGTTCGGCGTTCTTTGTACTGTATGGACTTCATACTGTATGGGTACACAGCCGGCGGTCAGACTGCGCCGGTCAATTGGAACGCTAGAGTTCTGGAGTTCTATGCCCGGAATTACAAAGAACGCCGTACCTCCCGTCCAGTCCCGTCATAGGAATTTGAGCAGTCACACAACATAGAGCGAAACCACACGGGGAGTGAGTACGCAACAGCGGTGCTTTCTCACTTCCACTCGCAGTCGGAATATAGCGGTCTCGCATTATGCAGCGCTTGTGTCAGTACAACGTTTGTAAACAAATGGAACGCTTATTGTTGACCGCCACCTGTCTGCTGTCCCTGAACGTTAGCGGTCAACGGTCGGTTGAACGCAGAACTCCGACCGCTCTCTGTCTGCGCAAGCCCTTAATGTTTATGCAATATCCGTCTTGTCCCTACCAGAAAATTAGCGGATATTGGAGAGCGTCGTATGAACGGTGTGTGTCAGCGATGAACTCCAGATTATTGTTTTTTCTTAGAATCACGAATTCTCGCGTCGATGTGCGGTCGCCAACCATGATTCCAGCAACGTCGTAAAAAACAGGTGCATTGAATCGACGCACGTGCTCTCCAGCTGATGTTTTATCAGGATTGATGACAATAGCGTGATTGTCACTTTGCAATTCATGCATGTGTGCTTTGAAGAATTTCAATAATTCATTGTGCTCATTCAATAGGGCGTCCAGTTCGCCGACGATACGCCTGGCATTAGGCGAATTGAGGTTATTGTAGCCGCAACGTGCATCCACATCATTGATGTCCTCACCGCCCATGAAGTAGATTTGTAAAAAAATATGTGGTTCGTTTGGCATTGGCAGCAATGAGCCTACTTTGTGGTATACCTGGCCTTTGATATTGAACATAGAATGGAATTGTTGACCATTTGCCGGAGTATTATGAACTATTTCTGTTGCTCCAAACGAAGTCATTTGGAAACATGAATTGAATGTGCGAATGGACTTCAGGAACAGGTTTGAATCTGGAACCGTGCCGATGAACAAGCCGTTCAATGGTTCTGGTGGTATCTCAATTTATGGTAGTTGCACTTTTCCTGATGTGCAACACATCCCGGCTGACTCATGTTTGAATTTGAGCGCATGACAATGGAGACATTCTGCACCAATCAGCACTTTCGGATGAGCGGAATATTCAATATCTGGCTCGTACTCGAATGCGAGACGAAGAAATGAAACGGATGTAAATGCTCGATGTACTTGTTGGCGTTGCCAATCATTTGCTCTGCGTGTGTTGACTACGAACCGGCGCGCTTGGCTCCGTTCTAATTGTCGGTGTTGATTTCGTTCAGATCGTGCCTCTTGTGATTGAAATGCACGCAATTGCGACATGCTCACACGCACGTTTTTGTTATCTTGTTGGATTTGTTCTTTCTGCTCTACTATTTCGCATGTTTGTGGCTTTATTCGTTCGACGGCCCAAATGGCCCCCTTGCGTCTTGCTGGCATTGTGCACTGTAATACACGCACACAAAAATAGATAAATTAAAATAAATCGTACAAAATTTTGCACGCACTGCGTTGTGATATGCCGAATGAAATTTCAAAATGACGCGACGCTTTTCTTGAATTCTTCTCGGACGTAGCGCCATCTGTCATTCAACAACATAAATAATTTCGTTCTGTTTAAAATACGAACGACGGTTAAATTTGTTCATACAAAAATAATAAAATCGCAATTAAAAAAATGGGAGGGTGGGGGTAGGAGGGTGAAAATTTGGAGTTATAGGTATTTTCTGATGCCAAATAATAAAAAAAATACAAAAAAAAAATGTCAAAAAAATAAAAGAAATTTTTTTCTGGATAGAGATACCCTAATCATCTAGCGGTATGAAATATACTTGTTGACCTATTCTCATACCTAACAAATATACATAAAAAAAATCATAAAAATCGGTCGAGCCATTTCGGAGGAGTGCGACCACAAACATCGTGACACGAGATTTTTATATATATAGAGATTTGTTTGTTATACCTATTATATTTCATGATTGATGTCCTAGAAACAGGTTATGGCCAAGGACTGAGGTCGAAGAAGGCAATTATTTCTACATTTTGAACTTGTGTTGTGTTTTTATGCCCACACCATTTATTTCAGCCGGGCGGGGCATCGTGAATCTAGTTTGATGTGCCATTATTATTTTGCTCTAGGTATTATAAATTTACAATACAAAAACATTTTAACTTGTTGTTATACCACACGGGATTTTTTTTGTTAGATCTCTGCTAGCTCTCAGGCATTTTTATAATGGCTTTTAAAAGGAAGTAAATTGCTTTGTGGTCGAACAGATTTCGCTGGCTACACGCGATAAAAAAATTAAGACACCGATCAGAATGATTTAACAGAGAACAATTTATTTTTTGTACTTGCACCGGGGAACTGTACGAATTAAATAGCCTTGACACTTGGCATGGTGTTACCAAAATGAAACATGCTTCAATATCTCATCTTGACAAATTATTTAATAAAAACGATATTTTCAATGAACTTTTAATAGCGAAGGTGAACACCTGCTTTGTGGAGTAATTTATTTTACTTCCTGTATTTCCGTGAATTCTATTATAAATTATAAAATTATATAAGTGAAGACTCAATAACCGATTAGTTGGTAAGTGTTTAATTAATTTGACTATGTAGTAAAAAATATTTAAATACGAGAATTGAAAATTTTAATAGTATCAAACTGTAATCGAAACTAATAATTGTATGAAAGTTACTGGCACTGCTTTTTGTATAAATAAAAAAAAAGTATTTACCAGAGTTGCCAATTTAGAGTTTTTCTTGCCAGATCTAGGCATCTAACTTGCAAAAAATCATCTGGCTTGTGGCGTTTTTACTAGCGTTTTTTTATTGTTGTTTTAATTTAATAAAACGCATGTTTTTTGTAGTAGGTACTTGTTCCGCTTTTAATCAATAAATTAGGACCGGTTTCGTCCGCCTTAGAGGGACATTTTCAACTGAATACATTTTTTTTTATAAAACAATATTTATCAAACAAAATCCAAAGCGACAGATATAATATAACAATAGGTACATACATTATCCGTCCAATAATACCTTCCCAATAACAGATTAATTTAAAATTAATGAGGTTAGACATTAATATTTCATACTACATCAGGGGCACTAAACAAATTATTTTAAAATATTAACAAAACACAAAATATGAAACAATCAACACTTACAATAACATTAATATCAACAAATATTTATGATTAGTCAAAATTTGCAATAAAAATATATAAAAAATAATAAAATAAACAATATTATCAATTGAAGTAAGATCGAATACAAAAAAAAAACAATTACAATCAAAATATGAGTCAAAATTAAATAAAAATAATAAATAATGCACAATATATAAAGTTATGTTATAACAATCCCAAATATTAAATAGGGTATAATAACGGAGAAGACACAAAATATAATTTATCATTCAACAAATTAGAATTGGGCAAAAATGTATACCTAATAATTTCTAGGATTTATCCAATTTTATAGAGTTCTCATTCAAGATTTTAAAGTTTTTAATGATATTAAACGAGTGATTATTTAAACATAAATGATTTCCAAAAGGTGAAGATTCATTACCATTTTTGGCACAGGCTAAATGTTCTTTGATCCTAGTGTTAAAAGATCGTCCCGTTTGTCCTACATATTTGGCATCACAAGAATCACAACTTAATAGATAAATTCTACTTTTGTTAAGTTTATCTAATCTATCTTTAGTATTCACCAGTATTGAATTCAAATTTTGTGTGTTGTTGATGCCTCCAACAGCTTTAAATGTGTTGAAAAAACGCTAGACATATAGTTTATTTATTTTCATGCAATTTCTGACTATCGGATACTTAATGCAGGTAGGTCGATACCTATTTTAGTAAGAAATAAAAGACGAGTAAATAATTTTATGCATTACATATTTAATAGTTGTGTATATTATTTTGAATCTCTGCGTATATAAAATAATAATTTAACAATAATTATTCATGTAAAAGGTATGTTTTTTTAAAATAATAATTCTATATGTCTGTCCTACTAGAAATAAGCTCTCGTCTTCAAATATGAAACGAGACTTGAACGCCGTTGACACAATATGGGTATAATGTTGTCAATTTTAAAATATATTTCTGTTAAAATTTGAGGTTTTTACACGTATCGATTTTTGCTTTTTTTCGATACGCGAAAGCATAGGTATTGACTTTGTTCTTGGTAGAATAAGTAAATTTACTTGCAATTTTATTTTCACAAAATCTAGCGCGTTTTCATGCCTAAGTCTGGCATGTTTTTGTCAACCACAGTTGGCATCACTGGTCGCAACTTGAAAATGGTTGGAAACTCGTGGTTTATAAGGATATTAATTCTAAGATACAATTGTGTAGTTAGTTATTCCGTAAACATTAATATGACAAATGAAGCCATAATATGATTATTTAAAATGAATTATTGTATGTTTGTGTACTTTTCATCTTCTATTCATTCATCCATACAGTTTTAATGACATGCTATTTGAGGCCCACTCCTGAATTACCATTCTCTTTTGTCAACTGACTGTCGGATGTCACTCGAACAGCGAAGCGTGAAAATGTAAATGTGTTGACATTTTGTTTCGCATGCCATCTTTGTTTATTACCTCATAGTTGTGCAGTCCAGTGTTCACAGTCTGTGTTACTAATTACAAGACAGCGAATAATACTGATGTCGGCTTTTTGTGATGTCAGAAATCTAAGAAAATATAATCACTACTATACCATTGCATGTCAAGGCATTCATAAAACATATAATTGGTATATCACACTTGACTTCGTTGAATATGTATCTTAAAATTACCATATTTAGCACAATTAGACATCGCATCTAGAAGCAAATGAAAAATGAAATATTTTCTATAATAAACTATAATTTTTCACGTAAGTATAAGAAAAGTTGATTGTAGGGCAGAGTCATCAACAAAATGTATTGTAGAAAATGCGTTAGTATTTATTTTTCTTCTTTCATCCTATCACGCCCCAGCGTTGCTACATAGAGCATGCACAAGTTCGCGCCACTTCCCTCGGTCCATCGCCAACTCTCGCGCCTCCTGCCATGCCAGACCTGCAGCGCGTTTTGGAGCACCGCTGCAGGGTGAGTAATGGCCGGCCACGGCGACGGAACCCTTGAGACTGCACCACGAGGGTACGAAGCGTCGTACTTTCTGGCGGCATCCGGAACACATGTCCCAGCCACGTAAAGCGTGTCTTCGGACTTCAATCACCGAGGGCTGCTGTGACCGCTCACGAATTACGAATACATCGATTCTCAAAGCCCAAAAGCCGAGACCTTTAAAGCTTAGTGAGATGCCATGTTTCACAGTCATACAAGAGGCGTTAGTACAGTTAAACTTTAAAAAATACTTACCGCTTCTCTGGTGTGTAGGTACCTATATGCACATTGATTATTCATTGCTCACATAACTAACAATTAATTTCTCTGTTTACCGCCTCCGCATCCTTTGAAAATACAAGTCCTGCATAGATTGCCAAAACGCGACAATGGCGTTAAATGGATCATTAATCAAACTTAATCTAACCTAACCACATTCATTGCGAATATATTCGCGAATTGGAACGATATTTTATTGCACACCCCGACGAGGTCATCCATCACTAAAATTATTTTGCATGTTGGGTCCATTGTCACATTCTCGCTATCTTGGTATATTTTTTAATACCCTGACTGCAGATTCATCAACATGTAAGTAATTACTGATTACTGCATGACATTAATTTGTTTTGTCTTCATTTCAACACACGATGTTGTGACAATATTTTTTCAAGTGCTCATTTCGATTCAATTATTCATAAACATGAGTGAGTTCAAGACGTTCACAATATATCATAAAATACAAATAAAGGAACATAGCGTCAGCTGAATGAAGAACTATTCTTCTTACTCACATGAGAAGTGAGTTCTTTGAAACAACCTATTTCAAATAATATGTATTATGTGTACCTATAGATAAATGTAGGTATACATATTTTAGTAGGACTATTGATGAAAATAATGATGCATATCATATTGTCTATATAATAATAAATAACTTAAATTGAGTCGTATAGTATCAAAAGTAGATCTGTGCGTTATTCATCATTTCGAGAAAATGACGAAAAACCTTTTTTTTGGGTTTTTTAGTGTTATAATAGCATGAAATATGTTTCTACATTTAGAAATTAGAAATTCAATTCAAATTCAACAGTTCTAATTTTGTTTCCAAAGTATTGAACAGTTCTAATTCTGATACCAAGCCCTATTTTCCATCACAATTTTTATACCACACAGATATGATTTCGATTCGAATATTATATTGCTAGTCGTACATTAATATGGTCAAGAATAATTTGGCATACTTAAATTTCGGTAGATTTGCGACAGTTCTACTTTTGATACTATACGACTTATATGATGATTCAAAGAACACTTCTGTAAAATATTTCAAATGTGAGTTGGAATAGTTCTGCATTCAGGCAATATAATGAAAACAGTGACATAATACATAATTATAAACAGTGGCGGCTCGTCCATATGCACTGCGGAACTGCAGCACCACCAAGCACATTGAGAAAAATGTAATATTATAATATACATAAATTTATGTATATTATATGAAAATATTAATATTATTTAAGCGTGAATTAAGCTCGCCCGCACACCGATACATCCAATAATTATCATACACCGCGGTACTGCAGTACCGTTTTCAAACGAATGGGCGAAGGAGGGGTGCGGGGAGCGAGGCACGCAGATGGGAGCTTGATTGGTACTGCTGGCCCGACAGTTTTTTTTATTATTATTAAGCAACGACGTCTCAATTGAGTCTTATTTAGCTTTATAATAATGTTATACAATATAATAAATACTTATGTTACACTACCTGCCAGCCAATGTTTAGTAGCGATCCGTAATTAATATTCGATAAAGACACACCTGTATTAAACTCTCGTCTTTTTTTATCCGTGATCGGCGGTAAACCTTCCCAATACACAACACCATTGTATAAAAATTCTCAGTATTACTGATAATTTTTTGTGGAAACACATTGTATTCATTAAAATAAAACACAATATGTACCTTTCATATTTGTATTTCAGAGTCTGTGTGTCGAATGTACGATTTTGCATAAATTTAATATTGAATTGAATCGAATGTAGGTATACATACATACGGAAGTATCATAATAATATCTTCTAGCTAGATAGAGCCTCAGCCAATTCACCCTTTGAGTATATTCATAACGTAAAACTAAAATTTCGAAAACCGAAAGCATATTTATTATAGATCGACCGACTGGATATGAAATTGCGATTTCCCAAAAGTGTTCCTTTTCGACAAACGATATACCTACTGCCTCTTAGGAGTCTCAGGTATACCTGTAATTTAGTTAATTCTCATAATCTTGGGAATGTTCTGTAAACGGACGAAACCTGTCCCGACATTTATGAAATTATGTGGAGTAAGTATTATAGTATAAGTCATCATAAAAACTGAAAACCGAAAGTCCATAGACACCGAGCGGCTGAAAATATTCAATTGCGTTTTCCCGTACGTTTTTCCTTTTAACATACGATATACTGGTTCTCAGGTATAGCTAAAGCTATAATTATTATTAATTAATGCACATAATCTCCTGTTAAACGAACGAATTAAAGCACGAAATTATTGCACGAAACGTGCAAATGACGCATGCCGAACAAAATATAATTTGTCATATAAATCCAACATGCGTCCATTTAATGTTTTGTTTATGACACTCAGTATGCGGGTACACAAAGCGCTTAACGTCAGCGGACAGCAGAGCCAATCCAAAAAACAAACATTTTCTTTCTTAACTGTCTTCTTTAAGCACTACGGTGCATGGTTGCAGCATCAGTCCCGTGCGGCTCCGTCTCGGGACGGAATGAGCACTTAAAATCACTTCTTTCAGACACGTTTAAAGCGTCATAGAAAGCGGCCGTGCATATCCACGGTTGTGCATACATGACGGGTGGTGTGGGCACTTTAACGTATGTTCTATTAGTAACAATAATAATATATTCATTGACATGTTTTCTTTTTCAAGTAAATGGGTAACGTTGTTAGTCATCTTTACGCGATTTAAGAATTAATACCCCCGTCGCCATCACGAAACAAATTGACGTATTCACACCTCAACGTTCGCTCTCCGACTGCCAGCGAGTCCAAAATTTCGTCGCGCCTATAGTTGAAAATTATTTGCCGTTTCACTGAAGTATCGTCTTAAGGAGATACCATTTTTAGTTGATACTACTAAGTACTAATTGAGTTTTTGATACGTGGATACATAATTGACTGATAGACAACTGTTTATAACGGTTATTTATTTTATGCACTTATACACTGTATTAATTTTGAGGATGTACCTATATATTTAGATAATATTAATTTAGGTGTCTATGTGAGATTAGTATTTAACAGTATTAAGTATGTCATATTAGGACAAACGCCAGTATACGTGGAATGACTATTTAATTTTAAGGTTAATTTTCAACTGCTTGATGGAAGGTTTGATATCGACCGTGGCCTGAACAAAAACGATGCATAAGTGCGAGTGAGAAAGTATTCGGCACCCTTATAATATCTGCGACACGCGCCAGAGTAAGATAAAAGGTTTACAGATGTGTGAGATGATTTGCTGTGGTGTCGCCACCAAATATTAGTTTGTTGCATAGCTAAGCGTCGATAACCTGCGAGCGCGTGTTGCTAAAATTGATATTTTTTGTGTTAAACATAAAGTCAGTAGTAAATATTTTCAGTTAATTAAGTAGAAAAGATGGTTCTGTGTGTTGTATTAAAATGTGGTAACCGTACTGATAAGCAAGAAGGTGGTATTACATTTCATAGGTAAGTTGGCCATCTTCGTGATAATTTATTTGTATATTATTATATATTTTAATATCAGTGACCTAGTGTTTCTTTAAAATAACTTAAATTATGGATATCTTTACCTAATGGTTGCATTTTGACCGCTTAAAAATACTATATAACGAAAAAAATAGAAAATTTTATTTTAATTCTGAGCGTCTAGTGCGAGCACTAGCGAAATGGTCTATGGTCTCGAACATATGTAGACGAATGCGTTCGCTCGCCCACAAACCAAACGCACGGCACGCAGCTTCATTTAGCAATGCAACGGGTGGCGTCTAGATGTATCTATAGTCTATGTTGTCAACTGTTATTAATTATATACGCAAGATATCGACTGATTAATATGATGTTCGAGTAACAAGTAGCTGATTTAATATGTTCATAGATGTTAGTGATGTTACTATATTATAAGCTCCCTTCTTCGTATTCGCCTCAGGAATACTGTCTCCCGACACTCTCTTTCCCTTCTGATCTATTTGAAAATGAATATCTTTCGCCGTCATGTGTTAAATATCTACGTAATGTGTTTCATTTTAAATACGAATTTGCTGAATTTTTGTTGCTGGGAGCTATTACGTGTATTATAACAAGTATTGTAATAAAACCACTATCTCTGGAATGGTATTGCATGAATGTCATAGAACTGCCGTATGCATGCGGTTTTTTTTGTATTAAGTGGTGTTATCAAAACTGGTTTTTGTCGAACTACATCGCCTAGCTTGAGCACTAGCTGCCAGAGTCTGAATCGGTTGTAAATAATAATGAACACTATAATGATCATTTTTCCACGACGGATGTTGTTTTTTGTTTTGAACAAAAACTTTGTATGAACTTTTTTTAAATGCAGTGATTTGCCAAATTAAATTCTGTAGAACCACTCACTCTTCGGGTCGGTGTTGTCATTGGCCAAAATACGATCAGACTATGTATTTACAAATTAGTAAATTCTTGCACTTTGAGGTGGAATCGTGCGATTTGATTGTTTTTATTTTGTAACCGATGCAGCATCTAACTACTTGCGTTTATTAACGTTTTTTTTAGCTCTTATTCTTGTTTCTCCGGTGGTTGTTTATCCAGTACAAATCTTGCAATCGATTTTTAACTAACTTCCCGACTAGCTAGACATTTGAAACTTTTTGAATATATCAGAACACGATGCCAATGCATTTTTTTTAAATACTTTTAGCCATCTTTAAGAGGACGTTCTACAGAATTGGCCTTGAGAATTGAAAATATGATTTTTCAACATGTGGTCCATAATATCTGGTCTACTAGTTAATATAAAAAGGTCGTGTCAAAGTTGTTTGTGTTAATAAATTTGCTCTGTGACTGATCCGACTCATATTTCACATTTATTTCATCAGGGCTGTCGAAGATAAATCATAATATATATTTATAATTTTAAATTTTTATTTATAATATATATTATTTAAGTTTTGTGCATCTAATGCCGGGTCCACACTGGCAACAAGTTAATTTGCTGGCAACCTCGTTAGATTTTACGATAATTATTGTAAAATTTCTAAAGCAATTATGGTAAGTATCGTAAAATTTAATGAGGTTGCCAGCAACTTGTTGCCAGTGTGGAAATGGCTTAATATCCACTGTGGTTCACGTAGTGGTATGGACCTGGGGTTAGCTAATTCAGGAAGTCAACACCCATGATAGAATTTTTTCCAGTTTTGGTTGCATTATATTCCAAAACTCTTCTGTAAAAATCGTTTCCGAGTTTATAAATGGAAATTTCTCGGTGTACATAGTAAACAAACCTACGAATAAAAAAAAGACAAAAGGAACATACTGATTCATCGCAGTAAAATCTGGTAATCAAATTCGCCATTTTGAAAAGCGACGATTTTGCGTAAACAAATATCACGTGGTCTGTACGTGTGCGGCAAACTTCGAATGTGCTTGTAATTTTGTGCAAAGTGCGAATGTAATGTTTTCAAATAATTGATATGGATTAATTATACCATCGTATTATTTTCTCGAAATCATAAACATACTATAATAGCATTTGAGTACCAACCTATGTTCAATTTGAATTGGGTTATAATACTAATATACCCGTATATATATCAATAGTATGTTTGCTACAAAATCCACCCAAGTTATCAGTACGTACTTGCACAGGTTTGATTAAAAACCATGATGAAATTAACATTTAAAAAATATGAATGCTTAATATTATTTTGACAGCCCTGTTTTCTGATCGGCTTCATCTCGCAGGTGTTCATAAAATAATAATAATTCTCCGCGGCGCGGCAGAAATTATCAGTAATAATAATAATATTTCTTGAAATAAAATCTCCGATGATTAGTGATTTTTGCAAAAAGATCGATTTAAATTGACGTAGTTACGACGCCGAGGTCCTTTTTATACTGAATTATATTTGAACGGCGGGCTCTTCAGCGGGCCCTTAAGAGGACGCTCTACAGAATCGGCCTTGAGAATTGAAAATATGATTTTTTTACATGTGGTCCATAATAACTGGTCTACTAGTTAATATAAAAAGGTTGCCGCCAATGTTTGTCTCAATAAACTCCCTACAAGTGAAGTGAAGCTATGGGGTGACCAAAAAATAGTACTTCCTAATAAAATTTATTTTCTAATAAATTTACTAATAACATTTAATGTTACTAAATTCAATATGTTTATCAGTTCTTTGGTGGGAAGTATTGCAACTGATATGATGGATATGATAACTTTTTTGATTATGTGTTGGCCACGATATAAACTTAATAATATATTAATAACTTTTTAACCTGAAATTGTCTGAGAACTAAACATACGAAGGATGTTGACATACATATCAACCTACATTTTTATTTCATGTGCTATCCAAAAAACATTACTAATGAATAGTGCTTATTTGTAATGTTTAGGACCTACATATTAAAAATAATAGGTATTGTTTAATTCTAATGCATATTTTTTAAAACGTAGAATTTACTGTCTGCCTATAAAAAGAAAGTGACTTTTTATTGCCTGCGCAACTTCACTTTTATACTAGTCAAACAAGTGGTAGGTAAAGCCAATGGGCGAAATTATATATTATATTAAGAGTGCCTAAAAATAATTATTAACATACAGTCACTAGACACGTCATTATTTTTTTATTAATCCATAGGACTGGCGGGCATATAAAAAATGACTGTCACTAGAAAAAGTGTCTGACAGGGCTGCCGACGCAATTAATTATACTGTACTTTTTAAATTTAATTTATAATATATTTTATTTAAGTTTTGTGCATCTAATGCCGGGTCCACACTGGCGCAAAACAATGTCGCGCGACAACCTCGATAAATTTTAACGAGGTTGCCGGCAACATGTTGCCAATTTGGACCCGGCATAATATCCACTGTGGTTCACGTAGTGGCATGTACCTGTTTTCTGGGGTCAACTAATTCAAAAAGTAAACACCCATAATAGAATTTTTCCAGTTTTGGTTGCATTATATTCCAACTCATTTCCGATATTATTAATGGAAATTTCTCGGTGTACATAGTAAACAAACCTACGAATAAAAAAGACAGTAAGGAACACAGTGATTCATCGCAGTAAAAACTGGCAACCAAAATGGATTATATAATATATTCCATCGTATTATTTTCTCGAAATCATAAAGATACTATAATAGTATTTGAGTATCAACCTATGTTCAATTTGAATTGGGTAATAATAATAATATACCCATTGATATATCAATAGTATGTTTACTACGATATCCACCCAAGTTATCAGTATGTACTTGCACAGGTTTGATTAAAAACTATGATGAAATTAACATTTTACAAATATTATTTTATTTTGACAGCCCTGTTTTCTGATCAGCGGACACGTGCAGGTGGTGTTTATCAAATAATAATGTAAGATTGTCCACAATAATAATAATGTAGAAGGTCGACAATAGTAATAATACTAATAATAATGTTTTTTTTTAAAAATAAAATCTCCGATGATTAGTGATTTTTGCCAAAAGATCGATTTAAATTAAGGTGCGTACGACGCCGAGGTCGATGTCATACTAAATTATATTTGAATACCGAGCTCTTCAGCCGCCCCTTAAGTAGAATTGAATTCATTTTCAGTTAATTCTGTTTTGTATGAAAAGTTATGTCGACACCATTATTGGTTGCTAGGATCTGGGGTCCTAGCAACTAAATTATTAATATATACGTGCGTTACTATGGAAATCAATATGACATTTCAGTATTATTTCTATCAAGTACAAATTTTTTTGATCGTTTAAGCTAGTCAAGTCAAGTTTATATGATTCAAAAGAGAATTTAAAAACGTTCTATATAAAAAGTTCTTTTTATCTTGTAATTATTATGTAATAAATTGCATCCATGTTGTATATAATATATATTCCATCGGCATATACGAGTATCTCTAATCTTCCCTCCCCTTTCGTATCGTTTTCAGAAATAACTGAGAAAATCGTCAGGTACAGTACATCCAATCCTACTGTACATCAGTTCTGCGATGTTGCTATTATTGTTATCCCAGGATCCCGGGGATTTTTTACAAGAGGTTATTAAAAAAAATGGTTTACTTAGGCTTCTTTACTGGCTGGTATATTGAGTGGGTTGTGGAATATTTTTAATAACAGTATTTTTTAGATAATACATAGAATATGATATATTACGAATATACAAACATCGTTTTGGATTTTCTGGAAGGAAGCGTTAAAAAAGACTCGACTTGGATTCTGGGTGAATTTTCAATTCGGCTGGAAAATTTGATTGTATTGTGTATATTTTCTTGCAGGAAGAGTTAAAAAAAGTTGTCGACTTTTATTTTTTATTTATATCTTGGGCAGAAGAATGGCAGTGAAGTTAAATCATGTTCATCTTTGATTTTGGAAAGAAATGTTCTTTTTTCTAGGGCTGCCAAACTAAAACTACACTCTAATCTGGATCGGAGCTCAAAAGGGTTAAAAAAACCCTAATCATAAAAATGTGTAATGTTCTTTTATCAGGTTGTTGTGTAATTTCCGTCTATTTTCAGTAGGGGTGCCGGACGAAATCCCGAAGGCCGAAATCTAGAATGCTGAAATCCCGAATGGCCGAAATCCTGAAAGCTTAAATCCCGAACGCTGAAATCTCGAATGGCCAAAATCCCGAATGGCAGGAATCCCGAAGGCCGAAATCCCGAAAAATAAAAAAAAATACAATAATATATATAAATATAAACAGCAATAATTGCGCAATCTTAACAATTATCTTGAATTGCGCAAATTTTACAAGAGAGACAAAAAACATTTTTTTGTAGAAGAAATGGGTTTTTGTTTCTCCTGTAAAAATTTGCGCAATCTTAACACTTATCTTGAATTGCGCAAATTTTACAAGAGACAAAAATCCATTTTTCCGCAAAAAATGGTTTTTTGTCTCTCTTGTAAAATTTGCGCAATACAAGATAAGTGTTAAGATTGCGTAATTATTACTGTTTGAATTTTTTTTATTTTTCGGGATTTCGGCCTTCAAGATTCCGGCCATTCGGGATTTCGGCCATTCGGGATTTCGGAATTCGGGATTTCGGCTTTCGGGATTTCGGCCATTCGGGATTTCAGCATTCGGGATAACGTCCTACGGGATTTCGACCCAAACCCCTTCAGTAGGTACACCTAAAGACTTTTGATAAACGAAGGTGCCGGGGGTAGTTCGGTACTCCAAACATATTTTAATTGCCTCTACAATCCGATATAAATCTTGGTCGTCTCACTTCAGAATCGAAAGTTTTCGTTCAACGATAGTATGTATTACATCTATGTCCTATAATATAAGTCCAGTATTGATTTTCAGACTTACCTACATATTTCATCTTTCGTGGCACTGCAGCCATGAACCTTGACCGAACCACACAGACTCCTTATTTTCGGGCACTATCGTTGTACATAAGTCATATCATATCCAATATGCTTTCATATTTTAATTTATTCCTACTCAACTTCTTACAAATGGCATTTTTTAAATATAATTTAATCATTCTGGAATAGGTAAATACTTGCTGTATTGTCGAGCATAATTGCAGATTAATCGATATTATAATTTATTAACAATATGTACATTAAATAATTAATTTTAATTAAAGATAACAAATACCTATGCTGTAACATTATTTTGATTAGATAAGAGTTTTATAAGGTCATGGTCGTGTTTAATATAATATTATATTCGGTTCGTTGTCTCTTCAACGCTATTTATAGTTTTTTGTTCCTACTTTTAACGAAATTTGAAACTGACTTGTTATTATTTAGTAACTGCTTTTATCCTACTTATTTTGTTACGAACATAAATAAACTCTTGAAAACAAATTTATATGGCACTCCTTTCGTACAATAGACCTAATTGTGTTTCTGTGGCCTTTCTGTATTCAATAATAATATATAATTTTCTAGAAACATGTTGAATGTTGATCATAAGTAATAATAATAATACACGACGAACCATTCATTTTCTCGAGAAAATACACTATGTTTTGTAGCTATATTTACCTAATCAAACATCACTGTGTAAATCCACTTCGTGAATAATAACTAAATAAAATGTGTATTTATTCTTTTATTTAGTATAGCTATCAACACTCAAATGGATGCAAACTTTCATATATTTTTTTATGTCTGTTACCTACTTGTGGTTTCTTTTTGCGGCCCAGTAGTTTCACACACTAGGATTGAATTCCTGGTGAAATCACAATACATATTGTTAATAATTTTAATAAATTTTCTGTACTGAATCCATTTTATTATGATTAGGTGTTTATCTGTGATTGTTTTACTACTATAGTTGGTGCCCTCGTGTAAATGTAATGGATCGGAAGATTAAATGAACTGTTGAAACTAGTATGTTTGGAGGTACCTATGCGGATGATGGTGTGATGAGGCGATGATTGTTGAGGGCGGTTGCGTGTTTATTTGATGGAATGACACAAGTACAGTGATACAATGATAAAAGGTAACAGCGAGGTAGATATTTTAGCCCGAGGCACGATGATGCAGAGTGACAGTTCTCGACCAAGATAAAATGCGGAGTGAGATCTTCATGCAATCGTGCTAGCCTGTTTATTGAACTCCTCGCGATTGAATAATGCTTACACTAAGTATCCCATGCCTTTGATTAACCTAATAAATATTATTGAGGTAAAAGTTCTTATTTGCAATTGGTAATTAAATTCGTGTGAAATTTGTATGCTAAAAATGTATGTACTGAACGATTAAACGGATCTTATTTTTCGCCGTCCGCGTCTCTCACTGAGTAAGCACTAACTGATACCGCTGACGACATGTGAAAAATGTATATAAAAATAATTAAATAAAATTTTCGCGATCAATTCGTATTTCACTGATTTTGCTGACAATGCTTGTTCTCACATGACTCGTTGATCGCCACATATGTCATTACATTTTCGGAATATGCATAACAGTAGGTAGACCAGTGGTATTTAAAGATATGACACGTCTAGCTTAGTGGTCACAGTACATGTATGCGAATTCCTGGGGGCGCAGGTTTGTATCCTGCTGGGTGTCGTATTTTTTCGAAATAGTTTTTTTCTGGTTATATGTATGTTCAATAAAATAATGTTGCTTTCTTAAATCTTGTGAATTATTCATTAAAAATAGTTTTTTACATATCTATATAATATACGTACTTATATACTTGAACAGTGTGTGGATATTGGAACATTTGATTTTCTAACCCTTGTCAAATATAATAGCAGCCGCCCCCCAAATTCTAGAAAATTGCGTGCAAATTACTAATTTGTATCACACATAAAAATAACATAGCGAAGGTGCAGCATGGTTGATTGCGCCACACTATTAAAGTTAATATCTTTATGTCAAGTTAGCACTTCATGATATATTGTATATCAACGCAATAAACAAAATACAATAGAATTATGTAATATAGAATGGATATTGTTAATTAGTTTTCCAGGAAAACAGATGCTTTTTGGCAGCAATTTTATGTTAATGTTGATGAACTAGTTTGTATTTACTGTATTTTATGTCATGTTGTAAAAAAGTCAATAATATACGTCATAATACATACATATTGTACAATATTTATCACGAGTATTTATATGTCAAAAATGTGGTTGACAAAGTAAGGCCATCTTTGTGATACTGATGTAATATATTCGCCACCTAATAAACCGGTGTTTGTAGCTAACATCTAAGTTCAAGTGATACTTAACTATAATAATATTTCCAAAATTGAGTCAATTTGTCAAATATGACTAGGTATAATTGTATAGTCTGTAATTTGGACTTCTCAGAACATTTGACTTTTTTGTATTCTGGAGATTAGAGAATTCGAAAATTAAAGAATATCGTAGATTCATTTTTCAATTCCTCAAGATTATCAAGATTTTTTTATTTAAGTTGTTATGTGAGGTAAATATTTGTTATGATTTTTTTTTCATTCCGGCCCCCTTCGCCGCATCGTAAGGCTTCTTGCAGTGCGCTCCGCCACAAATATGTGAATTCCTCAAACCTGGGAGTTTTGCACATTATAATTGCCGTTAATGGCCTGATGTGGTGTTTAATAAAGACAAAAAAGTCTTTTGCACAGAATATAATATAATATCTACTTAATTTATTCTTAAGTATTAAGTTTTTTTCTGTGAAAATCGCTCGAACGGTAAAATATGTGGAGAAAAGCTGAAAAAAATCTCTCGACTTGTATTTTGTATGGAAAATTGTTGTTTTGGGGGTAAGAACACTCGGATGGAAAAACAAAATCATTTGTAGAATGCAACATAAGCGTTCGATTTTCGGCTGTTCTTAACTACTTAATATTTTTTTCTCCCATACTTAACCTTTTCACGCCACCCCTGTTTGTGATATGTATACATTATTATATGCCGACTCTTACATCAAAACTCGTCTCGTCTGCAACGTGTCGAACACGTCGATGTGACGTCACCGTTATTCACGAAACACACGTTGCCAAATGGAGCTCCGCAGATTGGTCGAATGCGACTTTTTAGTTTAAAAAAAAAAACATTTACTGTTGCAATCGACAAGTTGCCTGCTTCTTGAGCTGTGAGTCGAAGGCGCGGGAACGCATACGAACACCTACGAATTAATCATTCCTATACCGGCTCGCCGATCGCCGCATCCGAATATCTATACGTTTCGAAGGTTACGTGCGACTGTCGCTAGGTAGATGTGCGCGGTCGATCATATGCAACACTGGATCGACGTTCTTAGAAGGTTTGATTTATTGCTGTGCGGCAGACGAGGCAAGTTTAGATGTGAGAACCGGAGATCTACATCACCAATCTGTAAAACGAATCACATTTCGTGTGAGCTTTCATTCAATCATACCACGTTCTTTTTAACACTGTTTCTATGTAACTATACCTACAAACATAATAAACAATGAAAATATTCGTCGTAATAAATAAATAAATTAGTTACACATGTAGTTGAAAATTGGTTTCCTATGAGAAAAATAGATACCATGTCAGAATACTTGCCACGTGGACAGCTACGAAAATCCGCATACCTTGTGATACAACTCTAAATTAAATTGATATTGAACATATATAATTTTGAAAAACACTTTCTGAGAGAATATATTATAACCAATAGAAAAAATCTTTTTTGAAAAAAAGTAAGGCAACCCGACGGGGAATCGAACCCCGTATCTCCCAGGTTTACGCCCTGATCCGTGCATTACCACTATGCTACGAGGTGACATACTAATTGCGACAAATTTTAACTATTGGTCAATTTTAATACCTACTCATCAGTGCTCTTCCAAATCAAGCTACTTTGGCAATCGATTTTTGTTTCTTAAATCAAAGTAGGTAACTATTTACTATTACTTTGATTACTAACCGACGTCGTGGAATTTCTCCAATATTCTTTTTAGATGTAACTACTTGCACTTGCTAATAATTTATAATTAACTATTTCTTTTATTCAACGAATAATTCACAAGATTTAAGAATGTGAAGAAGAAGAATTGTGAATTATTCGTTGAATAAAAGAAATAGTTAATTATAAATTGATATGTTTATGTGCATTTATCACATTGGATTTAAAAATTCACGGAATGTCCCTGTTACAACTTACAACTGATTTTGTAGGTATCCGTTCTGCTATTTTTACGACAAACAGTGTTAATGACCTCTTGATTTTAATCAAGGCAAAGCAAAAGGCAATTTAACATTATGCGGTGGCGAAGTGAATAGTAAAGTTTTTCCAACGCGGAAGTCAGTCCCTAATATCGACCACTTTCGGTTTCTAAGCTTGCAAAGGGTGAATGGCGAATGCAGCTTTCCACATAACAATGTTGAGACACGGAACTGGTTTATGAGGTTAAATGCTTCGTGTGTTCAACAACAATTCATTTATGACAGTAAAAACATAATACAAGTAATTTATTACTAATATATTAGTAATTTAAATGCATACATTTTGATTTTATGATGATTAAAATAGGTAACGTTGAAATAAAATATTAGGTACATTGATTACGCATGTATTATTAAAACTTATTAATTAATCAATTGTTTTACTAATATTGTCTCATTGTTTCACTACATGAGAATGTACGAGTACCTATGTACAGTTTCTATCTCGTGACCAATTTACCTTCATATTAACGCGTTCACTCTAATTACGTACATAAAACCAGTGGCGGCTCGTCCATATGCACTGCGGTACTGCAGCACCCCCAGGCAAATTGAGACAAATGTAATATATATATATATAAATTTATGTATATTATATGAAAATAGCAATATTATTAAGCGTGTAATCAGCACGCCCGCGCATCGATACATCCAATGTCCAATAATAATAGTATCATACACCGCTGTAGGTACTTGATTTTGCGCAGTACCGATTTCAATAGAATATTCTCGAGTAGGTGCCAGAGGGGCACGGGCAGCGTTGCTCGCCGCTTCGTACTGCCGGGCAGACAGTCCGATTTCAGTATTTCTTCGTTTCTGCGTCGCGCGTGAGCAAGCGCGCCACAGCGAGGAAAGAAATATAGCTATAATGATTTATTAACATTGTTAAAATTTATTTCTGCAAGAAATTTATGCAAAGTTCTTTATTTTAATTATTAATATACTTAATTAATTATTTGTATTTAATTTTGATGTTAATAGTAAAATATAATCCAAATAAACATTTATTTTTATTTTTAATCAACCGCAGCACCCCCAAATATCTTATCAACGAGCCGCAACTGCATACAACTATAAATTGAGTACTTACGTATTAACAATATTTATCTTTACTGGGCATTAAAGAACTGATTAAGCGAACAACCAGAAAACCTATGCGTCCATAAATAGCACAATTTCACACAGGTCCACGGACTAATGGTTGGGAAACAATGATCGTATGAAAGAACGCCTGTTTCTGAAGCAGCGCGCAGTGGGTTCGATACCGAGGCTGAAAAAAATGCATGTTGTTTTTTTAATGATTAGTATCCAGTGAAATCTAATTGTTGAACATACATAATTCTGTAAACACTCATGAGAAAATATGCCCAATAGAAAAAATCTTTTTCGAAAAAAATAATGCCGGGTGTCTTAACTATATTTTCTCATTGAGTGTTTTCAGAATTATGTATGTTCAATAATTAGAATAGTACATTCTTAAATCTTGTGAATTATTCGTTGAATAAAAGAAATAGTTAATTAAATTTTTTATTGTGTATGAAATCACTATTTTTAGGATTAGAGATGTTGGAAAATTTAGTACCTATTATATATCGTCACCGTTCAGGCAAAAGTCACCAACCCTAAAAACATAGTTTTGAGATATCGCAATTTGAAAGTTTGAAAATGCAGGAAAAATCAGATTTAAATGTTTTTAAGGTTTATCTACATTACACTATTTTCTCATGTGTTCCTAATAATTTCTTTAAGGTACTTTTACTTTTTGATGCTAATTAAGACATTTAGAAGGTTTTGAAGGAGGTAAGGTAGCTCAATTATGGTTTGGTAACTTTTGCTTGTTAATAATCTGACCAAAGCGATCTTATTATAACAAGCTAAGGTAAACTATTCATGTTTGGTTATTTATGCGTATTTCAGACAAGTGTTAGAAGTTTTCAAATGACAAATCAGTAAAACTCACAATCCATAGTATAGTGACTTTTGCTTGTATATTTATAACGAAGGATTTATTTTTTTAGAGTCAATAATGTCTATTCACCTATAATGACTTTTGCTTGTTAAGATTTTATCGAAAGTCATTTAGTGGAAAACAAATAATTCGGATTTAAGCAATATTTTACTAACTAATGTACCGTGGTGACTTTTGCATCTTAAAGAACATAATTTTACGCTTCGTGTGACATACTCAACTCAAAACTGCCATTTTCAGGGTTGGTGACTTTTGCCTGAACGGTGACGATATATAGTATTTATAATCGATTGTAGGTACTATTTTTAGGAGCGGGTATCAATATTTTATTTATCTTCAAATATCATAATATGTATATATTGTAAAATATATTGTATTCTTTGCATCTGTGTATGAACGCATCTTATTTTAATGAAATTTTGAGCTAACAAAATTTCGATGTTTTCACCTCTTTTACATTCAAACATACTTTTTAGGTTCCAGTCACTAGCTGACCTTATAAATAAAGGAAGGAATACGCCAACACCTATAATATATTGTAATAACGTGTGAATCGTAGGACATACTATTATCATTGGTGTAAAAAAATCTACAAGGTCATATATAATAAACAATTTAACTTTCAAAATGTGATTTGTAATGGAATATTATTTAATTTTTTATGATAATATGATTTTCCACCCGTATTACCACCGGTAGTCAAATTGTCAGTATCAATTTTCGAATGTCAAAAAAACCATTAAGTATGTCATTTATTGAAGGCTAAATTCAAACCAGTTTCATTTTAATAACATTATACTTTTTGTTTATATTATTATTATCGAAATGTTGAATAATAATGAATGAATATTTGAAAACACAAACAGCGTTGCCAACTTATCGTTGTTCCTGCCAGATCTAGCATTTTTTAATAAAAATCTAGCTTGAAAAATACGCATCTGGCGTATGGTATTGAATCTAAAAATTTTCGGCAACGCCAACAGCTATGAATCTTTCATACAAACCTAAAATATTTTACTGTTGAATTAAATGTAACATACAATATTATTTATTAAGTGATGACCAAAACTAATTGCTTAATTATTGGTTGTTTGACTTATGTATTTAGGTATTAGTTACGAAACAATTAATTCTTCAATATAGTTTATTCACGAAAAATTACGTATTTTTTGAAGTGTTAGTTTTTTTCTGCCACCTAGATTATTTTCTAACTATATCTGACATATTTTTGTCGGTAAGACTTGAAAACAAACAACCCTATTACGTTACATACTTATGTATGGTGTTCGATAATACGTCAAATAACGGCTTTCCAGTCGAAGACTGAGTGTTTTTTTTATACTATTATATCCTGCTATTAGAAAATACATATCATATATTTTCTGACAGCAATAATTATGACTTATATTGACGTTTCGACTACTTTCAAGTAATGATACACCGGTACTCTATCTAGCTAACGTGTATGAAATTATTTATCAATATCGATTTACCCCTACGACCTGTCATTGAACCCATATCAGCGGGTCTATTCTATACACAAGCCAGCTTTCGGTCCGCTACGGCAGCTAAATATGGTAGGAGAGTATAGAATTATTAATACTTATTGTAACAATTATAATAAGTTAACCGTCTGAACTGCCAAAACTGTCCATCTCGGTCTAAAATTTATCACAGAGAAAAGAGGTGCTGTTAAAACACTCATTGTAACAATTATAACATCTTCTTCTTCTTCCACGGCGCTACATCCCGGGGTGGGATTTGGCCTCCTCCACAACCGCTCTCCACTCACTCCGGTCTCTCGCCACACTTCTCCAGTTACCGGGTCTTCCTATATGAAGCCAGTCCTCTTCTACAGCGTCAGCCCATCTCTTTCTTGGACGGCCTCTGGGTCTCTTCCGTTGGGGTAGCCACTTCGTCATGATCCTTGGCGCTCTAACTTCAGGCATTCTCTCCACATGTCCCGCCTATCGTAGTCTTTGGGACTTACAGTATCTTATGATTGTTTGCTGTTCAATCAGCTCTTCCAACTCGTGGTTCATTTTTATTTTGTAGTTCCCATTTTTCAACGTGGGTCCAAAGATTTTGCGGAGTATTTTGCGCTCGAAGACAGCTAATTTGTTTTTCTCGTTTTGAGTTAAGCACCAAGTCTCACAGCCATAAGTTACCACTGGCCTTATAATTGTTTTATAAATTAGAAGTTTACTTCTTCGGCCTAGAATTTTCGACCCCACCAGTCGCTTGCAGGCATGCCAGCATTTATTCCCGGAATTATAACTAAATTATTGTAATTCTTACAATGCGTGTTAATAATTCGATACTTTCCTACACTATTTAGCTTTCATAGCGGACCGGAACCAGCCTTGTGTAAATAATAGACCCATAGAAGTAAAACTGTAGCATCAGCCCGAATCAAATATGTATTAATAATAACAATGATTAACAATAATAAGTAATATAATAACAATAGCACACCTATGGAGTATCTGTAAACTATAATTCAATGACATGTGAATACATTGTTTCTTTTATTTCGTCACCGCAATACTAGATAAATCTAGATAACTCTGATTTGGTCATTGTTGGGAAAATTAAATTTAAACTTTACTTGATGAACATACATCTAGGCTATAATTATTATTTAAAAATTGAAAATTGTGCTCATCTAATTGGGAACAATTAAATAATGTTCAAATGTATGAAAAAATATTGTAGATATATTATTTAATTCATTTATGGTTATAAAGTTATCTAATATATAACACAAAATTAATGCAGTTCCCATTAACTTCTGACTTAGGTACCTTGTTGTATCGTATAGAAGGAAATGTAGAATCATATTCAATAGCTATCTCAAAAACAGTGAAAATCAAGTTATCTAGTTGTAGTATTGAGGTGACGATATGGTTTATACACATGTTCGAAATTTAAATAGTTTTTTTCTCTTTGTTAGCAATGATTTTTTTAATGATGAATGACTAGTCTCTTACCGTATTAAACGTGTAAAAAGTGTTAATTTGACATCGTCATGAGTAAATTGACTTGCCAAGTCATGATGAATAGTTACGCCAATTTCATCGTAGTTAGTATTACATGATTTTTGCGACATTGCCCCGAATGCCGTGGATGCGGGTGCAAGTCCCGCTCGGTAAAAATATATTTTTTTTAAATTCCGAAGCGCTCCAAATTATAATATACATACACCCATGTCCAATCCTAAGAATACCATAATATGCATAAAAGTATATTGCTTATTTATTTGCGAGAAGTGGATGTTAGCCACTGGCTTAACCTATTGGGTCTATACTCTTGGTCCAAATTCACACCGCGAAACGTGTAATTTTTTTTTTGTTCGACCCGGGATTCAATCCAGGACCCACGGAATTATAGGCCGATACACCCGACGATCGTGTAATATCGAATGCTTATTTTTTTTGTTTTATTCGTTGAATAATAATAGTATTGTAGCTTTATTGGTTTTTGAAGTGAGCAATATATGTTATATCCGTTACTATTCCCAGAGGCTATTAATTAAAACTATGATTAATAACCTATGGGAATATCGTGGCGGTTATTCTGCTAATAACTTGCAAAAAATATTGTTTCTCACGACAGCCTCGAAAGGTTCAAAGTAGTCAGATTTTCGTACTAACCACTCTATTGTGATCTATGACGTGACAGGAAGGTGATGGAGGGGGGGGGGAGATCAAAATCTATGCCCGTCAAATGCAAATTGAGCTGTGCAATTTTTTTTTGTGAAAATTTGTGAGATAAAAAGAGAGAGTGAAAAAAATAGTAGGATGATATGAGGTTAATTTTGGATTGTAGAACAACATTGTTAGACTCTTGACTTCAAATCGATACCCTAGTTATATATGGAAACACCTCAAAATTCAAGGTTTTGATATCTATATATTATTCCACTTTTATGTAATGTTAAAAGAAAACAAAATTTGCAATCTTCACTATACAAATTATATTTTTCATTACCAAATTTAAATCTCGTACCACACGACCTGGGAACTCAGAAATAATGGGAACTGAAATACATAACGGGTAAGGCGATAGCAGTTAACCGACTCGAGTAAGGAAGAATCCGTGTTAAACTTACACACGTGTCAAGAATACGTTTTACGTCGAATACTGAAAACTGCTCTCGGTTTATGCATTTACGCTCATGTAATGTTGGTGTATTACACATACTATTGCACGTGCATAATGCGTGCTTCATTTTCGTAGGACACTCACACATTCAAAAGCCTGCTTCAACATGCGGCGTATTGAATATAGCCTATCGGTATTATATTTATTATCTGTTCTGTGCACACGACACTTCCTCCCGTCGGGTGTTGTTCCTGGCAGCTAGAATAATATTACAGTGCTTGAGATTTCTACGGTTGTGTATTTTCGTATTTGGGTTTCGGGTTGTCATCGTGTGGTCTTCGTCCATTAGGAAAAAAAAGTACATACAGCAGAGGGAAGAAAGAGGCAGGCCAAAAGTTAACGACCATTACCAAAAACTACATGACAGCTGTTTGCTTTGGGGGGCTCGATTCAAAAGTGACTACCATGGATAATGGATAGAGGCAGGTGGCGAAAGTAAATTTGTTGGATTCGAGTTAGCCCTTACCCCCTACTAGGCAACTAGTGTATCGATCAGTCAGGTAATTTAAATTTAAATAGGGTCTGCTTAACTCATCCGGTGTACTTCCTTGTACCTATCTAATTAATATTTTTTGTATGTACATATTTCTACTGTTTAATAACATACTATCTATCTCTTTTTTATGTAATACTGTTTTATATTTCTTTGTTTCTAAATGTCATGTTGTGAACGTCTTAAACTTATAAGTTGTAATGTCCACAATATGTTAAAAATAAATAAATTGAATTGAAAAATAATACCTATTTGTTTCATATTTTGGCTCTAAACCTCCGTATACATATTATTTAACATAATATTTATATAATAGAAGCTATACACATTATTGGCAAGGCTATCTTTTCCTTGTCACATAAATAGATCCTTGCGCCTACTCTATTTTTCGGCCACATGTTACAAGAGTAGACCTTGTATATTTCCAGTTTCATTCAAAATTCTACTATTACGTAACGCTGGCATCTAACGTTGGAAATGGGCTAGGTTAGGGCTTCAAATATCGCGTGCGAACACACTGATTTTCGTATTCACAAAAATTGCTCAGACGTATAGGCTGAGTATAATAAATTATTACGTAGTTACCTAACTAAATCAGAAAAAAATGTATCTAATTTTAAATAATATGTTTGAAAGGTTTTCTTTGGCCATGAAAATTGTCATTATTCTTTTGATGATATCAGTTTTCCGATGTTTCATACGTACCACGAAAAAACGAATTAGTACTTACTCAGAAACCATTAAATTTCTGTTGAAGTTTATGTACATTACTGAGTTGTTATAGTAATTGTTGTATCTGGGTAATCATCATTTTGCTTGGAAAATATCTTGTATTATTAAGCATTATACTTATTTGTGTAAATGACTTGATATTTTCATTGGATCACAGCGTATGTCTTAATAATCCAGCATAAAGACACTGCTACATTTTGCGATAAACACAAACACTTCGTAAATTAGCATCGTATTATTTGAATACATAGCATTTTGCCCTGCCGAGACATTGGCAGGCTGCCAAAAAGGGAGAGATTAGTAAGCATTATACACTGCTGTAAAATGAATCACAATTATTCATAATTCTATTATAGAGACATAATCAGGGCTCGAAATGGAACGGCTCGTGAAACTTGTAAAATTATCGCTCTGTCTCGTGGAAAAAATATGTTGACCGTCTGAGCTAGATGTGCCATAGAATAGAAAATCTGACACACTTATTTTCATAAAATACACATACGATTTGATGACTATGTAAATATCTTCAGAAAATTTGTCGAGCGCTCCGGTTCGTAAACTTTTCCATTTCGAGCGCTGGACATAATCGTTATTTATTATACCGGAGATACAATATTACTGAATACACAGTACTCGATACTTATAATTGTAACGGAAGTTAGTTACTTTTTTATTATTTATTACTGAAGATTGCTTTTAATTCAATAGAAGACTCGCCTAGAAAATAATCAGATCCATAATTTAGACAAATAAGAAAGATTCGAAAGTGCTTACACAAAAATAATGTATTAAAATAAACTGTAAGTAGGTACTGTCATTTCCCTCCATTTTGGCAAGGTGATTAACACAAGCTGTCACTTTATTTTTAGTATGATTTTTCGTCTGGATTTTAAGATTTGGAGGTGAACAAATAACACACCGGAATTGTTTTGGAAACGGCAAGGTATATTTAAGTTAATATTATATAATAGTTACATTTTTAATAATTTATTTTACGGAGGACGAAATGTACGCGTCTGCGATTTGACTGTTGGCAGCGTTCTGCGCGCCATCTTGTGTTTTCGCTTTTCAACGAGAGCCGTTGTCGAAAGACGGCGACGTTGAAATATTTCAACGGTCATAATCTACGGCATTGCCGGCTCGGCTCTGTTATTATTATTTATTTTCGTATTCAGCGCTTTACTTTTTGTTGGGTTTGATACCGATTCGGGCTTCTCCAGATACATAGAGACATCCCCAAATGGGGTCCATACGGGGGTGCCACAGTACATACTTATTAAGTTAAGTTAAAGTTTAATTTGTCAAAACAGTTATGAAAGGAAAATTGCGTTGGTGCACATATCATAATGGTCTAAATACGTGGATTATTCATTCGTGTAGCAAAACACACAGTTGCAAAATTACCAAGCTGAGAGAGTGGAAAACCAAAAACCAGATTTCAAAAGAACTTAATTACAAATTAACAAATAAGACAGTTAAAACTATGACTTAATTAGAGATGCCAGATCGAAAAAAAACAGTAAATACAATGCATATTCACGTTAACTAGTCTTCCTTTGATATAGCAGTTGTTTTAAAAATACTTCCCAGTTTCTTGGTTGACTTGTAAAATAGTGTTATAGTCAAGTATAATTAATGGTATAGCCATTTGTCATCTACATTAGGTACCTATTTGAATATACTACGTATCTATGTATGTAGGTATAAATATACTGTGTAAAAGGCAAAGTATTTATATATACGAGTATACCTAATATATATACATATAACAATATGAATTTGATTCTATTTAGAATAAGGCTGAGTTGTATACCCAAGGTCAACACTTCGCCTAATAGAAAAAATCGCTGGACATACTATACCCACGTTGATACCTTAATCGTTATTATCCTAAAGCTGTTTTCGCGTGAAATCTCCACAAGCCCTGTTTTGGCGCCAGTCTAGCGTCTACGCGACGCGTGACGCCACTGTGTCTGGGGGGAAACGTATCGACGTCCTTTTACTACGGCGTCGCCAGGAAAGGACGCCAAAAATGTGCTCACATGTTTCGGACGCCTCAAGAAATTAGGGAAGCAATAATTACGCACGACTATTTATATTAGTTTGAAAATCCGCTATTACGAGGCGTGCGGTTTTAGTGTATTATTCTTGGAAAATCGATTTTTTTATATTATATGAATTCTGACATAATTATAGTATGCAACGGATAAATTGATTTTAACTTTGCGTGTAACGATACCTACAACTATAAAATAGTGGACTTACTCTGGTTGACAATATCCTTTGTACAGTCAGCAACGCGGCTCGTCTCAGTTATTGAATCATGCAATAGTTTATAAGTATGTAGCATCGATCTAATTTCTAGAAAATATAAATAAAACAAAGTAATTAAGTAGGTACATAAATATTTTAATATTATTTCAATATAGTAGGTACGAAAAATATACAACTATCGCTTTTATTTCTTCAATATTTCACCGCAAACTTTTGATTAGTTACTCATGGCCCTCACAAGGGGGGAGGGGCTGACAGGGCTCTAGCCTGGGGCCCGGGGTCAGAAAGGGCCCAACGAGGTGAGTCGACCAGATAAGTGAGATAAACACACATCACAAATTTATTTGCTTTAATAGAAAAAAATTGCCTGCGACGCTATTTTCCTTCGATAATGTTTTTTTTTTTAGAATTATTAATAACCATGTCCTTGCTTTTTCGTACAAGGTGGTTGTTAGTAATTTTGAACAATCACAAACACCCAGGCTTTGAGAAAAACACATACATGTTTATGTCATGGCCGGGAATCGAACTCAGAACTCTCGGGTGGAAGGCCAGCGCCTTACCCACTGCACCACGAGTGTTATTACGAGTGCATGTTATTGTTTAAAAGTATGTGGTTGTACGATAAATTTCTTAATTGTGTATCGATACTCGATAACTCCATAATTCAAATGGATGTATTAAAATTTACAAAAAAAAAATACTAAAGATACACATTAATTTTAACGCGTACACCATTTAGAAAACGCTACTGTAGAGCGTCACACTGCCTTTATCCTTAGCGGGGGCCTGCCAAAGATTCTAGCCTGGGGCCCGTTTCAGGTTAGTTACTATTCATAAGATAATTGATGAAAAATAGTGTATCGATGCCGTGCGATTTTTTAAGTTTCTTAGGTACACAAATAATTTAATATTATTGTTATACAAACGATTACATACCGATCAATTTTATTTCTTGAATATATCCATACAATCTTTTGATTATTTACTTTTAATAAGATGATTCATGAAAAATAGTGTCATAGAACCCTGCGGTGTTTTATGTTTTCCTTAAGTTTCCCCTTTATCAATATGAATATCTTGTATTATTAAGTTCAGCTGCCGGAATGAAAGATTATAATTATTGTAATAAATTATGTCAATACCACAGTAAAGTTTGGAAACCCTACTCAAAGTATCTCAATATTGGGGTAAGGGTTAAGTGTCTAGGAGCTAATAATCGAGGGCATGTGTGCTGACAAACTCTCTTTAGAATGGATATCAGAGGTATCTGAAAATAAGATAGATCTTTGAGGCAATTGATGGAGTCTCATTCAATATTTATACTACATTATGTCGATATCCAAATACGTACTCTATAATCTCCTCTATCTCTGAGGTTGTGTTAAAATTACGTTTTTTTTTATTTATTTTTAAATTGTCATCGTCGATGTTGTTAATTGTATGTTGAACTCGCATGGTGTAGACTCCCAGTAGAGAAGGGTGGACACTAAACTATGTCAATCAAACGTATTGGTTTTCATTGAACTAAGACTACTATGAGTAGATAGTGTTTGTTAGTTTTTAAAATCCAATTAAACCCTGCCTAATCCAAACCATAGTAGATAAAAGTTAAAAAATATTCGTTTATTATGCCATTAAATCATGGATAATTTTAGATATTTATAGATAGCAGAATACTGTTTATCGATTGTGGTTTGGTTCAGACAGGGTTCAATGAATTTAAAAAAACTAACCAACACCATCTCTAATAATATGTAATCTTAATTCAACGAAAACAAATAAGTATGACTGAAAAAGTGTGCACTATTTTTGTCGGATCGCCCATAACATAGCTAAACTATTATGGTTTGATTTAATAGAATTTTAAAAACTAACTAGCACCATCGTATTGTAGTCTTTGTTGAATGAAAACAAATAGTTTTGGCTGACAAAATTGAGTGTGCACTATTTATGTCAGAAATTAACAGCCTACCTCCACCCTTCACCACTGTAAACTCCTCACTATTCCTACTGTATTTTACCTCTGTACTGTGTAAATGTCATATATTATTTTCAAATGTATTGCACAAATGAATCATTTATAAATGACCATACTGTGTTAAACTAAATATAACATTTTTAATTGAATTGTGGTGATCGACATAACCGCAACATACAACGAATATTATTATTTGAGAGATTATAATAAATGTACCTATGCATTTTATCTTTTGCTGGCTCTCACTCGCGTGTGTTGTAAAATTAAGTCAAATTCATATTATTTTGTCGGATACACATGATACACTTCAATTTACAAGTACCTATTATATATTGATCGTGTTAAGCATTGAATGTACAGTGTCAACCTTTCTCTTAATGTGTTATTTACCAAACCTCTCAATTAGGTGAAAACTGTGAAAACCAAAAACTATACTAGTATACCAAACATCATGTAAACATGTCTTACAAATTGGACGATGTTAGGAAATGGTCACACTATACGTAATAACTTAGTAATTGTGTGTATACTTTCAATAAAATCTTGTGATTGCAAGCTATTTGATAGAAGTTGGAGGGAAATATTTTATTTATGTAGGTACCTGTAAAATAATGAGAGTTGAGGGTCTTCGAGATACATCTGTATCGACCGTAAAGGACCGACATGTTCTGCGTTGCATCAAAACTAAAAAAATAGGTACTGTTCGGTTATACCGGAGGCAGCGGAAAACGCATTTTGAAAATAGCCGATAAACTGGATTATTTGTTAGTTTGGGTTAGTTTAGGTTCGGTTAGGCTGGGTTAGGTTAGGTTAGGTTAGGTTAGGTTAGGTTAGGTTAGGTTAGGTTAGGTTTGGTTAGGTTAACCTAACAAATAATCCAGTTTATCGGCTATCTTCAAAATGCGTTTTCCGCTGCCTCCGGTATAACCGAACAGTACCAAAAAATATAATACCTCGGTCACACTATGAGAGGACAAAAGTACAGTGCTTCCCAGTAAAACAAAATCAATTGTAGTTATAGCACTATAGGTAGTTCGGTGTTTATTAATCTCCTTGATTGATAATGCAGCTCCACCGAACTTTTCCGGGTAGCAGACGATAGTGTGGAGGAGTTTTGGTGGCACGCCTCGAAAATGACGATTTATTAAATTTAAAAACGATGACGATAAATCTTGAAATGATAACCAAAGCGCGGAATGAACTCCCCAGACAGATTTCAATATATGAAAAAAGTCGCATTCGCTCTTATAAGTGTTTTCGGTACAACGTATTACTGTCAGCAAACATTTTCAATTATGAAATATATTATAAACCCGTATAGAAATCGTCTTACTGAAGAAAATTCGGAAATGTGCATCAAATTAAAAACTTCAAACTATGAACCAAATATTTAGGTGTTGGCTTCCAAAATTGAACCTCAAGGGAGTCACTAATGTTTGAATATTGTAATTTTTATGAAGGCGTGTATTAATTATTATAGCCAAATAAAATTGTCTTGCAATATATTTACTAGATTTATTTCTGTGGCACGCCGAGTGTCCACTACTTTGAATTAGGTACCTGTTTTGTGACACGCCAATGCATTTGGGTTGCCGACCGATGCTCTAAGCCATTTTTCTCTACAAAAGTTCCAATCATTTCACTCTATTTTGGTATTTACTATCAGATTTATTTGACTTAATAAAAGATTCTGCTGTATTTCTTATCTTTGGTTGCCGCATATAGATTACGGACACAATGCTGTATTTTACAGAGTATCGTCAGGTAGCGTGACTGCTGGCAATCAGGAAAGTATTGATCATGTTACGTTTTTGGACGAAATTGAGTCAAACGATTTAAAATATTTAACTCTACGCAATGGATAAAATACACCGATACCTTAATGGATTATGTATACATTACTAGATATTATAATTTCGTACAGCGTTTTCCATTTGGTGGGTCGCATAAAACGTATATCAGAATTATCTAAAAGTTATATATTTTTTTATTGAAATAATTTATTTATGTTTGGTTTATTGGACGTATGGGTGCATTGTTTCAATTGGCAGATTGTTTTTGGGTATTTTCGAAAGGCGAGACAACACCATCTTCATGCATATGAATACTGAACATCTGAATACTGTACGTGCGCGTCATGGTCATGTTTACACACTTAAATTTTTCATATATTATAATATTAGCAAACGACATATCCCTCAGAATGGATTTAAAAAAATACTAAAAACAACATAATATGTACGTTTGTAGCTTGAAGTTAGACTATAGTTTATAATGATCATCATTGAGAATTATACTGAGGTTTTCTCCCCACGATATAAAATCGAATTGTAATAAGGATAATATTATGGGCCTCTACAGAGTGGAGATTGTACCAACAAACATTCACGAGAAATGTGTGTTATATTCATGGGCCCCACATCGTGAAGCGGGTGAAATGGTGTACGCGCTAAAATTAATGTGTATGTTTAGTGTTTTATTGTATATTTTAATACATCCATTTGAATTATGCAGATGTCGAGTATTGGTACACAATTAAAAATTGTATCGTACAACCACATAACTTTAAATAATAACATTACTGAAGGAAAATAACGCCGCGGGCGACTTTTTTTACTATTAAAGCTAATTTTTTATGTGTGTTTATCTCACTTCTCTGGTCGTCTCGCCTCGCCGGGCCCCTCCTGAGCCTGGGCACTGGTTCAAATCCCACGTTGAAAAAACTACATACATTTTTTGACACGCCGTTTCGAACCCGCGGCTCGCAGCTGCTCTACCAACCAGACCAACGTGGGTACAAACATGTCACAATGCTTCATGTCAGGTATTAAATATGATTAAGTAGATATTGCATATAGATTGAAGTTGAATTGTATTTTTTATGAATCTTAGCCCTCTTTCAGACGGGATTCCGGTGTCGAGCCACCGGCGTGGCTCGATTCCGCATTTACACATAACTAAGCCCTCTTTCAGACGGGATTCCGGTGTCGAGCCACCGGCGTGGCTCGATTCCGCATTTACACATAACTAAATGGGAGCGTTCAGACGGAAGACACCCGTATCGCACTTTTTTAAGCCACCTGTGTGGCGGAGATTCCGCATTTACACATAACTAAATGGGAGCGTTCAGACGGAAGATACTCGTGTTTACGAGAATCGCACACTTTTCCTTTGCCCGCTACAATGTCAAGCCGCTCGAACTCATTATTATTTGCGAGCGCGGTTTTTATTACCTTTTTTAATGCATTGCCTCGGCCGAAACTCCGGCGATCGTAATAATAATAATAATTAATACAAAGACCGCTTTGATGCGGCGATACGTGTGCTATTATTATTATTGAAATGGAATTTATCATTGACACATAATTAATATTAATAGGCATGTTTTTTAGCTAAATAGAAATTTCTTCAAAATAAAATGCATAAATGAAAACAGTGTTTCATACTGATCCAGATTCTGAAAAAAAAATTAATATTTTTCTGTTTTCAATAAAAAAGACAATTTACAGATGGTGGTGTTGGTGAGAAAATTTCTTACGATCGATTTGATGAAATTCATTATTGACAATAGTTTATAATCAAATAGATCAGTTTGGTCGAGCATCTTCAAAATACCTACTTAAGTAGGTATGTAAAGAAATAAATACTAACAAGTTTTTCTCTCAATGTATTTGCCATACTTTGTCGTGTAATTATTTTTATTGCTGAAGCCAGGTCTAATTACCTATTGTCTTTTCATTGAACTCCTCGGCGCTATTTATTTTGTAAATTTTAATTTATCATTGACGCATAATTAATATTAATAGGCATCTAAAATATCTAAAATTATGTGATTAAATTATAGGTACACAACTTTGGATATTTTATAGATAGGAAATATATTTTTTTATTATTTGGTTAGGATGGGAATAATGAAGTTTGTATTTATCGAGCGTTCATCACTTTCAATGTACAATACAAAATTTGTCATTGATAGGGAACCTTTTTTTTAACATACGGTAGGTGAATTTTAAACACAGCAAATTTTTCTATGATAAAATTAGGCAATCTCATAATGTATATAAATAAGTACAAATATCACCAACAAGTTAATATTAATTTAAGTAAACAATCGAAACCGACGTTCTCTATAATTTTTTTTTATTCAATAATATGTACCTATATTTTTTACTGTCATTCAATTGAAAATTTACGCTAGGATAAAAGCGCTTGTATATCAAAATTATGAAATAAAATGTGGAAAAAGTAAAAAAAATAAAAACCTTTTATTTTCTAAAAGTGTTTTTGAATGAAATATGTAGGAAGGTACCTGCCGTTGCATGTCATGAATCATGTGTCTTTCCACGTTATATATATTTAAATCAAATAATAATACCTCAGTAGCGAAGGGTGGAGGTAGGCTGTTAAGATCCACTATATATAGTGCACACTAAACTTTATCAGGTATTAGTATTTTTTTCATTGAAATAACACCACAATTTACAGAAGCTGTTGTTTCGTTTTTTTAATTCAATTAAACCCTGCGAAACCAAGCCATAATAGATAATAGTAAAAAAATACCTATCTATAAAATATCTAAAATTATGCAATTAAACCATACATAACTTTGAATATTTTAAAGATAGAATATTTTTTTTTTAATCTTTTATGGTTTGGTTTAGACAAGGCTGAATGAATTAAAAAAAAACAACCAACAAAATGTGTAATGATATTTATTCTTAATCCAACGAAAACAAATAAGTATAAATGAAAAGGTATGCACAATTTTGTCGTAACGCCCAAAATATACCAAAATTAGTATGGTTTGGTTTAGGCAGGGTTTAATTGATTTTAAATATCTAACCAATAATATCTGTAAATTGTTCAATAAAAACAAATACGTATGACTAAAAAAGTTTAATGTGCACTAATTATGGCGGATCTTAACAGCCTACCTTCACCCTTCGCTCCTGTAATACCTAAATACATGATTGAATAGAACGGGCGTGTGTTCTTTTAGAAATGAACGTTAGCCTGCATTTTATCTACTTAAGGTCTTATAACTAATTTAATCACGGTAAGTGGTATAGTGTGACATTTCGGATTAGTAGATATAAAATATTCTAAATCTAAATAAATTAACGTTTAGTATATTTTAGTTAGTTATAGTATTACTTTAGGTATATATTAGTTGGTATTTGTATGTATCTATATTAGTTAAAGGTACCTGCGAAAAAGCTATTAGATATAATATAATTATTAAACAACGTATTCTATACGCATTGTATAAAATAAATGGTTTGTTAAAGCTGCATCGACTAAAGAACATAGTTTATTGCGGCAAGTAATTTCTTTATGATTCAACGTCGTAATAATAATACGTTATAATAATAATAGTATTGTATTCGTCGACCAACATGTGATTATTATTATATTATTATTAATTAGACGAACGTAATGAAACCGCACCATTTAAATTAAACCGCCTAACGCAAAATTGGTTTTACCTTTCACATTTTTGTACTGTGTTTTCGAAATATATTTAGAAATTGAACGATCTTTTGACTTATAGATATGAAATTGTAGGAGAAGGGTGTACAAAATGGCATAGTGTTTAGTTTAATGAAAAAAAGAATATCAAAACGTATAATTTATTATAAAAACGGAGCACGAATAAAGTAAAACTACTTTAAAAATAAGAAGTAAAAACGTGTAGTTAAAAATCATTTCACCCCTCCGGTTGTACAAAATGGCAAACGACATAAATATTTGTCAAAAATAGAAACAAAAATATATTATCAAATAAAAATTTCATATTTTGACATTCAATTTCCACTGGAAAAGTAGTCATAAATCTTCCAAGATGTTTATCTCCGTTTTTATTGTTTTATTTCTATTTAAAAAATGCCTTCTTTAAGTTCTTCCATTCATTTTCACAGCTAAAACTGCCTGATTTATTTTCATTGTATCCCATGTCTCTTACAGAGTTTTACGTAGGTAATTTCGGAACATAATCTTTCAGAAACAATAAAATCATAAATCACATAATATGCCGTTTTAGCCTACCATAATGTATGCCATTTTATCCCAATCAAATGAATTTGGCAAATTCGTTAAAAAAAATGCAGTTTACACTTCAGTATTCAATTTACATCGTACATGAACACTAATAACGGCTACTTAAGCTGGTTTATATATAGATTTAATAATATAAAATACATGTAATATTACCTTTTGTCGACAAGCTGCAAAAATATTCGTTTGGTTCACAAATCTTTCCACTGTATCTTCTTGTACGGCTGTTTTGAGTAAACTCAATATGGCTGAATATTTAAAAGAAGGGTCATGCATTGTTACTCAGCTAGTTGCATCATGTTAGACTGCACCATTTCGCCAGTAGAGCAAAAGTTTATTTTTCCCCACTGTGCCATTTTGAACACATTTCCCCTACTATGAATGATAGACTATTAATCCTTACAGCGCTGACAGCACAGCTGTTGTATCCTCATTTGGTGCCATTATATATAATTAGCATGTTATATAAACGTGGTATTTAAATAGTAATTAAATGTTCCGCGGTGAAGCGATTAAACGTAATAATTAACTCAAATCATATAATTTTGCACTTGTGGCGGTTTAGTTGTGATGGTGCGATATGAATTCAGTGGCTGCCATAGCCACTGCAGTGTAGAGTGGCTGGATTCTTCGGTGGCTCGACACCGGAATCCCGTCTGTGAGAGCTCTTATCTTCGCTAGTAAACTCCATTCATGTAGGTAGGTACCTAATTGTAAAATCTATAAAATGTGAATGTGTACATATTGTCAAAATAAGTTAATATAATATACTTATACATATTACATACATACCAATTCAATACCTGTTCAACAAATTAAATATCACTTATATGCCCACTACATTAGTAGGTATACACATAATTATTATCATTTATCTTCATAGGTTTTGTAATAAATTTAATGTTTGTATGTTATGAACTAGTGTTTTGGGGACTAGTACCCCGGCGATATCATAAAAATATTAACGCAATATTACATACATCGACATAAATTACTGTAACTATTAACTAACGCTCGCAGTCGATAAGTCATCATCACTTCTCAGAAAAGATTTAGAATTAAAGTTGGGTTTCGGGAATTCTCGAGAAATTTTCGAGATTTTCTATTCCCGAATCTCGAGAATTGAAATTTTTAACATTTCGGGAAATCCCGGATCTCGAGAATCTTTTCTCGGGAATGGGGATTTTTTTATTATCAAATATTAATTGAAAACACGATTTTCTATATGTAAAAAGTGGATAGAAAACACAAAACGTTCAAAGACTGATCGGGGCATTTAACACAATTAAGCCAACGTCAACTCAAAATGAGCGCAACTTTTGTAACATCAGGGAATTTTGTGTCTCAAAAGCGTAGGCGATTGACAGTCTGTGTTTTTTAAAATCCTATTTTAATAAGTAATGTTTCAACTTATTTTTGTTTTCCTACTTCTATTTTATTTGTCTTACATAAATTATAAAAATCATATTTTTTGGAATTTGTCTGTTTTTACACTGATTTTAGGATTTCTACAGGTTTTTTTTTAAATTTCGCGATATTTCGAGAATTCTTTTCTGGAAATCCCGAATCTCGAGAATTCAAAATTTCTTCATTTCGGGAAATCCCGAATCTCGAGATTGAGATTTTCTCGGGAAATATCCAACTCTACTTAGAACTCATTGTAATTAAGCGCGTCACAGAAGTCAATCAATTCATTAAAACAGTTCTGACTATTAATTAATTCTGACTCCACAAAACGTAAACTTAATAACTAAACAACTACAAATTGGTGACCCCGATGCTTAATATTATCACATAGGTAGTACGTTATCGATCCTTTTAGATGATGCTTCTCGTCTACAGAATCTATGGACCACACGCCACTGCTACCTATCAGGTCCGCGAAAACGTATACTGAAATATATCGTGTCGCGGCTATGTCAAGTTTGGAAAACACTGAGTTAGTGGGTTTACTATCAATAATTGTGTGCATAACCTATTTTATTTCGTATATTCGTATAATATAAACTTGCACTGAAATATTATAAATTATAATGCTAGTGGGCGTAATTTCATTTTTTATTTGTGTTGTGTTAAAACGTACCAGCTGTTATTTTACAGAAAATTTCGTAAAACATAGAAAAAAAGATTTCATCATTGAGATGCTGAACCAACATTGGACTCGCATGTAAACAATAGATAGCTATTAATTTGTCCATAACTTTTGAAATCTAAAATATTTTCGAGAAATTCTATAATTTATGTTACTTTTTACATAATACTCGTACATCATTTCAAGATTGCTTTAATGAATCAATAAAAATCAACCTTTAAAAATTAAATGATTGTCATTATTATTATCTCATTGTTAAAAGCAAAGTATTCGTCGTAAAATATGAACGCATTTATTTTTGAATTCGGTGAAAATGATAACGTACTATTTGATGTTTAATATATACGTACTTTTATTGGGAATGGTTGTTAGTCATTCGCCCAATGCATTGGGATCTTGTATCTTGCATTGAAAAACAATGTAATTTATCAGATACACCCACGGCTTCAGGAATACTCGGGACCTGGGAACACGGAATTAAACTGAAATATCTAACGGGTGTGGAGTAACAGGCAACCAATCTCGAGTGTGAAATAATATGGGATAAACTTAAACACGTGTCAAGAATACGTCATTCTAAGTTTGTACTTCGTTCTGACAACTGCTCTCGTTTTATGCATTGACGCTCATTCAATATTGGTGTATTTGAAGGTTGCAACACACTATTGCACGTATATTTCATTTTCGTAGGCCACTCATACATTCAAAACATTGCTTCAAAATGTAGCATATTGGGGTATAGCCTATCTGAATTATATGTTTTAATCTGTTCTGTGCTCGTCGTATCGTCTCATCGTTAAACGTCATGTCGTTAGATATAACAGTTTAAATATTTTATGAAATACTGCAAACCACGTACAATGTCGTACGTTGCAATGTTTAACCACCCTTGGGTTTTACTCCACACATCATAATATAGACAACACAGAACAGATAATAAATATAATACCGATAGGCTATATTATGTTGATGCAGGATTTTTGAATGTGTAAGTGTCCTACAAAAATGAAGCGCGCATTATGAACGTGCAATAGTGTGTGTAATACACCAACATTAAATGAGCGTAAATGCATAAACCGACAGCAGTTTTCAGTATTCGACGTACAACGTATTCTTGACACGTGTGTAAGTTTAACCCGGACTCTTCCTTACTCGAGTCGGTTACCTGCTATCGCCTTACCCGTAAGGTATTTCAGTTCCCATTATTTCTGAGTTCCCTGATAGACAAGCTCTTGCGTATATTACCGTAGTTTATAGAGTAAAGCAAAGGTTTTAAAAATGTGCGTTTCGGTGCCTCCAGGCAATCGCAGTTTGAACGTTATTGGCTGAATAAATTGCGGACTAGTTTTTTGTATAATATCCGTATTGTTTACCTTCGTTTATATGTATAATTATATTCATTTTCTTTTATGTTAGTTCTCCGTGCCTTTCTCTCACATTACACTTTTTATTAATTTAAGTAAACTCAGTCAAAGCTCACTTGAGACAATGGCTCGGCGAAATAACCTGCATCGATTATTAAGTATGACAGTGGTTTCCAAACTTTATGTTACTACGCCTCCCTTTTAAAAAAATCTAATCTTGGCGCCTCCCCCCTTTATTTCATGAAATAATACAGACCCTTTTTTAAATAGCCAAAAATGTACTACTTAATTTAATACATCAAAGAAAAAAAACTTTATCAAGTATAAAAATAAACAAGATTTTACTAAGTACTTTTATTAAGCATATTCATTTTTAAATTAATTTGTTTTTCATGCGATATATGTGCTTAGCACAAAGTGGTCTTTTTCTACTAAACGGGGTCGATATTTGGATTTCATTGCAGCTAATGCAGAAAATCCCGTTTCGCATAAAAATATGATGTTACGAATGGTATAGCAGTACCTACTTTACTTACAACTTGCATTGCTTTTCTTGACAAAGTATTATAATTATTATTTCTTCACTTCGATTCAATCAAAATTGAACTAAGGTTTTTTTTCAATGAATTATCACATGGTAATTCTAATTTTTTCCTTTTCAATAGTAGTCAACCCAAATTCATCAACGTTCATTGACAAATGGATTCTATCATGGGCCCCACATCCTGAAGCGGGCCCCCAGGCCAAAATCTAACCATTGCTGAGGTTAAGGGCAGTGTCGTGCTCTAAAGTAGTGTTTCCTAAATTATACACGGAAGTTATCATTTAAGTACTTACCTATAGCAATCATCATATAGGTATCACATCAAATTGTAATGCACAACTACATATTCAAAATATTTAATAGTTTGAAACAAAGCAGCGCCTAAAGACTTTTTTAACTATTGGATTAAATTTGTGATGTCTGTTATGCCCGAGCCCCAGGCTCTTTATAAACTATGCATTTGCAAACTGAAAACCTGTGGCTAAATTTGTGTTAAACTTTTCGCGCCTCCCAGTTTGGAAATCGCTGAAGTATGATATCTTTTTAATGAAACAACTTCTATTTTCGTCAATGAATCTAATCTTAAATATGTTAAAACATTCATTCGCCTACCATATGATAAATCATTGCATTGTGTTTCCTGTTTCATTTCCATGAAAATATTATTATCTCATGAGACCGACATAGGTATAGGTATACCAACACAATGAATTCAAATTGAAAAAATAATAATATGAAAGATTGATTAAGAGGCGTTTTCGGATGATGACAAACAATATTTTGTCGTTTATTACTTTGATGCACTATACAGTGTTAGCAAACCTTTTTACGTGCTCGTGCCAAAATTTCCCAAATATTATTTTTTGACTGACGTGCCGAGCAGTTTTTTTATGTGGAAAAAAAATACTTTTTATGAATTCTATTGTGTTCTTGAGATTCTATCTTTCGTCGTGTTTCTAGCCGAATGTATATCTTTTATTATTTGAATATTTTTTTCCTTCAAAATTTTGAAAAAGTGATCGCGGGAGCATTTTAACCACGCTTCTTTCATAATAATATATTCCCTATAACTGAATGGTTTTCCATTTTTAGCGAGATTATGTTTGAGACAAAATAACAAGCAACTGTTATATTTGAATGTCTGCCGATAAAATTCATTAGGTTTGCTGATTGAATATTTTAATTTTAAATTGCCCTATCAATAAATTCTTTTTGTTTGTGATTTTTAGTTTGCCTCATAATACCTACATGGCATTAAATTTCAAAGGCAGTGTTGCCAGCCTAAAATTTGTATAGGTGTACGGAAAAATGAAATATAAAAAATGAAGAGTCCGGAAATACTATGTACAAAAAAAATGATTTTGTAAATCGTTCACGTGCCAGCTAAATTTTCGTACGTGCCACCTCTGGCACGCGTGTCATAGGTTCGCAAACCTTGCACTATGCTACGTCTTTCATTATGTCATCGATTTGAATAATATTATTAGAGCTAACGTCTTTAATTTCAACTGTTATTTTTGTATAGGCTGAATCCATATGGCGAAAGACAATAAATCATTGTAAAAGTCAATTAAAGAAATAACACTCCAATGTCAATATTACCGTTATATGTATGCAATCAATTGCCAATCATACATGTATGTAAATGACAATTTCTTTCAATCAGACCAATTATTATTCAATTATTGTATGGGTTCGCATTGCTATTTATGTATAAATTTTTCAATGTACTACTTTTTAACTTGTGTGTAATTACCCAAGTAATTTAGATGTCATCTCAGATGTTAGACCTAAAAAAGGGACTACCTTGATAATATTTCGTGGTGGGCGGTTTGCGCAACTGATTCTCGGTCTTGATTATTTCGCGGCTTAAAAATATTTTTTACCAATTTGTTTTAGGTTTGAGATTCTCCCCTTTAAACATAAGTGCCTATTTTAAGTAGTCATTTATTTGTTTACTGTTTATCACAATAAATGACATGGCTGGTTATATAACATTTATTTAAGACATAATTGTATTTATTCAGCTACTAATAACGTTAGTAGATCAAGTCTGAAATACGTATTTTATGCAAAAATTAATTAGAATGGATCTTTGAATATTCGTTGAAAAACGAGAGGTTATTAACAACACCCCCTCAACGATACGCCACTGCGCACTTCGTTGATGTATTTTCCTAGCTCAGTCGGTGGAGGGGTTATTAATAATAACGATGTTTCCTTTTGAAAAAGTCGGTAATGGCTTGGTTTTATTTTCTTGTATGTAGCGTCTAGTAAATAATTTTACAGGCCAAATGTAGGTGAAGGCGGCAGACAGGAATACGTGACGACCGATGACTGCGAACGCGAGAGATGTTTCCCACCCGTAGGTAAACGGGATGTGAAACTCTCCCCGGGTAGTACTTCGGCGTTCAAGAAGCGAAGAGATGCGCGGCGAAAACTGGTGAAACTGGTCCAGAGTGTTTGAAGAGAGGCTGCTAGTAGAGATGAGACTTGTTCCCGAGGGAGGATCCGGTAGACTGATAAAAATCTCTCGGATGCGCCCTCTTTTATAGCAGCCTCCCTTATTCTAATTGGTCCAAAGAGTTTGAGAAGGGGTGACCAAAGATTCTACTATGTCCGTTAATTCGTACTACATGTTACCTCTTGTTTATTTAATAAGAATTTACTGGTTTGTCAGAAGGACCAAGTATCAAGAGATAATATATTCTGTGCACGTGGATGGATATATTGACGTTATAAAATATCGTCTATCTAATTCTATGGAATTTATATGAATTTATTTAGAGCATTTAAATAGCTATCTCCGGCATAAACTCGCGGTTTTAGTCTTATGCCAGGAGTAAACACACGATTTGATTAGCGTTTAAATTACATGCATTTACAACTACTTACTAGGTACCTATTGACATAATAATAGGCCCTGTAATCATTATCCATCGACCTTCACATAAACATTTGTGATTTTACGACGTAAAACCTGTCTGTTGCCTTTACCTTTTACAATATTACATTTATAATAATAACAGTTTAATCTTAAAACTACGTCTTATACAGTAATACGAAATAATATTTTACTATTTCCGAAAAATAGCAAAATACTACTTCTTCATAGAGGCAATTCGCAATTCAATGTCTAAGAGTATAACGATCGGCGATATTTCCCCCGCATTGCCTTATTTTTAGCCGCTGTCTTTACACCGCACAGCTGCATAAAGGTCGTGATTTTAATTTATTTTATTAGAAATCGGCGAAGCTCCCGTCTGTTGCTATCAAGAATTTACTCTTTCTTAAATATGTGAATTTCCTCATGCTTTATATTACAGACGATAAATACCCTAATTAGGAACACAATAATGAAATAATATTTCCGAAAAGTTGAATTCTAGAGACGTTAAGGCGTTATTTTCTGAGTTAATCTGTGCGCCGGATACTTTTTAGCCGGTAACATTTTCGTATACACGCACAGAGGCACACCCATACCAACGCGTTGGTAGGTGTTGCTGCGTTATAATTTTAAGTGTTGCCACTCGCGGATAATTGATTCTATAATTATTAGTTTGCTATTAATGAGTTTACGAATCGAAATACTATTCGATTAGTGTGTTCCACATGACATATAATTAATTTACATACACTTTTAATACTAATCACTCGCTACCGCGTTCTTCTTCTTTATATCAGCAGTTATTCTTCTTCTTTCATACTATTACATAATATATTCTATATTTTACACTCTTATAATAATCTCTCGCTACTGCATTCGTCTCTTTATATTTAACAATCATTCTTCCCCTTTTATACTAATATACAGTTACATAATACATTTATACCTAACACTTTATAATAACATCGTCACAGGTTTTTTTTTTTATTGTACAGAACAAGGCAATTTTACATCCATCATTCTTTCACACTGCGTTACCCTGCTCGTAGCAATCGATGCCCCGTTCGATACGTTTACATACCGAACGGGTAGCGTAAAACCTGTGAACAGATAAACAATTTATATGTGATTCGACAAGGAAGCGTTTTTAGGCGTTTTACTAAGCCGTATAGTTAGAGATCAGGTTTACATGTCGGCTTATTACTAATCAATTTATTGTGCGAAGGCACCTACCTACAGGTAGGTGGTGTCAATTCGCCCCCTCCGATGAAAGCTGACATGTACAGCCTGACCTCATCGGCCGCCTATACCTTCCTTGTTTAACCATCATACACATATAATATTTGTTTTTTAGTTTAATTTTCCAGCCTCGGATTGCTTATATTCGTTTCTGGGCGTTTGATATGGAAGCGTTGTTCGCCGTATCGAGCGGCTAGCTTCGTACACATCATGCTACATTTCAGAAACGTTTACGCTATAACACTACTATTTATGATATTTTTAATATTTATAACTACGTAATTAACTTAATTTTATGGGTGGTTTTCGTTTCATGTCTTCCAGATAGACGGCAATTGTTTTGTCGTCCTATCTGGGTCCATATACATTTTCGTTTTCGTTTATAGTTTACAGTTACAATTGACAACTTATAATTCACTGGTCTGACTGCAGCTCGGTAGAGAGTTTTATTAATTGCAATCGTCGACTCCTCCGAGTGCCAGCCTTACGGGGTTGTGTGCCCTCCGCTAACCGTTTGTTATTTATTCTTTCGTTAACTTTCTTTCGGTTATTATACACGTTCATAGGAATAGGTGTGGCCACATCTACTCCTATGGTGATAATTGTTTTGGGTATCGATACTTGTGTCGAACTAGTTGAGGGCATAGTCTCCTCGCAGATACAGGGAAGTATTTTGAGAGGGCGCATCTTTTTCCATATCCTTTCCTTAACTTGTGCTAAGGGCAACTCGTCTTCAGATTCCTCACGTCGCGGTGACGGGGTTTGGGGTCGTATACTACCCCGCTCCACCTCCTCCGGTATCGCAAGTTGTGCGGGGTCGCCGTCTAAAGCACTGGGTTCTGCGAGTATGGCTTCCATCCGTCCTGCATCATTATTGTCATCCTCGTCATCCCTGTCTTCGGTAACTTCCTCTTCCATTGGAGGGTAATACTTTCTGATATGATCGATGTGGAATTTGTACGGTCGTCCACGGCGATCTACGTAGAACATTACGTCGCTGACCTTCAAAATGATCCGATGCGGGCCGCTCCATTTAGGATCAAAGCCGGCACACGCACCAGGTCGTTTCTTCGGGAATTCCCTTGTAAAAACGGAGTCCCCAACCCCGTATGTGGGTGGTTCGGGTCCACGTTCTTGCCGACGCTGTTCCACGTACCTTGCTTGGTTGGCCAACACTGCCGTATTCATCTCGGTTCTATCTCGCGCTACCTCATAGCTGTCGATATCCCGCAGAGGGTTCGACCAGTAGCCCGGCGTACTTACTTTCTGCCCCCATAATACTTCAGCTGGGGAAAAACCCGTAGCTGCGTTTTTTCGGCGTCTAAGATCGCCTAAAATTTCGGTGACATGTTCATCCCATGTATTTTGTTCCAAACCGGCCAACCTAATACGTAACCCTTTCTTAATTTCTTGATTTCTTCTTTCCGTGGGGTTTTCTCGCGGCATCCATATGGACGTATTCCATTGCAAGGAATCCCAGCGTTCAAGTGCCGCAATCCAGGCCGGGTGATTGAACTGGGTTCCATTATCTGATAAGATTGCCCTTGGGCTACCGTAGCGTAGGATAATATTATCATGGATCAAGGGTATAATATTACCCACTACAGCTGATCTCATCGGAAAAGCTTCCGTCCATCGTGAAAATAGGTCTATTACAACTAGTAGGAAGCGATTCTTTTTTCGCGACGTAGGGTAAGGTCCCATAATATCGAGAGCGAGAATTTCCCATGGCCTTTTGGCCTCTACGTGAGTCGTTTGGGCGGCTTTGGGCTGTAGGGCGCCTCGTTTTCGAGTGGCGCAAATGCTACAGGCCCGGACATAAGTTTCTACCTCACTTCGTCTCTTATGCCAGGCGAATCCCTCACGAATCGCGTAGTCGGTTTCTGAAGCACCTGGGTGCCCATTTTCGTCATGAAAAGTTTTTAGTACCTCTTTAGTTAACGAGGCGGGCACTACGAGTTGTAAGTTCTGCCCGCTGCCTATTCGTACCAACGACCCGTTTCTAATAGCTAATCCTGTAAGTCCTCTATTCGAACCGTCGTTGGAGCGAATTTGTTGCATTAGTCCTCTGGTTATCGGGTCAGTTCGCTGACGTTCGATAACCCTTTGCCTTAGTGCTACGGTAGTTAGCAACATGGCCGTTACTGGTTTTGGTCTGCGTATAGGAGCGGCCATTCGTTCGTGTTCCTCATCAGGATTTTTATTATCACCGGCGGGTTCTTGGGGAAACCGCGAAAGATGATCGGCTAGGTGATTTTCTGATCCGGGGCAATGCTCTGTGTCAAAGTTGAACTCACTCAAGAGCATTCCCCACCTAGCAAGTTTGCCTTTTTGATGCTTCGCTGTATTAAGCCAAGTTAACGCTTGGTTGTCGGTAATAAGGGTGAACCTTCTATCTTCGAGGTACCCCCGGTATTTAGTGATTCCCCATACTGCGGCCAAGGTTTCCAGCTCATTGCTGTGATACCGGCTTTCGGCGTCGTTAACTCGTCTGCTCGCATATGCTATAACATCTCGGCCTCCGCTATCTTTCTTTTGAAAGAGCACCGCCGCAATTCCATGGCCCGAAGCGTCGGTTTGCAGGCAGAAAGGTCGTTCGAAATCCGGTCGTGCAAGTCGCAGAGGTTGTTTCAGTGCCTTTTTTATTAGTTCAAAGGCTTCTGTGGCCTCATCTGTCCATCGAAACCGAACTGTGGTACGCAGTAAGCGTGTTAATGGAACGGCCATTTCTGCAAAACGATGAATGTATTCGCGAAGCCAATTACATAACCCAAGGAAACTACGCACCTCCTTTCGGGTTGTTGGTTGAGCAGTTGCTTCTACCTCTTGAAGGTGATGTAGCTGGGGTTCGTTGCCGGTGGCAGTAATACGGTGGCCCAAATAGTCCACCTCGCGACATCCAATTCGACATTTCGCCGGCGCAACTCGTAGGCCGTGGTATTGTAACCTCTCGAACACTAATCTCAAGTGATTTGCATGGTCCTCCCACGTTTTACTATAGATGATGATGTCATCTAAGTACACCATGCAAAATTTATTGATCAAACCCACAAGAACCTCTTGGGACATCAGTTTTTGAAAATGCGTCACTCCGTTTTTCAAGCCAAATGGAAGAACACGAAACTGGTAACTGCTGCCATCAGCGGTGGCAAAGGCAGTCAGCGGCTTCGTGTCCTTATGCAGCAAGACCTGCCAGTGTCCAGAAACCAAATCCAGGCTGGAGAAGATGGTCGCCGTGCCGAGGTCCTTCAAGGTGTCTAGTATCAGTGGGAGAGTCGCTGCTTCCTCTATGGTTTTGCTGTTAAGTTTTCTAAAATCGATACAAAATCGAGATGATCCGTCCTTCTTGGCCACTAAGACTACAGGAGAACTATAGCTGGAGGTGCTCGGCTCGATCACACCATCAGCGAGCATTTGCTCGACGTCTTCCTGTATTTGTTTTCTTTTGGCTTCCGAGTGTTTATACGGCATCAATCGAAAAGGTACTTTATCTTTTAAAAAGATTTTAAGTTCGCTGGTTCTACTTGGAGGGCCTGAATCAGCGAATCTGTCTTCGAAGTCCTTCATGACCTTGGTCAGAGAGATGCGTGCTGCTTCAGGGATCCCCGGATTTAATTCTGCCAACGTTATGGGTCCGCATGATCGATGCGGTTTAGCGGTTTGACAATGAATGGTTTGCCTCTTCTTGTCACCGAAGTGCATGCAGCGCCTTTTCAGATCAATGACCGCTTCTTGTTGACTCAAGAAGTCCAAGCCCAGTAGCAAGTCCACGCTTAAACCGTCAAACGCGAGAGCGTTCAGTTCCACCGGACTATCGCGCAAATATCCGCGAATAAATACTTCGCCCCCGGTGCGTAAAGTTTCTCCATTGGCAGTGACCAGGTCTTGAGACATTCCCTTAACTCTATATGGTGGGCACACTAAGTCTCTTCTGACTAGGGTCCGTGTAGCTCCGGTGTCGATAACGGCTTCGTAACTCCCGGTTACTCCATCAATGCGCAGGGGTAATCTGAGGAGAGGTTTCACATTTACTTGTGAGTTTACTCCCCCCCCAGATAAATAGGCTCCTGCAGAAATCACGTTATCCGACACTACATACTTCAAGTTACCATTAAGTTCCACACTATTCACTTTATCTATAATATTTTTATATTTAACACTATTATTATACCTATTTTTATTTAATATCAAACTTTCACAATTATTTTTCACACTTTTACTGGGTAGATATATTTTATCACTATCATTGTTGTAATCCTTTTTAAAATCAACCCCATCTTGTGCGGGCAACAATTTAGTTTTATTTTTACATGGTAATTTCGGTTTTATATTTTTCTTTCTTCTTAAGTTATTATCATTCGCGTTATCGTTGGTGATAATTAATTTATTTATCACGCTTGGTTGATTATTTCTAGTTAAATCGGATGAATAAACGTTAATTTCTTTTTGTTTATACGGTTGGATATTATTTGTACGGCTGGCCGGTTGGGTCGTGTTAGCACGTGTTTTTGTCGAGCTATTTTTAGAAACTCGCGCGGCGTTTGCCGGTATTCCACTGTTTCTCAATATTTCTAACCGAGTTTTCGCGCTTGCCGTATTATTTATATCAGCTTCGATATACATGTTATTATTTAATTCAGATACCCTATTTACTTTGTTCTTTAACATAATAGAGTCTTGATTAATGTTATATTGATATAGTACGTTAATATTTTAAAAAAAAGGTTGGTTTTTATTATTAATAGGATCGATGCCTTTATAACAAGAATTTAAACAACAAAATTTTGCGTCTGGCCTGACGTTAATATTTGACGTTAATTTATTACTTTGGCCTTTGAGATAATTGACGGGTGCTTTAAGAGCCGGGTAATTAATAATTTTGCCAGAGTCAGCTAAATATTTACTTACGGTTTGGTTTTGTGAGATCTCTGGATGAGCTGCGCCGTAGAGATGTTCTCTGTTTGTAGATAAAACTTGTTTCCAATCATTCTTCACCTTTCTTTCCTCGGATTTTACCATAGTTTTACGTCTTCCACGTTCGTTACTAATTATTTCACCTAACAACGCCGAGCCAAATACTTTTCGTCGTTTTGACGTAATACCCGTAGTAGGTATTTTTATCTGGGTAGCACCATTTGTTTCGGCGTCGTTAGGCGAAGTTATACATTTATATGGAACGTAAAACTGTTTACTAACATAATCTTTCTTATTACCTTGAGGAGGTTTCACATATTCACTGTTGTCAGCCGTTAGAAGAACGTCCTGCCTTCCGCACTTAACACTAGTATTCAAGGACATTGGAAGAATGTTCCCACTTTTAGCACCATGATGTCTGGCACTTGCAGATCCCCAGTCATCACCGTCGAGCCGTGGGTGACGTCTAGCTCCTGCAAGTCCTCTTCATTGCTCCCTCTGGACGTTCTCAGCCGTTGTCGTCCTTTCTTGATATTCCGGTCGGTTGTAATCCCCGCGCCAGTTCCCTCGGTAGTCGCCACGGCCTCTACCACGGAAGTTACCTCGATTTACGAAATATCCACCTCGGCCAACATAGGCTCCGGCCGGTGTTCTATCTGTGAGGTTTTCTTCCATCTGCGGTCTATGCCGGTCTACGTTTTCTGGGCGCGTTTCCCTCGTGGAATAGTTTATTTCGCGTGGTGGCGGCTGGCACGTACAGTGGCACGCGCAGTCTCTTTTAGTTGCTGGCCTCTGAATATGTGACAGCGGTACTGGAGGCAGGTAGTCTGGTGCCATCGGTCGAACGCGTTTGGCCACCTCCAGCAGTCCGTCTAGTGATTTCCAGCCACTCTGGCCCACTCGAAGCTGGTCGTGAGGGTAAAGAAGGTCGAAGAAAATCTCCGCCAATTCTTCTCCACCCGTAGTCGGCATCAAAACTTTGGCGAGCGCTTTCTTATTCAGCAAGAACGGAAATACGTCCTCGTCAGGTTTCTGTCGGCGAGTTTTAAGCTCGCTTTCCTGTACTCGTCGTCTTGTGGAAGATTCAAAGAACCGGGTCATCCGGCTTTTGAAGGACTCCCAGTCGTCTTCGGGATCTACTTTCATGCTCCAGGTCTTGGCTTCACCTCGGAGCTGGCGTATAGCGAGTCGCGTCCAGTTTAGTGACGGGCTCCTGGCGGCTGCGTAATATTTCTCGCACTCCTCAAGAAATTCGGCTACTCTGTGCTGAGGTGCTCCGCTGAACGTCACCTCTAGTTCAGGTTTATGCATCCATTCCTTGTATTTTGGAAATTCCCCGGTCCTAGTCTCCTGAGTAATGCTTGGTAAAGATGACTCCGTGCCCGGGCTCCTCACGAACGCTGGTATACTGCGCTCAGGTATTTGTATACCTTCTTCCATCTCCTCATTCCTCTGGATCGGCTCCATCAGTGGAGGGTCCGCCATCTCTTCGCTAGATGTGTGTGGGTCCTTTGTCTGCGATCTAGTTCTCATATATATAATATATATATGAAATATATATATATATATTCCTCGTGTCTGTCGTCCGGTCGTGGATTCGAGAAAAAGAAGCTTTTTCTGAGCCCGTAAACGTTTGGCGCCAAATTAACAACACCCCCTCAACGATACGCCACTGCGCACTTCGTTGATGTATTTTCCTAGCTCAGTCGGTGGAGGGGTTATTAATAATAACGATGTTTCCTTTTGAAAAAGTCGGTAATGACTTGGTTTTATTTCCTTGTATGTAGCGTCTAGTAAATAATTTTACAGGCCAAATGTAGGTGAAGGCGGCAGACAGGAATACGTGACGACCGATGACTGCGAACGCGAGAGATGTTTCCCACCCGTAGGTAAACGGGATGTGAAACTCTCCCCGGGGAGTACTTCGGCGTTCAAGAAGCGAAGAGATGCGCGGCGAGAACTGGTGAAACTGGTCCAGAGTGTTTGAAGAGAGGCTGCTAGTAGAGATGAGACTTGTTCCCGAGGGAGGATCCGGTAGACTGATAAAAATCTCTCGGATGCGCCCTCTTTTATAGCAGCCTCCCTTATTCTAATTGGTCCAAAGAGTTTGAGAAGGGGTGACCAAAGATTCTACTATGTCCGTTAATTCGTACTGCGTAATATCTCTTGTTTATTTAATAAGAATTTACTGGATTGTCAGAAGGACCAAGTATCAAGAGATAATATATTCTGTGCACGTGGATGGATATATTGACGTTATAAAATATCGTCTATCTAATTCTATGGATTTTATATGAATTTATTTAGAGCATTTAAATAGCTATCTCCGGCATAAACTCGCGGTTTTAGTCTTATGCCAGGAGTAAACACACGATTTGATTAGCGTTTAAATTACATGCATTTACAACTACTTACTAGGTACCTATTGACATAATAATAGGCCCTGTAATCATTATCCATCGACCTTCACATAAACATTTGTGATTTTACGACGTAAAACCTGTCTGTTGCCTTTACCTTTTACAATATTACATTTATAATAATAACAGTTTAATCTTAAAACTACGTCTTATATAGTAATACGAAATAATATTTTACTATTTTCGAAAAATAGCAAAATACTACTTCTTCATAGAGGTAATTCGCAATTCAATGTCTAAGAGTATATCGATCGGCGATATTTCCCCCGCATTGCCTTATTTTTAGCCGCTGTCTTTACACCGCACAGCTGCATAAAGGTCGTGATTTTAATTTATTTTATTAGAAATCGGCGAAGCTCCCGTCTGTTGCTATCAAAAATTTACTCTTTCTTAAATATGCGAATTTCCTCATGCTTTATATTACAGACGATAAATACTCTAATTAGGAACACAATAATGAAATAATATTTCCGAAAAGTTGAATTCTAGAGACTTTAAGGCGTTATTTTCTGAGTTAATCTGTGCGCCGGATACTTTTTAGCCGGTAACATTTTCGTATACACGCACAGAGGCACACCCATACCAACGCGTTGGTAGGTGTTGCTGCGTTATAATTTTAAGTGTTGCCACTCGCGGATAATTGATTCTATAATTATTAGTTTGCTATTAATGAGTTTACGAATCGAAATACTATTCGATTAGTGTGTTCCACATGACATATTAATTAATTATATACACTTTTAATACTAATCACTCGCTACCGCGTTCTTCTTCTTTATGTTAACAGTTATTCTTCTTCTTTCATACTATTACAAAATATATTAAATATTTACACTCTTATAATAATCTCTCGCTACTGCATTCGTCTCTTTATATTTAACAATCATTCTTCCCCTTTTATACTAATATACAGTTACATAATACATTTATATCTAACATTTTATAATAACATCGTCACAGGTTTTTTTATTGTACAGAACAAGGCAATTTTACATCCATCATTCTTTCACACTGCATTACCCTGCTCGTAGCAATCGATGCCCCGTTCGATACGTTTACATACCGAACGGGTAGCGTAAAAACCTGTGAACAGATAAACAATTTATATGTGATTCGACAAGGAAGCGTTTTTAGGCGTTTTACTAAGCCGTATAGTTAGAGATCAGGTTTACATGTCGGCTTATTACTAATCAATTTATTGTGCGAAGGCACCTACCTACAGGTAGGTGGTGACAATAACTTTATATATTGTACATTATTTATTATTTTAATTTTTATTTAATTTTGACTCATATTTTGGTTGTATTTGTTTTTTATTCGATCTCACTTCAATTGATAATATTGTTTTAATTTATTTTTTATAAAATTTTTATTGTAAATTTTGACTAATCATAATTATTTGTTGATATTAATGTTATTGTAAGTGTAGATTGTTTCATATTTTGTGGTTTGTTAATATCTTAAATAATTTGTTTAATGCCCCTGACGTAGTATGAAATAATAATGTCCAACCTCATTAGTTTTAAATTAGTCTGTTATTGGGAAGGTATTATTGGACGGATAATTATTATGTACCTATTGTTATACTATTTCTATCGCTTTGAATTTTGTTTGATAAATATTGTTTAAAAAAAATGTATTCAGTTGAAAATGTCCCACTGAGGCGGACGAAACCGGTCCTAATATATTAATTAAAGTGGAATAAGTACTATAAAAAATTGCGTTTTATTAAATAAAAACAACAAGGCTATGTTTAACACAAAAAATAGCAATTTAGCAACACGAGCTACGACGCTACGTGAAGCGATTCACCACAATTTGTCGGCAATACTTTTGGAAACTAACTCAAACATATGTAGACCTTTTATCTTACTCTAGCGCGTGTCGCAGAGATTATAAGGGTGCCGAATACTTTCCCACTCGCACTCATGCATCGTTTTTGTTCAGGCCTTGATAATATTACTAATTGCACTTTTGGAGGAGTACACTGTGCTCTAAAGGGATCTTATAGAATATACTATATCACAATATTTGTGAAGGTGACATTCTTTATGAACATACACAATTTTAAAACATATCTGCTCGATTAATGGAACCGCTGGAAGCTGTGTCCCATTGTATTCTTACCAAGCCGCAAAGGTCAATAATACTAGCATAATTTGTAAAAAGCTTCAGTCACATTACGGCTACTTATATCGTAATTGGATATAATACTGGTGACTAAATTGGTAAAGCGCATCGGCCAGAATTCAATGTATACAGGCTCGAATTCTGTCAGGTGTCATATTTTTTTAAGTACCAATGTTTCTGAGGTGTTTTCAAACAGTGCAAGTAGGTAAGTATATTGTTCTTGTCGGTTTATAGGAAGCCAGCGGCAAACAAATTTTGAAAATAGCTGATATACCTACTGGATTATTTGTTAGGTTAGGTTTTCATTTTTGTATTCATGAATTTTGCCAAAATCAGCAATAAAAATTGGTGCAGTTCCCGCCTGGCTTCCTGTAAACCGACTTGCACCGGTATGTAAATCAGTGCCCCGCAACCTTTTCTCACCCACGACACACCACAGGTCTTCACAGAAGACAGTGACACACCGCATGTAAAATAATTTATACACCAAAACATGGACCCCACATCCTGAAGGGGGACCCCAGACTAGGATATTTGCCCCCCCTACCTATCGCTAAGGTTAAAGACAGTGTGATACTCTAAAATAGATTTTTGAAAATGGTGTTTGAGGTAAAATTAATGGTATTGAATGTTTGTATTTATTAATACATCCACTTGAATTATGGTTAGGAATATTTGTTTGTCGAATATTGACACAATAATAATAAATAATTATTGTAACCTACAATCGAATGTTTTAAATTATTAATACCAGCGTAGTAAAATAGCGCTGCAGTCAATTATTCTTAATATGTGAGAAAATTTGTAATTTGTGTTTATCTCACTTATCTGGTTGACCTGCCACGCAGTCCCACCCCTGAGCCTGGTCCCCCAGGCTAGAGGCCTATCAGTCCCCACCCTGTGGGGGCCATGCACCAAAATAACATTAGTTTATGTTTTTTTAGTTGATACATAATTAAATATACATGACAGACGAGGAAGAACTAAATGTACATTTGCATGTATTTGTATTAATAACAAATTAATGTGATACCTGAGCTTCTTTCAATGAAGGTAAAAGTTTTATATATTTTTTGACTTGATATTTGAAAGAGCAACCCGAAGTTCTTGGTTATTCTACATTCTCTAAATTTTTAATTATAACTTGAGTTGAAAAACTTTTGCACACATATATCGTAGATATGGTAGCTGAACTGCAATAGCCTTGTCGGAAATCCAAGAATATTCTTTTTTAACCGAAATCCAGAAAATAGCCAATGGAACATCGGCAAAATTCAGTTTTTAGAGTCCCATCGTTTCTCAATTCAACTAATTCCTCTCAAATTTATAGAGAAAGCGCTTCTATAGAATTTTCGGCATTGGTTGCGAAAGGGTTTCGAATCCAGTCGTATTGATTGTATGAATGTAATGATGAAATTTCTTTTGCACCAAAGTTAATTGTTTTCGAGACGGATCCAAAATTAATTGCTTGTTTTTAATGGTGGTCTGGTAGGTCCTTTGATACATTTGTAGAGATCCTTGTCTTAACTCCTTCTAGTTTATCAGAGCACGTCAATATATTATTTTCATTCTGACTGCATTGTTTTATTAAGTTCATGCAGGTGCTAAAATATATTACCGTACATATAAATATATGTACGCAAATTTGGTAATTAAGTAATTATCGTATAATATACAAAATTATTTGTTTTTTTACAAGCAATGCACCGCAACACACCTACCAACGTCTAGCGGCGCACCGGTGTGCTATAGAGCTACAAGTCTCATGACTAAAGGCCGGATCTTTCAAGTTTTTAACCGTCAACCCATAAAAAAACACATTAAAATGGTGGACGAATCCAATATCCTAAGGAGGCTTTTGCCCAAATGATTCTTAGTATGGATTTCTACAATTAGTCAGTTGTTTTTTCTGGCAGCTCAGGTGCGATGGTAATTATTGTAATTAAAATAATCGTCTTGCTAATATTATAATGCGACGTGCGGGCCACGCCAAACGAATTCAAATTCGCGATGTGTAATTAAAAAGGTCGCATTACAAAATTGATGTTTTGTTTTATTGCAGGTAAGTAATGGTAAACCATTTTTATAAAATGCGTGTAGAATATGTTTTTTCATAATTAAATATCGAATAGCTTTTGCGTACCTACCACTAATATAAATACAAATATTGAAAGATTTTGTCCGCTGACCCGTTTTATGTTCTAAATGTATCATATTGATACCTATTAGTATTACCAAGCAACAATACAGTACCTACATATCGATAAAAAGTCACATACCTACTTGTTTATTTCTTTTATGCTCTGCCCAAACTGGTCTATTTGATTATAAACTATTGACATTGAAGAATTTCATCAAATCGATCGTAAGAAATTTCATCTTCAAAATACCAGTGGCGTACATCTGTAGATGCGAGACATCCCTGAAAATATTCGTTTGAACCTACTATTATAATATTATGTATTGCGTAAGCCGTAATTGCATTCTTCTAAAGGTTTTTCAATATAATATTGCTTCAGATTTTCACTTAGTCATTGTATTACGTTAATATTTATTGATGTTTAATTTAATAAAACGCATTTTTTTGTAGTACTTATTCCACTTTTAATCAATAAATTAAGACCGGTTTCGTTCGCATCAGAGGGACATTTTCAACTGAACAAGGGAAGATTCAGTTGAAAATGTTCCTCTGAGGCGGACGAAACCGGTCCTAATTTATTGATTAAAAGTGGAATAAGTACTACAAAAAAAATGGAGCCATTGTCGAAAACTACCCTATCAAGACTCGTAACCGGACAAAATCTGACATTCGAATGAAATTTTCAAAATGGCGTCCTATGGTAGTTCGTAGTTCCATTTTTGTCCATTCTACAGGTCAGTTTGTAGGTGTGTAACGTTAAAAAAGTCCCGCCGTCCCATTTAATACATTGTACGCTAAAGGCGCGCCGATTAGGTGGCCATTCGACATAATTAGCATTATATTTTTATATTTAAATGTTGTAATTAAAAAGTAATTATCTGATATATGATTATATTATGTATTTGATTTAAATACTTTAATATTATAAAGTGTAAAGAACTATTCATCACATAAAACGACTGGTACCTAGATACATATTTCATTAAAACACTTTATATGTACTTTCGTACTTTTTCCACATTTATTTCATAATTTTGTTATTTAACCGTTTTTATCCTAATGGACATTTTCAATTGAATAACATTACAAAATATAGGTAGGTACATATTGCATAAAAAGTCAATTAATTAAGTATAGATAACGTGGGAGTCGTTGTTTACTTGAACAAACTTGTTGGTGATATTTGTCCTTATTTATTAAATGACTGATTTATAATATACATTATGAAATAGCGTAAATTCATCACTGAAATTTGTTCTGTGTTTAAAATTCACCTACCTCAGATATTAAAAAAGGTTCCCTACCAATGACAAATTTTGAATGTGGTTTTATTGTTTTCAATCGCATGATGAATACAAAAAGTCCACTACTTAAAAATGAATTATTTTCCATACGATAGTATGTATCATCATCAGCTGTAGTATATACCAATATTGTATATAAATTTATGTTTACCGTGGATTTACAAGAATAAAATTACAAAGCAAAGGATAATCTTAAAAAAATAACAATGCAATGTGCTTTTAAAACAATATTAATAGCAGGTTTACATAGTGCATTTGATAGTCACGCAGCCTTCGCTATCGAGGCTTGATAATTATATATTGTATGTGCCATATTATAATTTTTAAGAATATTATATTTCATCCATTATTGTTATTTTTAAGTTAATAAGTCAAAAGAATAATATCAACTAAGATTTAATAACAATAAACAAAAAAATTTAGGTATACATTTCATTATGGTGAAATTCATTCTAAATAATTGGTAAAAGGTGGATATTATCAACAAACACGGTAGGAAATTGAATAGAAAAATTTCATATGAATTGTCTGTACTTACAATAATTGTTAATATATCGGATGATTCATGATGATGAACTGTTTTGTTTTTCGAAGTAAACGACGAAGAGTTGCTCGAGGTGGATTGGTGTTATATTATGACGTCGATTATCCGCCAAAATCCATTTTAATTGAGAAAATGATCTTTCAACTTCAACTGATGTGACCGGGCAGTATTTTAACTTTTCGAACAGTTTTATTGTGTTTATATTGTCGTCATCAGTACAATTAATTTCTTTGTATTTTAATAATTTATTAACTTGACACAACGTTCGGTACCCAGGATTTTTTACTAATGTATTTCGTAACTTTTCATTGATAAGTTCTCCTTTACTTCCAGGCACAATTGATAATGCTAACTGAAGATCTTGTATGATGTTGAAGGAGTCTTTAAGTTCTAGCCCTCGTTTTTCTAATTTGTCTATAGATGATTTTACTACTGAGAAGTGATTTTTAATAAAATTTAGATCATTTTCAATATCTCCATCTCGAAGCGCATTCTGAGCAGCTGAAATTGATAATGCAGCCTGACTATCAAAACTGTTTATTATGGATTTAATCCCTTCAAACTGATTTGCGTAATATAACGCAGCACTTATCCACGTTCCCCACCGTGTAACTACTGGCTCTGGAGGTAGTGGTATATTTGGAAGAATGCTCAAAAATGCTGCGACTCTCGAAGGAGATTTTAAAAAAATCTTTTTAACATTAGAAATTAATTTATTTACGTTAGGATATACGGATCTAATTTCTTCTGCAACTCTATTAATTCCATGTGCAAAACAGGTGCAGTGTAGCATATTTGGGTACAATTCTTTCATTTTTTTGCCAAATCTAATCATGTAAGGTGCTGCATCGGTCACTAATATTAAAAGTTTATTTCTGCTAGATTCATAATTTTCACCCCACAGTGCCAACAAAGAATCATTCATTAAACGAAATAAAGTATCTGAATTGCACCTTTCAATCACTTTTGTTGAAATTAAATGGCATAACTTCACCTCATTTTCGGCTAAGCGTCCACAAATCACGTTCTCTATATGTCTACCATTTTGGTCCGTAGTTTCATCGACACTTACCTATACATAACAATCACTTAAATCTATTTTAATGTTATTTACTACTATATTATATAACTTTGGTAAATAGCGCTTTCGTAGATTTGATTCTGTAGGTAGCGTAACTTTAGCGTATTTACCCGTTATACAATTATTTAAAAAAACTCGCATTACCGGATTCTGCGCTTGCATCCACGGTATGTTACACTTTATTAGAAATTCAGCAAAGTCTAAATTAAAGTCACTTTGATGGTCATAACACCAAGATTACGCTGATGAGTCTTACAGGAAACATGCTTAATTAACTTATTACATGCTATATTTATATTACACACACTGCAACGTATGACAGTTCCATCAAAACTCACATCACTATAGTCTTTAATCCAAAATTGGCGCGCGTTTTGGACGAATCGTATTCTGCATTTTAAATAAATTAATGTTATGTGATCAAGAAATAAAGTAATGTTATGTGATCAAGACGTATCTTTTGCCACTATCTCGTAAGTTGTGATAGTTGTGTGATGTCTCAATATAAAGTGATTTTGTGGACAAAAAATCAGTTCAAAAGTGTTTAAAAGTACCTTATATACCTTCTAGAGGAAAACGTGGTATAATGGTCCCTATATCTAACGGGTACGAGTGGCAAAAACATTAATCAATAAATTCTAATTGATTTATGTTTTGTACTAGGTATTCTATTTAAGTCATTATTTAAGACCCGGCGTATGCCTTCTTCGTGCACTATGCGCACTCACCGATCGTAAATGTACATTGACATCGAAAAAAGCTAATTTTCGTTTATATAGTAATTTAATATAATAAAAGAATGTGAAAACCTTCTTAGCTATTAGTAAAGGATCAAGTAAAAAACAAATTTTGATTATCTGAAGTGTTTGTGAAAACCCGTAATGAATATCTTACATACTATTAATACATTCAATAGGTAAGCCCGTTAAATCGTCATTTCCCGTAAACAATGGAACCAGCTAATGTGAAATATCACGAAATATACCTACTCACTAAATAAAAAACAAATAAACAATTTTAAGCTATAAATAATCCATAATCGTGAAAACTGAAGTGATGTCGGATTTTAAGAAAATACATAGATCAGTTAACAAGCGCGCAGGTTAAGTTTTTTTTGTTTTTTCTACCATATTACTATAACATCAAATTATAGTTTCATGTGTGAACTCCCAGATTGGATAAAGCAATGAGCTATTAGGGAAGGTCAACTTGTTAAGAAATGGTAGGCACTGCAACTGTGTTATACCTATTTATATCTAATATTTCTTGATAAAATAATTTATTATCAATGGTATTAGGTACTATATATACACAATGTGTCAATGTCGACTAATTATGATTGTATCATTTTGATAACTTCCGAAACAATTCATTGAAATAATACTATGATATATAATTTATAGTATTAGGGAGTAGCAATTAACAGAAAACGCATATACTTACATATTTTGCATGATGAATATAAAGTGTTTGAAAATGGTCTATCAAAATGTCAAAAAAACATTACAACATCAGTACCTATATATTAAAATTGAATATCTCAACATGTCCAACCACTTGCTTGAAACACAAATGTACGATTTGAAGTATCTTTCGTACAAAACTTTTTCTAAAGGGTTTTATTAACCACGTAGGTCCGATATTCCTCATTTTACCCATCCATAAATCCACATCGCTATCTATCGCATTATCGTAACACAAGGAACGTATTATAGGTGGAGTATTCAAAAATAATTACTAGTTTGGCTTAAGTACTTATGGTAAATATAACAGACGTGTCTTGATATTCTCAAGTGGCCGCTGTTGTGCAATGTGTAAAAATCTGTCCTTACTCAAGAGCTGATAAGCATTGATTTGAATCCTCGTTGAATTGGTTTTACAATAATATAATAATATGTTTTTTATTATATATTTTCGTAGTATCAACATAATATACGAAATCATTCAGATTTGGTACGATTTTAATAATACACTAGCTGTCCGGTCCTTCTCATCATGGGAGCAAGTTTGATTTGTTATTTGATAGTGAAAATAGAAGTAGTTTAGTGGAAATTTTAAACTTTGATTTCAATAATAGGTATATAAAAAGTGGAATATTATTAAATATTATAGATATTACTATTAACAACTAATTCTTCCACTCTATACGTAAGCGCTTCATTAATTTCTCTAAATAGTATAGTATATCTACTAATAGCAGCGTTTCTATATAATTAAGTATCGATAAAGTCTCTTGCACATATTATCAATATCATTTATTTCATATTTCATTGTACCTACTACATCGTACAACTTATTTTTCTGAAAAACATAGGTTCCATAAATTATTAACACATTTTTTAATTAAAAAATGTTGTTATATTCGAGTCCGTCCCAAAAAAAAAGGACTCCAGATGTCCGGTGTCTACTCATGACAGTGTTAAACAGAGTATGATTCTCTCAGTTCAGATGGCATCCTAGTTATTTTCGTGGAGCGTATGTGGCATAGGTGCTGGTGCATTATGGCTCATCCATCAATATTGACCACGGCACTGGGTGTGTAGAAAATGATAGGTATTAGGAAATGAAAAAAATATCGACGTTATCGTGACATTGTTACCATAGAACACTTCAATGTAGTTACTAGGTGGTGGGAAAATTCTAGGTAGAACAATAGGTAATTTCTTAAGCAGGGATGTGGTAAATAGACGAATAAACTTGTATTAAATAGTATTTCCAGTACCCTAAACATGAAAATGAAAGGCGCACCTCATGTGACAGATGATTTTGACGTATGTTAGGCAACGACAACAAACTTAATATACCTATATTCATAGACAATCTAATTATGACAAAATACTAATATTTAAATAATTATTTATTAAACATGATTCATACGCTGTCATTCGAAACGATAAGGTGGATAATTAGTCCAGTCAAATTAGACCGAAAAATACGTTATGGTTGCAAAAGGTCGGGTAGAAGATTTTTTTTTTTAATTTGTATATATGGTTATGAGTGACAAGAAAACGAGTTTTGCCAATTCGGATGACTTCGGCACAACTTTTGGCGGGCAAAAAACCGCAAAATTTTGGGTATTTTTTGGTTTTTCGCTTATATCTCAAAAACGGTTGGTCGTAGAAAAATATTGTTTAACATAGAATTAAAGCTTATTAAATTTCCTATAAATATTTATATAATACGTTTTTTTTTATCTTTAACAGTTTATGAGATATTTGCTGTTGAAAACATGCGTTTTATCAAAATTTTGGGTGTTTTTTTGGTTTTTCGGTTATATCTCAAAAACGGTTGGTCGTAGCAAAAATATTGTTATATGCAAAATTAAAGTGTATTAGATTTCCTAAAATGTTTATGTAATACGTTTTTTTCTATCTCTGACCGTTTATGAGATAATTGCTGTTGAAAACAGTATATCGTCGCTCTAGGATTATATTGTCCAAAGCCACAATATGTGAAATGTTCAGGAGACGAAAATCAAAGTTCACTATCTTATATTTCAATATTATTATTTTATTTTTACATTTAATAAAAAGGTTGGGTAGGTAATGGTGGGTTTTTTACATTCATGGAATTTGGGCCACAGGTAATGGAGTGACTAGTTAGATAAAGTCCATTAATTTCGCTGGGTTTTTTCAGTTAATATGCTATGGGTATTAAATATGTTGTTATTGTTATTTGAAATTATCCTATAATTACCTTTTATTGGTTTAAGAATATCTTTCTGATTCAAAATATGGTCAGTAATATTAAAATTATTAAGAATTGAAATTATTAGGGTACCTACTTATATAACAATAAAATATTAGTTACCTATTAAAAAAAATATTTGGGATTTATTAATTAGTTAATTTTTTTGGGTTTACAAACTAGTATATTGTAAATGGGCGCAATGTTCCAGATGGTGCGTGGGGATGGGGGGAGAGTTAGTGGGAGTGGTATAAAGGGCCACATTCTAATTTCTACTTTTACCAGTATTGAGACTCACAGCACCAACATTAACAATCAGTTTATTGTGGTTGACGGAGGACATCTCCTACATAAAGTAGTTTGGCCCCGAAATTCATGCTTTGATGACATTGCGAAGATGTATTCGGATTATTTGACAAAACATTATAAGTTACAAATTGAAGTTGTATTTGACGGATATCCATCCAATGCTGCATCCAGTGGGACAAAGTTTGTAGAAAGATTACGCCGTATAAATTTAAAACCATGCCCTGAAATTATGTTTCAAGGAAACACTGTCAATCAGGTGGACCAGGAACTTTTTTTGAGCATCGGAAGTAATAAAAATCACTTGATAACACTACTTAAAACACATTTCTCACGGGTTGGCATAAAAGTGAACCAGGCAGAAGAGGATGCCGATGTTTTAATTGTAACTACTGCCATTTCAAAAGCAAATGAATTTAAAAGCATAGTAATAATAGGTGAAGATATTGACCTTCTTGTACTGATTTCGGCAAGAGGACAATTCTTGGACAACTTATTCTTTCGAAAACCTGGAAAGGGAAGTAAACCAGCTGTGTTGTTCTCGACAAAATCGTTTAAATATGACGCACGTACCATTCTTTTCACACACGCGTCCAGTGGGTGTGATACAACATCCTATCTATTTGGCCATGGAAAGATTAAATTGTGTGGTATTTTGGAGAAGAATATTCAGTTGAAGGAAGTGGTCACAGTATTCAACAATCCAGATGCCAGCACTGATGAAATAGCTGTAGCAGGAGAACAGGTACTTATGAGGTTGTACAGTGATGCCTGTAGACCTGAGGAAACACTGGACACTGCGTTATCGGCTATTCATGAAATCGGACAAACAGATAAATTTAATCTATCAAGACTACCACCAACTCGAGACGCAGCGCGACACCATTCACTGAGATCCTACTACCAAATACAAACTTGGCTTGGCAATGTTAAAAAACCAGAAGATTGGGGGTGGCAGTGAACCAGCAATGGCCTAATACCCGTGGAGATCATTAAAGATCCAGCGCCTAAAAAAATATTGAAAGTACTTTCTTGTGCATGCAAGAAGGGGTGCAGTAAAGCATGTACCTGTCGAAAATCAGCGATGAACTGTTCGTCAATTTGCAAGAACTGCAGTGGAGTAAATTGTGAAAATGTAGCAGATATTTCTGGATTGGAGGAAGATGACGCTGAAGAAGATGACTTTTATACTCAAGCAGAACTTCCCAGTAATGAACAGGTAATGGATGATATGAAATTAATATATATATAATATCTCTCCATTCTTTTCAAATTAATGGAATATATATAGTTTTGTAGGATAATGATCCCGACGTGGGAGCTGCATTGCAAGACTTTGACGACGTAAAACCTTTGCCTACTCCACCTCACCAAAGCGGCAGAAATGGTTAAAAAATTAAGATATTTGGTGAATATTATTATTCTGTACATATTAACATTTGTTTTGCAATCATTACTAAAACTATGAATATACTTTATTTGTAAGATCTTAAGTTTAGATTAGTATTTCTTCTTATTAATTGAGTTAGCATTTACTTGGTAGAATTCCATTTTACAAGAAATGAAAATATAATTAATATTAAATTCTACAGGTTTTTAAAAAAGGTTTGTCGATAGCTATTTCGGTTGTAACACCATTATCAAGACTACTCAAGACTATCAAGTCTTGATAATGGTGTTACAACCGAAATAGCTATCGACAAACCTTTTTTAAAAACCTGTAGAATTTAATATTAATTATTTTTTCATTTCTAGTATTTCTTCTCATTAAAGTTTGATTTTTACTAAAACGCGTGTTTTCAACAGCAAATATCTCATAAACGGTTAAAGATAGAAAAAAACGTGTTATATAAATATTTTTAGGAAATTTAATAAGCTTTAATTCTATCTTAAAACAATATTTTTCTACGACCAACCGTTTTTGAGATATAAGCGAAAAACCAAAAAAACACCCAAAATTTTGCGGTTTTTTGCCCGCCAAAAGTTGTGCCGAAGTCATCCGAATTGGCAAAATTCGTTTTCTTGTCACTCATTACCATATATACAAATTAAAAAAAAAATCTTCTACCCGACCTTTTGCAACCATAAAGTACAGATTGACTGGACTAAATAACTACTTATAATTTTGTTTATTGGTTGTCTTATTATTAAACGTACTTAAAATTGGGATTTTTAAAGTAACCAGCGTTGGTATAAAGCTTGCTCGTCATAAATTAATGCATAACGAAACATTTATGAACGCACGAGGTCTAAAGATACAGTGAAAGCCGTTAATAATTTGTAAGATAAATAACAATAAATAGTATAATATTATTATATTGTGACATTGGAGTGGTGAAAACAGTTTTTGGTGACAGCTATGACTGTGCGAATGGCTTTGCAAAGTATATTTTGACGACGCACAAATAAAAATATATACAGGTGCTTACCAAATTATTGAAGCACGAAGATGTAGATTATCATGGATTAGTATAAATGGAAAACAGGTAGATAGGGGCAGTATTGGCTGTTTTGAGAAACTCTTTTGACCAGACCATCCATGCGGATGCGGTTGTTTTTGTTCGGGATATTTTGACGGGGTACTTAGTGAAAATGGAAAAATGCGAATTTTTCACGTAATTTACATGGAAAAACAATAAAAAAATATATGAAAAATCATCTTTCATTATTATTATCGTAAGAGATTTTGGAAAATACACCAACGGCTCATTTAAGCGACATTTTATTGTTATTTTTACATCTTCACTTCGAAATGTGCGCTACCGATTCATCTACCGTTTGAATTGACCACATTTCACAAATTTTCAATGATTTTACAGGTACTTGACGTTTATATCCGATAGTTTCTTACACACCGTATACAATCGCCATATTTACTGTTTACACCTCGCAGAATGACGTCTTCGTCGCTTAAGACCTTCTTATCCTTTATTTGACAAACGGATTCGATTATTTTTATTCAAATATCGTAATGTAGGCATTGGCGTACTTTTTTCCGGTGAAAAAACCATAATTTTGGTACAATTTACTACGTATAATATCTTTTGACAGCGGGGTACGCCACTGACGGCCATTTCATAGATAACGTGATATTCCAAATTTGATTTTTTTAAATACTTCTTTGTGGCTGTTCACACACTATTTTTTTATTGAATAATTACCTAGGCTACTAATTTCCATACTAAAAAAGTTGCCATTGCAAACAATGAAAGAAGTTAATACGAATTGTTATAGTTATCAAAATGTGTGATATTGTATAATATATACCTATTTTTTTCGTCCCTATCATCATCAATCTTGACCTATACACTGCTGGATGAAGGCCTCCTCAGCCTTATTCTACTCCTTACTTACACATGAATTGTTATATTTATCAAAATCAGTGATATAATATTATTATCTACCTATCTATATATAATGCCATTATTATCACGAGCCTCAATAAATCCACTGCTGGATGAAGGCCTCTCTACGTTGATTGTATTCTTGACAGTATTGAATTTCTAATGGTATTTATCTACATATTCATATCGTCATCATAATCATCATCATCATCAACTAGGATCAATCCACTACTGGATGAAGGGTTCCGCAACCTGATTCCACTACTATCGGTTTAACGAATTTGTGATATTATACATATTTCTATCATTCTTATATCATCGACCTGAACCAATCCACTGCTGGATAAGTGCCTCCCTAGCCCGGTTCTACTCCTTTCTGTCATATGAATTGCTGTATTTATCAAAATCGGTGATATTATATTTAAAAACATATTCATATCGTCATCATCATCATCAACCAGGATCCATCCACTGCTTAATAAAGACCTCCCTAGCCTGATTCTACTCATTTTGTCATATGAATGCAGTGGCGCACCCAGGATTTATTATTGGGGGGGGCCGAAGGAGGAGAATGGACATTAGTCCCATAGGCTCTTTTTCTTCTTCATATAAATATTTTTACATAATTTCACAATACATGGCGATATATTTGTACAGTTTCTCCTAGTTTTTATTAAATTGGAGGCATAGTGGCGGTAACCGTTGAGCGTGTCATCAGCGACTGGCGGATTGGAAGTGAACAGCGACCATGCTGGACATGTGTACCTAGTATGCTTAAACATTACTTAAATAATATCGGCGGTGCTACACGCTAAGTCTAGAGCAGTGTTTCCCAAACTGTGGTACGCATACCCCCTGGGGTACGGGAAGAGTTTGGTAGGGGTACGCGCTGCACCGGGTTATGGCTACGCCTGGTGCAACAAGCATTAATACATGGATGTTGCTAGAAGGTTTATCGCATGCGGAAGAAGAGCAATTGTTGGAATTATTAGCTTCAGACGGACTCTTGCAAAATAAATATAAGGAGTGTACTTAAACATCATTAAGGTTGCAAATGCAACATGTGTATCCAGTTTTAACAGAGAAATTCCTGAAATACATTGCATTTTTCAACTTCATATCTATGTGAAGTTGCTTTTTCAGCATTTGTAGACATTAAGTCAAAAAAAGGAACAGCCTTTGGGTGTGGAACCGCATCTCAGATTAAAATTAATAACCAGGGAACCAAATTATGATGATCTGTCATTTCAACAAAAATAATTTCATCCTTCTCATGGTTTATAATGAATGTTATTTTTTATAATATAACTTTTATTTATATTTCTGTACCTCAGAGGCAGACGAATGCAAGTGCCAAATACCCAATTGTTCAGGAAAACCAGAAAACAAACAAAAACAATTTTTATTTTAAACGAATACTCATAACTCCCAAGAAAATATACAGAGATTGATCATAATTTTTTGAATTCTAATTCAATTAAAGTACTTCTGGTATATGTAAGAAAGGAAGAAATATAATACAATTTTATATCTAAAAAATAAAATAAAAAACGTAATATGGATTTGCATCCTTCTGCCTCTAAAGATATTTTGTTAATGTGGACTTGTGTCTTATTTATCTAGCCAAAATAAAACAATTTGTAAGTTAGAAAAACTTATAGGTATAAATATAACAAAGCAAAACACATTTTTTTTTTAATTTTATTATGTCATCATCATCAGCCTGAATCTATTCACTGCTGGATGAAGGCCTCGCTACTCTCCAAGCTGATTCTACTTCTCTCGGTCGTGTGCATTGCGTTGCCATGTACTTCCGCAGAACTTTATCATTTCATCAATCCAGCGGCCTCTGGGTCTACCTTGCGGACGTTTTGTACTTCTTGAATACCACTGGATGACTAGATTTGTCCAACGATTGTCTCTTCTTCGAGCTATGTGTCTAGCCCATCTCCATTTAAAGCTTTTAATAAACTCTATTACATCGCAAACCCTTGTCTACTTCCTTATCCACTCATTCCTCTTTTTGTCCTTTCGCGTTATGCCCAGGATGCACCTCTCCATACCACGTTGTGCTACTCGTATGTTTCTGGATCTCTCTTTGATATCGTTTTCTGTGATCACGGGAAGCACACACTGGTTGAAAACTTTGCGCTTTAGGCACAGTGGAAGGTCACTTTTGAAGACATTATTCAGGCGCCCAAAAACACTCCAGCCTAGCTTTACTCTGCGAACAATTTCATCAAATATACATCCATATATAGACACTTGTCCCAGATTGATGTAGTTTTTCACCTGTTAGAGCTGAATGGCATTGATGAGGATCTCTTTTTGGCCCGCAAAGCAGTTGAACATGACTTTCTTCTTTGATACATTTATTTTCAAGCATACTTTGTTGCTTACTTCAGCGAGTTCCTGCATTCTGCTTTGGAGGTTTTCTGAGTCTTGCACGCTACTATGTATTGTCATCGGCAAAGCGCAGATGACTCACGTATTCTCCATTTATGGGGACCCTTGCCATTCCAGTCAAGTTGCCTTAAAAGTCTTCAAGGGTAGCTGTAAATAGTTTAGGTGAGATCGTATCACCTTGTCGGACTCATTTGCTAATGGTTTATGGAGAAAATATTTATATATCACCCGGGGACTCCTTGATTTATGAGTGCATAGCACAGCTTGTATTCCTGTTACCGCTCTGATTTCTCTGATGACTTGGATATGGTCCATAGTTCTGTATCGTCTTCTAAAGCCGGCTTCTTCTCCCGGCTGGTTCTCGTTTAGTACATATTGCAGATTATTGGATTTGCATTTTTCTGCTTCTAATATAGGTGTGGCATTTGTATCTTTGTGCTATTCTTTATATCTTTTTTATTATAGCAACTAGGACTTTCATCTCTCTGCCTCTAATAAATAAAGCCTTTATGCTGACGATTCTTAAAAAAACTCATTTTCCCCAAAAACGGAGTTGCATCCGTCTGCCTCTGAGGTACAGATTTTATTATGAATGAATTTTATTTTTCGTTTATTATTATTTTGTTCATGTACTACAAAAGGAATATATTTTGATTGTTATTAAAGTACTTATATGCATTTTTCTTTGATGAGGAGTACTCAGTGTTACGAAAATTATAGAAGGGGTACACAGATGTCGAAAGTTTGGGGAACACTGGTCTAGAGAGCTACAATATTTATGCCGAATTCCAAAGAAAAAAATGTTCTTTTGATTTACATCACCACCGTAGTGGGTGTAGTCGTTCTTTTCGCCGAATGTTTATCGCAGATTTTTGGTTTTTTAATATTGAGGTTTCAAAATATTAATTGAAAATGGACAAAAAAAGTATTATTGCTTTTAAATTATACACAACCTACTCAATACAACACAGCCTAATATCTCGTTTATCGGTCTTTTGTCTATTGCACTCGGTGTACCTACACCATGGCCCCCACATCCTGAAACGGGCCCTCAGGCTAGGGCAGTGGTCGGCAAACTGCGGCTCTTTGGCCCCTTGAGTGCGGCTCTGCCACAGATGCTCTCTGCCATATTTGACATGGCTAAAAGAAGAAGCAAAGAAAATGGAAGAGGATAACCGTAAATGTAATGTTGAATAGACCGAGACTTCGCGTTTATTCAAAACTTAAATGGCTTACCGACCTTTATTTATGTGTCGGGAAAAATTAGCGCATTCAAATTTAGAGAGATACTACAACTAAAAACTCGTAATTTTGCGCTAAATATTCTGTCGATGATGCAAGGAAGAAAGCAGCTGAGGAGAAGAGTCAAGAAAAATAAAGTTCTGTATTTAATTAGGTACTGAATAAAATCTTTCAACAATGTTAATATTGCAAGTTTTGTGGTTAGTAAAAAGATTTCCAAGAGAGGAAATCAAGAGTAAATTGAGAAATCGATTTATTGATGAGAACCTGGAATCGTGCTTAAAATTAAATCAACAACATACGAACCTGACTTACCCAAACTTTACAAGGAGATGCAAGGCCATTATTCACATTGAGTTTGTCAGTCATTGTCATGGTTCAATTTTATGGATACCTGACTTACAATTTAATTTTTATTAATAAATAAGATCATTATTACGTATGATATTCAGTTTTATTCAGTGTACCTACCTATAATTTAATTACGCATATAATTTCAGTTTAAGAAATTTGGCTCTCAAAAGAAATCTCAATCGTTGTACTGTTGATATTTGGCTCTATTGACTAATGAGTTTGCCGACCACTGGGCTAGGGTATTTTACAGGCCCCCTATCCACCGCTTAGATTAAAGACAGTGTGAAACACTACATTAACGTTTTTCAAATTGTGTTTTAGTTCAAATTGAGGGTACTTATACAGTGAATTATTGGCGATTTTCAATACATCTACTTATAATAATGGAGCTGTCGAGTATCGACACATAATAATCTGAAAATATATTGGACAATTATATAATTTAAAATGTTCATAGTCATGAAGTATAATAGCGATATATAAGGCGACTTTTTTTACTATTAAAGATAATTTATGGTGTGTGTTTATCTCACTTATCTGGTCAACCCGATACGCTGGCTCCCCACAGCCCGGGCCCCAGGCTAGAGCCCTGTCAACCCTCCCAAACAATCACCTATACCTCTCCAGAATTCGGGTGGACACCGAGAATTTCATTAGGGAACGGGTTTCTAAAAAAACCTGACATCAGTGTTTCGAAATTTTTGTGTTAGAAATGAAAATCTAAGAAATTTTACTAAAAAGGGTGCTGGAGAATTACAAATTATTTTTTGCCGTGTTGTTTGTCTAACCCCAAGGTATAGTTTATTGACTTTCGATTTCAATGTGTAAAATCATTCTGATGATTTGCATATTTTGGGGGGGGCCAAGGCCCCCTGCCCCCCCCCTCCTGGGTGCGCTACTGTATGAATGTATGTATTTATCAAAATCTGTGATATTATATGTATCTACACAATCATATCGTCATCATCATCATCATCATTATCATATACCTGAACCAATCCACTGCTTAATAAAGACCCCCTTAGCCTAATTCTCCTCCTTTCTGTCATATGAATTTCTGTATTTATCAAAATCGGTGATATTATATTTTTCTACATATTCATATCGTCATCATCATCATCATCATTGACCTGAACTAATCCACTGCTTAATAAAGACCTCCCTAGCCAGATTCTACTCCTTTCTGTCATATGAATTTCTGTATTTATCAAAATCGGTGATATTATATTTATTTAAATATTCATATCGTCATCATCATCATCAACCAGGATCCATCCACTGCTTAATAAAGACCTCCCTAGCTTGATTCTACTCCTTTTGTCATATGAATGTATGTATTTATCAAAATCTGTGATATTATATGTATCTACACATTCATATCGTCATCATCATCATCATCATTATCATATACCTGAACCAATCCACTGCTTAATAAAGACCCCCTTAGCCTAATTCTCCTCCTTTCTGTCATATGAATTGCTGTATTTATCAAAATCGGTGATATTATATTTATTTACATATTCATATCGTCATTATCATCATTATCATTATCATCATCATTGACCTGAACCAATCCACTGCTTAATAAAGACCTCCCTAGCCTGATTCTACTCCTTTCTGTCAAATGAATTGATGTATTTCTCAAAATCGGTGATATTATATTTATCTACATATTCATATCGTCATCATCATCATCATCGACCTGAACCAATCCACTGCTTAATAAAGACCTCCCTAGCTTGATTCTACTCCTTTCTGTCATATGAATTGCTGTATTTATCAAAATCGGAGATATTATATTTATCTACATATTCATAACGTCGTCATCATCATCATCACACCGACCTGAACCAATACACTGCTTAATAAAGACCTCCCTAGCCTGATTTTACTCCGTTCTGTCATATGAATCCCTGTATTTATAAAAATCGGTGATATTATATTTATCAGCATATTCATATCATCATCATCAACCAGGATTAATCCACTACTTAATAAAGACCTCCCTAGCCTGATTCTACTCCTTTCTGTCAAATGAATTGCTGTATTTCTCAAAATCGGTGATATTATATTTATCTACATATTCATATCGTCATCATCACCATCATCGACCTGAACCAATCCACTGCTTAATAAAAACCTCCCTAGCTTGATTCTACTCCTTTCTGTCATATGAATTGCTGTATTTATCAAAATCGGAGATATTATATTTATCTACATATTCATAACGTCATCATCATCATCATCGACCTGAACCAATCCACTGCTTAATTAAGATCTCGCTAGCCTGATTCTACTCCTTTCTGTCATATGAATTTCTGTATTTATCAAAATCGGTGATATTACATTTATCTACATATTCATATCGTCATCATCATCAACCAGAATCAATCCACTGCTGGATAGAGGGTTCCGCAACCTGATTCTACTACTATATTATACCTATTTCTATCTTCCTTATCATCATTGACCTGAACCCATCTACTGCTGGATAAAGGCCTCCCATGCCTGATTCTACTCCCTTCTGTCATTTGAATTGCTGTATTTATCAAAATCAGTGATATTATATTATATCTATTTATATTTCCATTATCATTATGAGCCTGAATCAATCCACCGGTGGATGAAGGCCTCTCTTAAGTTGTTTAAATTTCTGTCGGTCATATGAATTGCTATATTTATCAAAATTGCTGATAATATATTTACCCATTCATAATATCGTCATTATCATCATCAACCGAGATTAATCCACTGCTGGATGAAGGTTATCCCAATCTAATTCTACTCTTCTTGGTCATATAAACTGCAATATTTTTTTAAATTAGTGATTTTATATACCTACCCATTTATATCGTCATTATCGTCATCAACCTGTATCAATCCACTGCTGGATGAAGGCCTCTTTAAGCTGATTCCATATCTTTAGGTCTTATAAATTCCTATTCTTATCAGATATAATATGTATTGCTTCATTATTTATCAACATTTGTGTCGATATGAATGTCCCGTACCGGGAAACTATATTGTTTAAGGTTAATTTTTAAATCAAAATATGATTTTTAAAATATTATTCTATGACTCCAAGCATTTATTTCTTATAGACAATGAAACAAAATAATGTTTAAATTTATTTTTTATGCTGCTAACTTTTTCTATTATGTACATGGGACCCGTAAGAGATTAATATTCGCGTTATATTGGATCGCTATTTATGATATTCACGATTGAGATGTATAACTATTTATCATATTTAAATGCACATACCTACACATATATTGTATTAAAATTAAAATGACAGTGGTAGCAATCGGCGATTGCCAGCTGTTTTGCTAGGCTTAGCAGCCTGAAATGGTGTCAGATGATATTGAGAAGGCCAGACTCCAGAATAGACTACGCACATGACTCCAAATTTGTATTTGCAGTGACGACATGCATATCGTAAAACTGACAAATCAGATAAATTTTCAATTGTCTGACGTGAATGAAAATCCATCCCGAAGGGAAAACTATGGCGCCGTCTATACACACTTTACAATTATTATATTAAAATCCAACACCAAGTCACCATGATGAAAAGCTGTCTGCAAGACCTAGCGAGACAGACTGGCGAGAGCCAGCTGGCTCAGCTAGTATAATTAAATTACTCAAAGGTCTGCATTTAAAAAATGTGGAAAAAAAATGTTTGGTGTTAAAACTTGACGGCCACTCAAAATTAATTTTCTAGCTTAATATAAAAGATAAAAATTTGATAAATCGTTTTAAAAATTTAAATAAATATACATAATCGTATGCACTTTTTATCGTATGCACAAAGCAAATTTAATTGTTCAAGTATCAAGACACTGAATTTAAAGAACTAATATCTCTCATGATATAATCTTGAAAACAAAAAAAGCACGTGCACAAACGTAAGCTAATAATAGACAAATTGATGACCTAATAAAAAATTAAAAAAGTTTGTTGGGTGGTTCTACTTAACGTTCATCAAATATTTCATATCGAATAACTCACGCACTATATAAGATAAAAATAAAAATAGTATGCAGAATTGCGCACTAGCTTTGAGACAAGAGATTTTACTAAAAAAAATATTTTTAAACTCACGCAGTCAGGTTTTGCATACAAACTTAAAAATTAAATAGCGCGCTGAATACAGATGAAAAGACAGGAAAAAATCGTGCACTAACGTCCACTACCAACGCACTAGTGTTTACAATTTAAATTTTGAAAAAAATCCAAGTTTAGTGACACAAGTATCCAGCATTAGCGGGGTCACCCAAATTGAAATGCGAATAACCCCCTTAATGTGCGTGCACAAACGAAAGAAACGCGTGCACAAACGTGCACTAACGATGCACAAACGAATGCACACACAACCCGACCCAACGTTACGTGACCCAACGTTTAGCTGGAACACCCAATTTGAAATTGGAATTTTTCGGTTATTATAGGTGAACAAACGAAAAAAACTCGTGCACAAACAAATGCACACAAAAAAAGTTGGAGTTTTAACATTGGGTGATCCAGGTAAATGGACCTTAGTATCATAAGCCGGGTCTACACTCGGGAATTTTCCATACGTCTCACGAATTGAACTCAAGGCATGCGTCGTCGACCTTGAAATCGGTTTGAAAATGGCCGCCATTTTGTGATGAAAGTACTAACGCACTGCGATCCGACCGGCTTGGATTTCTGTTCAACACCCCAGCAGCTTCGTATTTTTTCGGTAAGATTCGGGTCGTTCGTGCATTTGGCTGTCAGTTGCGTTGTCAATAAATGTATTTATTTGAGTCTATTTGATCATATTGGATGCATTTTAGTATTGGAATATTACGATTTTTTGCAAAATATCGACTGAAATGATTACAATGGATTTTATTGAGAGTAAGGGCACATTGCGCATTATGGGATATAACCATAAAGACTATACGAACAAACTGAAGCGCAATGATGCCTACATATTATTGGCAGGAAAATTTGGAATATCAGTTTTAGGGGTAAAAATAAAATGTTTACGGTTCTACTTTTCCAAGGAGTACCATAAAACAAAGGAAACAAAGAGTGGCGCTGGGGCTGACAACAAGCATGAACCCTCGTGGTTTGCATATGAGTCAAATGGCATGTCGATAATAGGGGTTAAAAATAAAATTGAGAGCTTGAGTTCGTATTTTTCAAAGAAGCTCCACAAGACTAAGGAAACAACAAGGAGTGGAGCTGGGGCTATAGCAAAAATGAACACTCGTGGTTCTCATACGAGTCACTGTTGTGTTGTATCGAATATATTATGTATCTAGTTATAGTAGGTATTCAATGACATATTGTAGTATTGATGTGTCGTATTATGTATAACGCTCACGGTGGCCGCGCGGCTTAAGCGTTGGACTATTATGGCGTGGGTCCCAGGTTCAAATCCTGGGTCTGACAAGTACACATATTGTTTTTAAATTTGTGTGTGAGTCAGGGTAACTAATAGTTTGAGCAAGTGGCTGACATCCATTTTGCCTTTGACATCCGTGTAAAGTTCTGAAAAAGGACGTTTTCATTCGATTCTGTTGCCCTCATTATTCCGAACAGTACTCAAAAAATATATTATATCATTAAATTTAAATCTCTTCAACTTAAATTTATGTAATTACAATATACCTAGTATAATTGTAATATTTATGTTGACAATCAGAATTATTCGTATGACGTTCGGGCACAGTGTTGCCATCTTTTCAAAGTGGAATTATAGTACAGAGCCCCCAAAATTATAGTATTTGGGGAAAAAATATAGTACGCGTTGTCATCTGTTGAAAATGTATGTACTGTTACCAGACAAAAAAGAAAAGAACCCGGCACGACAGTTTCAAATTCCAAATCCGCAATTTAATCAAAGTCAGGAGGACCCCGACCGAAAGTTTGGTTCTTCTGCCGTGCGGGATAGTGTCCCGGCTCAACCGATAACTTCTAAGAAGGGCCTCTCCGGCCGATGCGCGCCCAAAAATTTACAGTTCAAAGCTGTGACAAACAACCCGCCCGCACCCCTGGGATATCGAGTACCCCTCGCCGTTAATTTTTTTCGATATTTTTTGAAAGTCAGGGTCAGTTACAATCCGGCAGTGAAGCTGACAAAAACATTTCCTCCGCCCGGCCTCGGCGCGGCGGATACCTTTAACGCGTGTTTCAGTTAGGATCCTCGCGTTAAAAATAATCAATCAAAAGTTATCATATCTTAGAAAAAGTGACACCCTTTATCGTTGTCGTGTGAATGATAATCTATACAGTTGCCCTTAAAGCAAACCGCGAATCCAATAAAGCAAACCATGTGTCGCGTCCTCGATAAAACATTTCGCGCCGATTCGGCTAATGTGTTTAAACACGTGTTCCCACATAATGACTGTGCGATAGCTAAATCTAAGACTCCTGTGCAAGTGTAATTAATGATGTAACCAACCAATGTCTGAAAGTTAATGTAATTAAACGTCCCTGCGCAGGGAAATTGTCAAATCAAAGACGTGTTTTATCTTGAATTATATGTCCTGATGTCCACACAACCCTCAATCAAGGTGATACTCGTGAAGAACGCTGCCAGCATACATGTGAGTTCTTCACCCATTCCTCCCGGTATTATTCTGTCGCCCATGCGTGAGGCGAACGAAGTCAATGCGACTTCGGGAACCACGACCCTGAGATACTCAAGTGTGTGACATCAAACCCACAGTTTTGTGAATTTTATAAATAAAAATAAATTCTCTGGCGCCCTATTAAAAAAAAAACCCTAAACAAAAATATATTTCGCCCACGCTACCGTTAAAACAAAGTGAAAATTACGAGACAAACCCAGTAACAACAAATGCGCGCGTAAACTCAACAAGATAAAAATCAAAACCAGGGGTGTTCAACCTCATACGCAGTGTTTAAAAAAAAAAAAAAATGCAGGCCTTCAAAAGTTAAAACGATGTTAATGCCCATGACGAGAAATCAGTGCAACGAAACCCGAAAATGCCACGAACGTGGGTTCTCACAGAACGGACGTTCCTACGATGCTGCAGCCACCCCGTCTACTGGCAGCTGCCGGGGACCACCGACACCGGAGGTCCTGGAAAAGTCCAGGGTATAACCTGCCTGTCAAGGTCGCCCCCCTCTGCCCGACGACCCCTAGCACGAGAACTCAGCCATGTCTTCGCATCCCCGCGTCAATCTTGCGACGGCGTCGCCGGACTCGAGCACACGTCCAAATTGCACCTCCCGCCGAACGACACCTGATCTCCGCAACCCTCCGCCTACCCCTGAATAGGCAACCCAGCCCCGACCACTGCAGCAGTCCGAAGAAGCCGATCATGTGACGACACCCTACCGAAACCGGCTACCCCTCCAGAACCGTTGGCACTTGCTGAGGGTATCTCGCAAGACGAACTAGAAACCTCGACGACATCACACCATAACCACAAAACGTGCCTAATGAAAACCCTATCGATGTATTACCAACGCAAACCCGCCTAACTCGCGCACTGTATTAGAAAAATTTTCTTTGCCCTATAACCACATTCCATTCGCTTTACATGATCGCTGATACAAAATTTGAAACAAATTGGAGTAGGGAGGCTTGTTACCAGACAAAAAAGAAAAGAACCCGGCACGACAGTTTCAAATTCCAAATCCGCAATTTAATCAAAGTCAGGAGGACCCCGACCGAAAGTTTGGTTCTTCTGCCGTGCGGGATAGTGTTCCGGCTCAACCGATAACTTCTAAGAAGGGCCTCTCCGGCCGATGCGCGCCCAAAAATTTACAGTTCAAAGCTGTGACAAACAACCCGCCCGCACCCCTGGGATATCGAGTACCCCTCGCCGTTAATTTTTTTCGATATTTTTTGAAAGTCAGGGTCAGTTACAATCCGGCAGTGAAGCTGACAAAAACATTTCCTCCGCCCGGCCTCGGCGCGGCGGATACCTTTAACGCGTGTTTCAGTTAGGATCCTCGCGTTAAAAATAATCAATCAAAAGTTATCATATCTTAGAAAAAGTGACACCCTTTATCGTTGTCGTGTGAATGATAATCTATACAGTTGCCCTTAAAGCAAACCGCGAATCCAATAAAGCAAACCATGTGTCGCGTCCTCGATAAAACATTTTCGCGCCCGTTTGGCCAATGTGTTCAAACACGTGCTCCCACATAGTGACTGTGCCATAGCTAAATCTAAGACTCCTTTAAGTGTAATTAATAATGTAACCCAACCAATGTCTGGAAAGTTAATGTAATTAAACGTCCCTGCGCAGGGAAATTGTCAAATCAAAGACGTGTTTTATCTTGAATTATATGTCCTGATGTCCACACAACCCTCAATCAAGGTGATACTCGTGAAGAACGCTGCCAGCATACATGTGAGTTCTTCACCCATTCTTCTCGGTATCAGTACTTATAGGTTTTTTGTTTCTCAGAAAAAAATAACGGAGAATTTGAGAAACTCCCGAGACCCCTTTTATTTAGGTAGGTACCTGTTCCGACCAAAAATGCTTACCGAAGAATTCAAGAAATTTCCTTTTAAACCGGTCAAGGGTTTTTTTTACGTTTTTCGAGCTATTTTTTCCAAGTTCTCCAAATCTTCTTATATTGCGAAATATAATAGTACTTTGCACCAATTTATCGAATGGAAATACCGAAATTTTAGTATTTTTTTCCGATATTCAAAATTGTAGTATTTTTGGCGTTTATACCTGTTATATCGTACATACGCTGACCAAAATTATAGTACAAATAAAACTATAATTATAGTACTGTTGGCAACACTGAACTATGTAAATATTATCTACAGAAAACTTTCGAGCGCTGGTTGTTTCTTGTCCCAAAAAAGTATACCGACAAATCTGTTTCGTTTCGACCATTTTAAACATTTTTTTTAATTGAAATTGAATCTGTAATGTAGGTAGGTACGAGCATTTCCGAATTTCAAAATCTTTCTGGTTGCCAGTTGGTACGCGGACTCTTGAGTCGTGTGCTAATCGAACCGTTACTGAAAAAAATATCACCAACAGACACCAGTGTTGCCATATTTTGAAAGTGGAATTATAGGACAGAGCCTCCAAAATTATAGTATTTGGGGATAAAATATAGTACGCGTTGTCATCTGTTGAAAATGAAAATTTTCACAATTTTTTAATAGTCGGCTTGTTTTTTTTAGGAGATATATTTCGCCGCGGGCCGCAGATTTCCAAATTTTCGAAGACCACTCGATTGCGAAATTATTGTACTTTTATATTAAATTATAGTATTTTGGGCATACTATACCTATTTTATATCGTACATAGTACGCGAACCAAAATTATAGTACAAATACTATAATTATAGTACGGTTGGCAACACTGTTCGGGCATATAATATTTTATTTGCGAGGGTGAATATCCATACAAGAATAAATATCATTAATGTAATACAAAGTGCACCGATAGATGGCACTAAACTAGTTCCATGATTGGTTTTGTCGTTAGGACACACTCAATTATGCTTATTTTTTACAAATATGATTGTGATAATAAGTTTAAAAAAATAACTAATATAATTAAGTATTTGTTATGCCAAATCTTACTGTTTTCTTTTAACTTTTTACACTCGTTTCCCGTACGCTCCGTGGTGGCGCTGTATTACCGTGAATAATTTTATTCATCACCTGCGAATCTATTTCGATGTATAATCTATGACTCAACGAAGTGTAAGCTGTGATGAACGAATGTAGAGAGTAAAACGGATTCATCTCCTCTGCGCATGCACAAAACGTCTCGGTGTAAAACCAGAATTTAAAAGTTGAAGAGGAAGTCGGCGTTGAAGTGACTAAATGGGGACGTAGCTATACAGTTGTCTTCAGGGGGATGAAAGTTCCATACAATCAAATTTTCGGTCACGTGTTTTTTTGTGTTTGGTCGGCGTGTCGCCAGATGGCTGAATAATAATTATTTTTGGTTTATAAACAAGATATTTTATTCTTATCTATGGTGTTGAACCAAGGTTAGCCAATCATCGATCAGGGTGAAGTTTATCCGAACTAGCAAATTATTTCAAATTATTCAGTAACGTTTGACATTTCCAATTGCCAACTGCCATTTATTTTGCTTTGAAAATTTGAAATTACAACGTTACGCATTTTATTATTAATTATATTTTATTGTACTTGTCTACCAGAATAATATTATAACATTGGTATGTATTGTCTATTACTTCTGTTAATTTTGTTGTACAAGACAACTGTTTGATATATTAGTGTAAAATAATATACCATCCCATGAGAAACATAATTTGATCTTACTTTGAATACTGATAAAAATAGTGCTATGCCAGTTATTTCAATATGAATTAACTACTCGAGCAGTAACACAATGCATATTATTTGATGCAATTGAGGGGTTTTCGTAATCAATGGAATATTATAACGTTTCGTACTAAACCGAACATTTTCAAAAATTTGACAATGCAAGTTAAGCATTTTAATCTTTCGGTACCTATGTCATACAATAGTATTCGATGAAATTGATACTTCCAAACAATTATTACCTATGTGATATTCCAGATTGATTGCAGATCATTCCAGAATTTCAAGATGCCTCGTCATTGCTGGGTACCAGATTGCAAAATTAAGGGAGTGATCTGTCACGCATTACCAAAAGCAGACTACCAACGACGGCAATGGATCAATTTAATCGGCAATAGTACAATTAAACTGTTAAAATCACCTGACAACGTGGGAGTGTGCAGAAATCATTTTCTCCCGACAGACTACTGTGGAAAGAAGCTAAAAATGGGTGTGTGTCCATCTCAAAACTTGACAACCCCATTATCAGATAGTGATTCAAACATAAATCTGACGGAAGAAAATGATCCTTCCACTCATAGAATAGTATTAAACTTTGAAGCACGCGGTATTTCTGATAATTATTGTAGTGTGATTCCCTCTGAATCGCCTATTATTGATCTTGCGATTCCCTCTGGATCATCGTCTAATATTGATCTTGCGATTCCCTCTGGATCATCGTCTAATATTGATCTTGCGATTCCCTCTGGATCATCGTCTAATATTGATCTTGCGATTCCCTCTGGATCATCGCGTATTATTGATCTTGCGATTCCCTCTGAATCATCGCCTAATATTGATCTTGTGAGCCCTTGCAGTCCAGTAGCAATACCTGCTTTTATCAAAGGTGAGTGATTTAAACATCTATTTTTATTGAAAGTTAGATTAATCTCATATTATTTGAAACTCCAATCCACCTTATGCATTTTACATTTACTTATATATTATAACATAATGGGTGCATGTACCTAAATAACACGTTTGGATATCCATACATTAAATTATAATCATATTGTCAATTATTTTTACTAGCGAGACAGACTGGCGAGAGCCAGCTTGCCCAGCTAGTTTATATGATTAAGCTAGAATTCACCTAGTACCTCATACCTATATACTATGTTGACATGTTGCTAAATAATATTGTATTAATTTGTATGTTTTTAAAATATTTCAAATGCCGTATAATGTGTCTTGCAGATCGTACACCTGAAAATTTTCCTATGAATCTGACGGCCTCAGTGTTGCCATACTTTGAAAGTGGAATTATAGTACAGAGCCTCCAAAATTATAGTATTTGGGGATAAAATATAGTACGCGTTGTCATCTGTTGAAAATGAAAATTTTCCCAATTTGTCATAGTCGGCTTGTTTTTTTTAGGAGATATATTTCGCCGTGGGCCGCAGGTTCCCGATTTTTCATGGTAGGCTCGTTTTTTTTAGGAAAAATATTTCGCCGCGGGCCGCAAGTTCCCCAATTTTTCATGGTCGGCTCGTTTTTTTTAGAAAAAATATTTCGCCGCGGGCCGCAGATTTCCAAATTTTCGAAGACCACTCGATTGCAAAATGGCAAATGCGAAATTATAGTACTTTTATATTAAATTATAGTACGATATTCAAAATTATAGTATTTTGGGCGTACTATACCTATTTTATATCGTACATAGTACGCGGACCAAAATTATAGTACAAATACTATAATTATAGTACGGTTGGCAACACTGGACGGCCTTGACACCCAAGGCTCGAATGTATCGCCGCAAGTGTTTGCATTTGGAAAAATACATCCGACGAAGAAATAAGACGAACTTCAAGCATAGGATAAAGGGGGCAGAAAAATTTGCAGATTCACTAACCTTCGTTCAAGCCACCAAAGGCCTGTCAAAAATACAGCGAGACTTTTTCAAACTCCAATTAAAATCATGTAATTTAAAACCTAAAGGGCGACGCTTTACCGAAAGAGACAAAGTCTTAGCCCTCACTTTACTTAAGCAAAGTGGAAGAGGATATAAATTTCTGTCAAAACTTTTTACGTTACCATCTATCCGAACTTTGCAAACATTATTATCATCTGTTCCTATCTCCACCGGTATCTCTGGTGTCATTATTTCTCAATTAAAATCAATAGTTAGTGGTTTTACTGACCATGAAAAATATTATACACTCATGTGGGATGAAATGAGTTTACAACCGCACTTAGATTATAATAAAAAAAGTGACTTGATCGAAGGTTTTGAAGATTTTGGGCATCTGCGTTCTAAAAAAATTGCAGATCATGTCCTTGTCTTCATGATACGAAGTGTGGCTGGTAATAAAAAGCAGCCAATAGCGTATTATTATTGTGAATCTGCAACTAAGTCTGCTCAATTAGTTCGTTGCATTAAAGAGGTTTATAAGGCAGTAGTCTCCACAGGTATGCATTGTTCATAATATAATTATAGAAATAATATCAGTGACGAAGGGTGGAGGTAGGCTGTTAAGATCCGACATTAATAGAGCACACTAAACTTTGTTAATCATACATATTTATTTTTATTGAACAAATTAATTCTTAATTCAATGAAATCAAATAAGTATGAATGACAAGTTTAGTTGGCACTATTTATGTTGGATGTTAACAGTCTACCTCCGCCCCTCGCCACTGCATTATATGAAGAAATATTATATATTTTATTATTGCACGTATTCTATTTGAAAGAAACGCATTCCAAAATAAATGATTTCTATGGATTTTGAAAGAGCTTTTGCACAAAATTATATTTTGAAGTAGAATATGTATTTTCAGTTAGAACATGTGTATTATACCTGTATTATATATTTTACAGGTATAAAGATAATCGCAACAGTATGCGATCAAAGCGCGACGAACATTGCTGCTTTGAAAAGTCTACGTGTCAATACAGAGAGACAAAGAGCCGATACCGGATATGAACGTATGTATTTATTACCTGTGTATATGTCAAATTAATTCTAATATTTTACATATTATTATATGCTTTTCACTTATTCGTTTTATTCTCAGGTATCACAATAGAAATTATCAAAGGACAAGAGATTGTCGCCCTCCTTGATGTGCCTCATTTATTGAAAGGGATGAGAAATAACTTGATGACAAAAGACCTTATGTATTTCGATGGCAAGACAATTAGGTACGCATCGTGGAAACATATTATTGATCTGTATAAGATAGATCAGGCGAACGTCGGCAATTTGAGGCTCATTCCCAAAATAAATGAGACACATATTTTTGCATCGAAAATGAATAAGATGAAGGTGTCGACTTGTGCCCAAGTGCTAAGCCAGAAATTTGGCAGCCACCTGGTGTTCTGTGCCACACAAGGTAACTTGGTTTTATATATTATGTAACTAATTCAATAACATTTAACTCAAAATCTGATTATTTTTATAACAGTATATTAAAATAAATTAAAAAAGCATTTATAATTTTAAAGTTATCAGTTATGCCATCATGGATTAATTAAATATTTCCACCTGAATTAACCCTGCTGCAAAGTCATTCAAATTTATTTAATTACATATAAGAGTAATTTCCAAATTATAAAGTATACATGGAAGTAAACCGAATTAGCTAGGCGAGTAGATACTATTTTCAGAAGATACTGAATATCTTTTTATTTCGATTCCAGGTGTAGTGATGCCAAACGGACAAATCATCCCAAGAGAAGCTGAATACACCGGCAAAATGCTATTGTTTTGGGATGAAGTTTTTGACTCTGTGAATGGAACCTCACTGAAACCACATCCGTATTGGAAAACGAAAAGGGTTTGCGCTTCAAAGGAGTCATTACACCGACATTCCACCGACAATTCTGGTTTGATAGTATAGTAAAAATTAGACAGATGCAATTTGTAGACCAACATAAAAATCCAGTACCAAAGGTGCCATCACTTCTGAATTGGGAAAAAACTTTGGCTGGTTGCATTAAAATATTGGATATATTGCATGATGTGGGATTTGAGTATGTAGCTTTTCGTAATTTCAACCAGGATTCGCTGGAAAATTTCTTTGGCAGTATAAGAAGCCACAATTTTCGTAATGTCAATCCCACACCATGTCAATTTTCAGGATCCTTTAAAAGCCTTTTGATTAACAATTTAATGTCTAGATATTCCATCAGAAATAATTGTGAGAAAGACGATGCTGATGGTCTTTTTGAGAATTTATTAGGATTTTTAAAACAAACCGATGACACCCCACAAAACCTTGATGAAAGCATTTCAGGCGTAGTTTCAGAGGATTATTCGGAAGATAATTTAACCTCTACGAATGGTAAAATGTACACTGCTGGTTATGTTATTCGTAAAATTTCAAACTCTTGTACGCATTGTAAACGCGACATGAACACCGAGCCTACCAGCAAGCACGCTAACGTAGCTATGCGAGAATTCGGAAAGGATAGAAAATTAAAATATGCCTCTGACAATATGCTTGACTGCTTCAATTCAACTGGAAAATTAATTAGAAATTATTTATCAGAAAATGCTTCTACGCATAATATTCAGGCAAAATTGAGAACCAAAATTCTTCAGAAAATTGATTTCACCGTTTTTTCGTGCCCTCTCCATAAAGAAGAGATTAAGGATAGATTCATAAAATGTATGCTTTCTTTACAAATACATGCTTTCTGTAATACTGCAAATAAAATTCTAAATGGCAAATTAAATTATTCGGGGAGAAATAAAGTTTATTTAGCAGCTGGTCAAAAATATAATAGTAGGCGAAGAAGGCCTGTGCGATAATATTTGTTTAACAATAAAATTATTTGTACAGATTTTACACTAGTACCTATGTACTGGTAAATAATTTTTAATTTTACTCCAGTTGTTTACTACAGTTGTGATTTAAGTTACATATTGCGTTTTTCTAATTTTTATGCTCTGGTTATTCACTTTATTTTGGGGGATTTAACAACATTCGCAGTGCACTGACATTGACACCTCATGACAGTTATTCTATCTCTTTTACAAGGTAAAATTAAAATGTAGTTATTATTGTCAACCATTATATAAAATAAAATCATATATTTATTTAAATTGAGATGTCAATGTCAAACCATTGAGGCTGCATTTTTTTTACACATTTTTGAGAGTAATGAGGAGATATGGCAGCGGACCATGATTCGTCAGACCCGAGACGGAGGAGCGACATTGGCCCTGGCTCAGCCAAATGCTACGGAACGCCCAAAACAAAAAGATAAGTGAAGAAGCCTATATCGTAATGTTTATTTAGAATTAGTATCATTTGCACATTTTTTTAAAATCAATAATGATGGATAATGTTTGTTCTCAGTTGTTTTGTAGTTGCATTTTGCATCTATCACTTTTTTCTTCATTGAATATTTGCGATAATTGACATATTACGGAGTGAGTTATTATTTGTTCATTTATTTTTATAGTTAACATGTTGGAACGGTGGCCGTTGCAGCCTCCCATCACATCCAACTGGACATGGCTCGGCTGCGTGCTATATATGCATCAATGGATTCTCAAGCGAGTCCGGTTTTACATCGTCCACTCGAGGCGCAGGAGCGACATTGGCCCTGGCTCAGCCAAATGCTACGGAACGCCCAAAACAAAAAGATAAGTGAAGAAGCCTATATCGTAATGTTTATTTAGAATTAGTATCATTTGCACATTTTTTTAAAATCAATAATGATGGATAATGTTTGTTCTCAGTTGTTTTGTAGTTGCATTTTGCATCTATCACTTTTTTCTTCATTGAATATTTGCGATAATTGACATATTACGGAGTGAGTTATTATTTGTTCATTTATTTTTATAGTTAACATGTTGGAACGGTGGCCGTTGCAGCCTCCCATCACATCCAACTGGACATGGCTCGGCTGCGTGCTACATATGCATCAATGGATTCTCAAGCGAGTCCGGTTTTACATCGTCCACTCGAGGCGCAGGAGCGACATTGGCCCTGGCTCAGCCAAATGCTACGGAACGCCCAAAACAAAAAGATAAGTGAAGAAGCCTATATCGTAATGTTTATTTAGAATTAGTATCATTTGCACATTTTTTTAAAATCAATAATGATGGATAATGTTTGTTCTCAGTTGTTTTGTAGTTGCATTTTGCATCTATCACTTTTTTCTTCATTGAATATTTGCGATAATTGACATATTACGGAGTGAGTTATTATTTATTCATTTATTTTTATAGTTAACATGTTGGAACGGTGGCCGTTGCAGCCTCCCATCACATCCAACTGGACATGGCTCGGCTGCGTGCTACATATGCATCAATGGATTCTCAAGCGAGTCCGGTTTTACATCGTCCACTCGAGGCGCAGGAGCGACATTGGCCCTGGCTCAGCCAAATGCTACGGAACGCCCAAAACAAAAAGATAAGTGAAGAAGCCTATATCGTAATGTTTATTTAGAATTAGTATCATTTGCACATTTTTTTTAAATCAATAATGATGGATAATGTTTGTTCTCAGTTGTTTTGTAGTTGTATTTTGCATCTATCACTTTTTTCTTCATTGAATATTTGCGATAATTGACATATTACGGAGTGAGTTATTATTTGTTCATTTATTTTTATAGTAAACATGTTGAAACGGTGACCGTTGCAGCCTCCCATCACATCCAACTGGACATGGCTCAGGTGCAGGCTACAGATGCATCAAAGGATTCTCAATCGAGTCAGGTTTTACATCGTCTACCTGAGGCGCAGGAGCGACATTGGCTCTCGCACAGCCAAGTGCTACGGAACGCCCAAAAAAAAGTAAATGAAGAAGCCTATATCATGTTTATTTAGAATTAGTATCATTTGTACATTTTTTAAAAATCTAATACTGATGGATAAATTTTTTTTACATGCATTTTGCGTGTGTCTTCATTTTAGTTCTTTCAATAATTACGATAATTAATATTATTTCGGAGTGATTTATTATTTGTTTTTTACTTTTACTTTTATAGTAAATATGGAACAGCCATCGATGCAGTCTCCCATCACATCCAACTAGACATGGCTCGGCTGACAGCGGACTTGACGTTAGAAGATGCAAGAAGACAGGCGAGCAATAGTGATTAAAATAATTGTAGTGTTTTCAGTGATCAGTTATAATTTATTATAATATAAAACAAACGGCTCTCATGTAGGAAAGCCTACCTGTCAAATTTCATAGACAACTACAGAAAAATATCTATCGTGTTGTTGTTATAATATATAGTGAAATCATGTCCTTATTAATGTGCCGCATAGATCCTTAGTTACAAAGGCAAAATATAATATAAATATTTAAATGATGTTCCAAGAAGGATTAAATTTTATTCATCGTAAATGATTATTATATTATGCCGTGGTTGTCTATGAAATCTGATGGGTAGGCTTTCCTACATGAGAGCGAAACATAGTTTAATAATGTTTCCATTTATTTTTTTAATACTCGTATCAGTTAAACAAACTACTTACTCAACAATAATGTTTATAATATTTAATTTCATGAATGTTAATATTTTACTTGATAACTGTTACTATACTTATTGATTTTAAATTTTATAAATAAATGTGTGTAATTTATATAATTGCCTTTTATTTATTTCGTTTCCCGTGCCTGAATATGAAAATAAATTCAAATTTGGTGGGCTTTTTAATTTTATTTCATAGCCTTTACCATAGATGGTGCTGTTTTAGTGGGAATACTTTTGTTAGCCTCTTTCGAATCTATTTACGTATATTATCTATGGTTGTCTTCAATCTTTTTGTACGGTTACCTATGTGCCTAGGTGCTGGGAAAATTCTAGGGAGGGCAATTATCCACTTTAGTTGCTTCAACAGGGATGTGGTAAATATATGGATAAATTTCTATTAAATACGATACCCAGTTCTACTTTTGACTACAAAACAAAAATGAATATTTTTATTATTTTTGGCGGTGACAACTGACAGATGATTTTGACGTTAACGGGTACCTACGTAGCAAAGACAACGTACAACAGGCATTCATAGACTATAATATTGCCAGCCGAAAAACAATATTAAATTAATTTTAATTACGCTGTCATTTGAAACGATAAAATGAATAATAAGTACTCAAAATTTTGTATAGGTATTGGTTGTCTTGATATTGAACGTAGTAAAATTGAGATTTTTAAAGTTTAACTGGTGTTGAATATCAGCTTGCTCGTCATAAATTAATGTACAAACTAAACATTTATGCACGGAGGAGATCTAACGATACAGTGAAAGCCATCAATTTTTCAAATAAATAATATAAATATTATAGGTACTATGTGACATTGGAGTGGTGAGAATTTTTTTTTGAGACAGCTTTGACTGTTGTGAAGAGCTTTGCAAAGGATATTTTGACGACACATCTATAAAAATACGGTAACCGGACAAAACAGACATGACAAAACAGAAAATGAAAAAAAAGCACATAACAAAATAGAACAGTGACAAATAAGAACAGCTAGGGAAAAAATTAAACAATAGGTAATTTTTGTGGAATCTACCTATTTAGGTTAGGTTAGGTATTTTTTTCATGCGTTTATTCAAGTTGCTTTGTAGTTTACTTCGTATAGTATTATATTTTACATTTGTGTTGGATTACCTTCTTATTTTGTATTAGGTCTTGCTTGTCATGTACAAGGCGAGTAGTTGCCTGCAGTTTCATGATCAATTTGCAGTTACATATTTTTTACAATGTTAGACCAAGTTGAATTTGAATATGATTATTAAATACAGAAGAAATATAAGTATATATATAGGAATATGTTAGAAATAACCAGATTAAATTTGAATATTAATAAATACAGAGGATTAATATAAGTTTAAATATAGGAATATAGAATGAATGTAAATAATATAAGAAATATATAGAATATGTAGAGAAAGACATTAAATTTACAAAGTAAGTTTTGTATTATTGTTTATAGGTATCTAATTATTTTAATCCTGCTCCATGCTTTCATTCTTAATCTTGACTTCTTTTATGATTTCTTGCATGAATTGCACGAAGTCATCCCTTGTCCCTTCGTTGGTCATCGTTTGGTGGTATTCGATTAAAATGACATTATTTTTGCGATACTTCGGGTCCATTACTCGTCTTTTTCTCGCAAACATCTGGCAGTCTAACATGTGACGATCTATGTTTTGTATTGACACAAGATCTCATTGGCAAATTTTGTTGTCCTTGATTTTGGGTTAGGTTAGGTTAGGTTAGGTTTGGTCATTATTTCGTTGTACCTAATCACCCAATCATTTTGAACATATTAATTATATTGATGAAGATGAGTTTCATGATATCCTAAGCTTGCCGGCAACACCGAGTTAAGTCCCGTTTATTTGAGGCTTTCTAGCGATTAGGAATGCAGAAATTAGGTATATAATTTGATTTATTATGGCGTATTGAAAATCTATGCTATTACAAATCTATCAACATAATAGAAATAGGACAATTTCAAAATTAAATTTATATTTTTCCTGAAAGGTCATAGTTATATTTATCGTTGTTCTGTTTTGTCACTGTACTATTTTGTCATTTTCTGTTTTGTCATGGAACCCATGGCCCCCACAAAATGGGGGCTGACAGGACTCTAGCCTGGGGGCCCGGGCTCAGGAAGGGCCCGGCGTGGTGAGTCGATCAGATAAGTGATATAAACACACATCACAAATTATCTCTAATAGTAAAAAAAGTCAAATGGATGTATGAAAATAAACAACAAATACTAAATAAACCAAAGAGATTGCAGTTTTTCAATCTCTTTGAAATAAACACAATATTTATTTTACCGCATACACCATTTAGAAAACGCAACTGTAGAGCATCATACTGCCTTTATCTTTAACGATAGGTAGGGAGTCCGCCAAAAATCCTAGTCTGGGGGGCCGCTTCAGGATGTGGGGGCCATGATGTAACCCTATTATTGTATGTATCTTGTATGGAAACAATCATCTCTCCAATAAAAAATACATGAAAAAACATGCAATAAAATTACTAAAAATGTATGCATTTAAAAAATGTACAAATAAAATATAAGGTGTTAAAACTTGACGGCCACTCAAAATCAAATTTCTAGCTTAATATAAGAGATAAAAAATAAAAATAATTGGTGTTAAAAGTTTAAATAAATATACATAATCGTATGCGCTTAATAAAAAAAATAAAACAAATTGAATGGTTCAAGTATCAAGTCACTAAATTAAAAATAATTTAATATCTCCCATGATATAATCTCGAAAACAAAAAAAGCACGTGCACAAACTTAAGCCAATAATAGACGAATTGGTGGCCTTATAAAAAGTTAAAAAAGTTTATTGGGTGGTTCTAGTTAACTTTCATCAAATATGTAATAAAAAAAAAATAAAAAAGTATGCAAAGTCGCGCACTAGTTATTTGACAAGAGATTTCACAAAAAAAAAATTTAAACCCACGCAGTCAGGTTTTGCATACAAAATTAAAAATCAAATAGCGTGCTCAATATATATGAAAAGGCAATAAAGAATCATGCACTCGTTTACTACCGACGCACAAGTGTTTAAAATATTTTTTTTTTTAAATCCAAGTTTAGTGACACAAGTATCCAGCATTTAGCTGGGTCACCCAAATTGAAATTCGAATAACCCTCAATGTGCGTGCACAAACGAAAAAAACGCGTGCACAAACGTGCAGTAGCGATGGCCAAATGAACGTACCCAAAAAAAGGTGGAGTTTTAACATTCAATTGGGTGATCCAGGTAAATGGACCTCTAGCTACATTATCAAATTGGAGTTGACCTCCATGAAGAGTTTTAAGATATCAGCGAACAACAGCATTTTTTTTATAAAAATCGTAAACACCAATGGCCCTAAGTTTCATATATAGACCAGTGAATACACAAAAATAATATGTTTATAGGTATCTATATTACAGGTGATTTATTTTCGTAATTTAAACTAAAAAATAAATGGATTTATTCTGCAAAGGTTGTGTGACCCTAGTTTATTAATCAAACCATAGTGGGCCTCATAGATCGAATGTGGGCCTCAAATCCACCGAGAGTGGACTAGTCTCGATCCGTTCTACGGTTCTATTTTTATAGAGTACTTTGTGACATTTAGTAAATAAGAATGGCAACACTGTGCCATCGCCAATCTGTCAGAGTCAGAGACCAGAGTCAGACTGTCACTATCAAAATAATTAATTAATACGTTTTAGTATTTAGTAATTTATTCAGTTGTTATCAGTCGAATGCTCTCAATTTTTTATAGTAATTACTACCCTTTAAGGTGAGGGCCATGTAAACAATTTGAAAGTCTTGAAAAATACAGGGATTCGTTTAAATTACCGGTATACTACAGGGTTTCCAAGATGATGAACCAATATTTGAAAGAATTAGAGCAGGTTTGTAATTTTTTATTTCAATTTATTACGTTTTATATAAATGAAAGGCACAAACTGTAATTGTGCCGCAGAGGTGGACACGAGCTTTTCGTTTCGATCCAATAATCGTTAATTGAAAATTTGAAATTTTCATACATTTTGATACACCATTATCACAAACTAAGATTATATGAGGTAATATCAGGTTGGGGTAGGTTAGATTAGGTTTGGTCTAAAAAGAATGTTGTAAAATCTCATGTCCACCTCTGCGGCACATTTACCGCACAAACGAGTATGATCAACTTTGAAAATTGTTATTTTAGGAGCCTTTCGATTCTGAGGAATTTGTCGAGAGACTTGCTTGGAGAACTCTTCAGGAAGGTGGTCCTGGAAAACCGTTTAATCCCGATCTTATACATGAAACATTCACTCAGGCAATCCAAGATTTAAAGGTTAGAATACAATATGATATTGAGTATAAACCTGTAATTAGGTGTGGCCCTGGCCTTATCGGTTGCGTTTTGTAATACTACTTACTACATCAGTCGGGTCTTGTGACTGGTTCTCACTACTACTAGTACTATTATAAAAGTATAGTACGTCAAAAATACTAAAATTTTGAAAAGTGGAATTAATTGAATTCTCCGGTTAGCATTTTTCGGTCATAAGAGGTCTTTAAGTAAAGCAGGGCATCAGAATTTCTCGAATTGTCCGTTATGTTTATGTGACAAACAAAAAACTTACATTTTCAACACGTCCTATAATTTTTGCCGAAATACTGTAATGTGTTGGACCGCGTACTATAATTTGATGACAAAAAGATAGCAGAATTCAACAATGGCGACTGACAGCTGAAGACGGCGGTCGACCAGTCACAAGCACCGCCTTAGACTATAGATACATCTACACGCCATGCATTGATAATTAACATATATACATTGATAATAATTAACTAAAAATATTTACCACTGACTTTATGTTCACACAAAAAATATCAATTTTAGCAACATGCGCTCGCAGTTTATCGACGCTTAGTTAAGCAACAAACTAAGATTTGGCGGCGACACCACAGCAAATCATCTCACACATCTGTAAACCTTTTATCTTACTCTAGCGCGTGTCGCAGAGATTATAAGGGTGCCGAATACTTTCTCACTCGCACTTATGCATCGTTTTTGTTCATGCCTTGAGCACCGCGTTTTGTAATACTACTTACTAAATCCATCATCACCATCAGCATAAACGCATCATCACCAGCTGTGATCGAGGCAATGCCGGATAAAGGCCTCCCATAGGCCATTCCACGATTTTCTTGATCTTAAACTTATTCTGTTCTTCGATTCAGCTGCTATAAAGGTGCCATAGTTGTCACTTTAGCCTTAAGTTTTGACAGAAAATAAGTTATAGTCGGAGCAACAAGCTTGATGTAAGTTAAGTCAGCAATTGAAACCGTAACAATAATCAAATTCGCCCTGTGTATCTCATGCTCACTAGAAGAAATTGCATCTGCGCATGTTCAAAGCTAAATTCTTCCACTGTACCTACCAATATTTAAAGCATTATGACATGTTGGCCACAGTTTAGAAGTCGGAATGTAATATGCCACCAAACCGTCCAATATACAAACAATAAAGGGAAAATGTAAATTGGGAAGTATAATACAAGTTGAAAATGTCCCTCTGAAGCGGAGAAAACCAGTCCAGCAATATAATAAAAGTGGAATTAGTACAGTAAAATTGGACCGTGAATTGACAGTTAACACCATGAAAGAAAATAGTACAAATTGGTTTGGAGCGTATTATGTCAACGTATTCTTTCACTTTTACAAGAATGATCCCCTTTTCTTGAAATGTATTTCTTTGCCAAGACAATATTTAAATGGGTGTAAAGAACAAAACAACAATCTGCTGTGTAATCTTGGTCGTGGGCATTGCAGACACATTTGTAAATTGAATTGTATACATTCTTCTGGAATTTATTTCGATGATTGCCATGCGTTCATTCAAAACTTCCGAGACCTTTTTATCAAAGTTTTTTTTTATATGTAGGTTCTTCAAGAACGGCAGGAGCGCAAATGTTTGAGGCTGGAGCAATCGGTAAAAGAAGAAGAGGAAACGCATTCTATAAAACTTTCTGAATTACAAGATAAACACAAGGTAAAATTAATTACATAATTCGATGATTTATCTATTAATTATTGTTTGAAGGCCACAGTTTAATTTTTAATATACCCCGAAAGAGACAGGAAAATGGAAAAATAGAGCAAGCAATAGCGATACACAATTTATAACTCTGGGGAACCTAAATTACCTTTCACATTTATTGTATATTTTATTATGTATATTTATTGTATATCAATTCTATCTTAACCCTAACTAAGATGTAACATTATAACCTAACAGTTGGGACTAATATAGAGGCAGCTTATCACTTACACCACTTGATAGCAATTTCAACAGATTTTTAGCATGCATCGCTTTCTATTGCTATAGTTAAACTCTTATAACCTTGTTATTACATGATATCGAATGAGCCAATTATTGTAATTGTATGTTTAAACAAGTATGTTTTATAAGTTCCATAAATGGTTGCAGCATTCTGTAGGTATATTCTCAGAATTAGACGAGCGTATAAACTGGGCCGGAGGAAGAGCTCTGCAAATTGGTGAACAATTGGGAGCGGCGCAGCGGCCAAGGGCACGGGCTGCCGCTGCCCTAGCCCTGCTCACACTCCTCGCCGACTTCCTCTCTCCTGGTCCCGTGCACAGCGAAGTCTTCAATGATCCTACTAAAGTAAGAAAGTAAATACACATAAAATTGGTCTAGTAATCATATAATTGTGTGATTAGTGTCGTAACTTGTAATCTTGTTTCTTGTAACTCGTTTTAAGGGTAGTGTTTATGGTAAGGCATCATAAAAATGATTGTTAGCAGATGTTAAAAGAATTAACAAAATTTGTAAAACTTTACTTATGTACCACGAAAATTACACAAAGTGTTTACGCAAGATACCGGCACTGTTTGATAAAAATCAGGAAATTTTGATCCCAAAATTAAAATAATATTCTAACTTTTCCACTACCTGATATATTATTTCAATCTAATATTAAAAGTATTATCAAATATAATTATTACTGTAATATTATAACAAAAGAAAAACATCAAAAATTACAAAACACATGCCTGCTCATGGAAGGAATGACGGTTTTAGTATGAATTAAGACTCATTTCACTCGTTGTCATTTACGACCTTACTAAAAAAACATTATGTCTGGCATACATATAAACACCGCATCTAACGACCCTTAACGCGCCACGCCTGTGAGGTTCAACGGGTAAAAACATGTATAGCTGAATGAAGCCTATACCTAGTAATACCAAAAAAATACAATAATAAAGAAAACACTGCCTATCAAATTTATTTCGAATGACAGAGGTGCACGCCGCTTTTAACTGAGGGTACAAAACTCTGCTGTCATTCTGCTGGCATGTGTCCGCTTATGCCACATACAAATACATTATGTGGTTGATAAATGATTTATACGGGTGTATATTGCAAAATTCTATTAATGTCTTTCTGCTAGAGATCTACCATCATAAATTGGCATTTCAGCGAGGGCGCTAGTATGACATTGAGAATGTTGCCATAACTAACAAAAAAATGGTAATTTATAATTTTTTATTGGTTTAAGATTTCTGTACAAATATTATTAAAATAAAAAATTAACACAATCAAAATAAAAACGTGTTACTTTTTTTATAACCACGAGGAAGAAATGCATAGTTGGAAAAATCAGAAATTGGAAAATATAAAGTAGTATTGTGTATATTTTAGTCATGGAAAAAAATATTATAAAAAAAACGAAAATAAATTAAACTCTAAAGACAGTTAAATAGTATCAACATAAATGGAATTTTAAATGAAACACGATAACTATAAATTACACAAACAATGTAGAAATTATATAACTACTATAATGCTTCAATTCCAGATAGACTATCATCCGATTCTGTGTCACTCTCAGGACCATTTACGGTAAAAATAAAACCAGTCGAGGTCATATTATGGAATTCAAACTTGTAAATGTCAGTTTAATTAATATACTAAATTTCTTTAGAAATCCGTTTACATACACAAATAATAAGTAAGTATTCATTTATATTGCTATCCGACATAGATTTTTATTTATATCATAACTTTGAACAAAACTAAAAAAAACAAGAAATTACTTGCGTTTTAATATAAATGCAACTTGGTAACACTGAAAATAAATCTTCAACTGTCATGGCGACTGGCCGTTGTATTCCATTATCGATATAAATAATCAATTCTTTTTGTCCTTTTTCATCATCGCAGAATTGCCATACTTTTAAAATGATGTCTCTGGCATTCCCACGAACTGTTTTAGAACTACTTGCCATTATGCACTATACTTATTTCTTCTGTATTTTCAATAACACAATATATATCCCGAATTCTGCACGCTGACGTTTCAAAATGTAAACATTTGACTCAGTCTGGAATAAATTTGTCATAACGCCCAATCAGTAAACACTACTTACTGCGAAGTTATTTTCGGCATGCGCTTCGTCTGTGGAGACATAATTCGTTGTTGATTATATCAAAATATAGCTTACTTTAAATACTTACCAAATAATTGGTGCTAAGTAGCTATCGAATAATGTCAAATATTGAAAGGTCACATTCGTTTATTAATAATCTAAAATGCTCTTTATATTTTCAAATGTACAAACAATAAAAATCTTGCGAGCAAGAAAAACAGCGTCCCTACCTAAATTAGCAACAAACACTCATTCGATTATAAAATACTATATCAAATAAAAAATTATGTATTAGGTACATTCCTTATTTAAAAGGAAAAAGCCTTTTTTACTTGTTGATCTCTTTTTGTAATAGGTCGGTATATTTTATTTATCAACACTAAATATAATGTGTTTTTGATATTTTGACGCCATGAGAGCTAAATAAACGCAAGCGCAATCCATAATTCGAGAAACATGTTGTAAAATTAAATGGCATTTGTGACAAATTTATCCTCGATAGACAATTTTAGTTTCAAATTCGACCGGCTGCCAACTTACGATGGTAGATCTATAACCAGTCCATTTTCATTTTGAGATAATATCTGATGCAGTAGTCCATTTCGACCTTTAGTCTGTCGTAATGTATTTGAACTATAAAATGGGCCGTGGGCTCTTGCACCATGTAGCTCCACAGCTGCCTTTAGTATTTCAATGATAACGCTTGATGAAATTCAATGTAAAACTTAGCGATGTTACAGATTGACGAAGCAGCCGACATGATACAGAAGCTATACATGATCGCTCAGGAGCTTCCCACTGAAAAGTTCGAATCAGCCAAGAAGAAGATTGAAGCAAAGTATGACGAGATTGAGAGGAGTCTGATTGAAGAGTTTGTCAGAGCGCAGACTGCGGAGAACACCGTCCGGATGAAGGAGATTGCGACGACTCTCACACACTTCAAAGGATACTCCCAGTGCATTGATGCCTATATTGAAACCAGCCAAATGGTGATACTATATTCTTTTTATACTGTGAAATTTCATAATTTTTCTGTGGAAAAGATCTGGATCTATATATTATAACCAGATATAAATTATCAAACTCTTTATTCGAGTGCCCGCAGCTGCTGTGTTTAGCCACTACAGTGTTGACTCTCGACATATTATGGTTGAATCGAAAAATACTAATGCCAAGATTGAAAATTCTGTCTGACACTGCAAACCCTACAATGCTCTCTCAATTTTTTAAAAATAGATTTGCAAATTAAGCAAGAGAAATTTCAACATACAACTTCCCAGTTTACTGTTTTAAGTACCAAGTACATACTGTTGTTTTTTTTCCAGAACTCTTTTAGCGGCCGAGACGTGTTTGCTGGTATTCTGCCGATGTGTGAAGGCAACTATGCGATAATTAAAGCTGTTTTTCCGAACCCCGACCAAGTCATGAGCAAGTTCATTTTGAACATCTTCCACCTGAAGCTGCAAAAATACATTCAGACGAAACTAGCGGACAAGAGTGACATAGACAAATACTTGAGAAATCTCTATGATATGTACACGAGGTAGGTATATACATTTCTTCCATCGTAATAGTGCACACTAAACTTTGTCAGTCGATAACATATTTGTTTTCATTGAACTAAGACTGCAATGTGTAGATAGAGTTTGTTAGTTTTTAAAAATCAATCCATAATGTCATATCACAAAAATAAGCTATTGTAACGGTAACATGGTTTTCTGTATTAAGCACACAGAAAGTGTGTGAACAGCTGACTTCCCTGGGCGATGTGGCATCCGGTGGGCTGATGGATCATGTGGGTGCACTGGGCGGAGCCATGGGTCGTCCTCTGGAAGCTTACTTCCCCTCAGAGTTGCAACGGCTGCGATCTGCTTTCTCCGTGGCGTTGCAAAAGTATTACGCTGGACGGCAACACACCAGGAAGCAGATTCAGACTGGAGGGTCAGTATAAACTAAACCGATCACATTGTTTTTGAATCAAACCTCTGGAAGATGAAGCTGGAATAAATGAAAGTGAAGATGAAAAATGGATTACTAGAACTAATGTTAAAAATTATCTGCATGTTGTTTTGTATTGTGGATTCACTTATAGCAACTTTAACATTTTATCACCCGCATCTGTCAAAAGCTGCAAGAATTTCACATCATTAATAATGTGCACCCAGGCAAGCCCTGAAACACCCTGCATCAAAAACAAAATATTGTCAGATTATTAATTTTTACTAAAACATTCAGATTATATTGTAAGTGTAGGTATATGTAACTCAAAAAAATTGGACGTTATGACATTTGTACGTTTACACGTTACAATTTATACGTTATTTCGGTTATGACATTTGAAATTATTTAGCACATGAAGCATGAGGTTATGTTGGTATACCCTACTAATATTTACATTGCATAGTCAGTTGCCATTTTTTATGTTCATTGTGCTTACTAACTCAAGTGCAGTAAACAGTTATTCACAAATTTCATATGGTTTTTCAATTAAATAATTTTGTCAAAGTGTAGTATTATTGGCTTCTAATTTACTCATTGTGATGGATTATCTTTTCTTACATCCTGAAAATTGGCAAAATGACATAGCAGTAGTGTGAAGTTCTCTAGAAATGAACCTGCAATGCAAATTGTAGCTAACTCAATCAGTGGACCAGAGGTCCTTTTTTTGCTTCAATTTCGAACATTTAGGGCAGGGTCTATCTCGAAGGTTTGTTCAACATCATTGGTACAACTGCATTTGTTACACCGAATCATTATTTAGAATATTTCAATGAACAATAATTTAAAAAATCGCATATATCATACTGAAACGTCAAAATGGGTTTTTGCAGAAAAATAATTTCAATTAATTGAGCCACTCCAAAAACATTAAACAAGTTATAAGATTCTCTCTAGTGAGAGTCAAAACTCTCCTCTTGTCAAGCCATATTATGTATCAAGTCATGTGAAGGTTCCCTGAGATTTTGCAAAATATTTGAAGGGCTCCTCCAACTAAGAAAGGCTGAGTATCACTGATATAATGGGCCAGCAGTGGCGCACCCAGGGGGGGGCCAAGGGGCCCTGGCACCCCCCAAACATGAAAATTATCAGAATGATTTTAAACATTGAAATTGAAAGCCAATAAACTATACCTTGGGCCTAAACAAATAACACGGCAAAAAAATGATTTGTAATTCTCCAGCACCCCCTTTTTAGAAAAATTTCTTAGATTTTAGAACACAAAAATTGACACAGGCAGGTGTCGATGGATCTGAAAAATAATACATATTACATATCCCTAGAACTATTATTGCTCTATGAACTATTATACAAACTGTTATTGATTTTGTGATACAATTTTGATGTTTGTATTTACAATGGAATATATTATCTTCTGTGTGAAAAAAAAAACACTAATGTCAGGTTTTTTTAGAAACCCAATCCCTTATGGAACTGTCAAAAAATTCTCCGAGTCCACCCGAATTCTGGAGTGGTGTAGGCCATGGCTGGGGAAGGCTGACAGGGTTCTAGCCTGGGGGCCCGGTCTGTGGGGGGCCCGGCGTGTCGGGTTGACCAGATAAGTGAGATAAACACACATCATAAATTAGCTTTAATAGTAAAAAAAGTCGCATGCAGCACTATTATACTTCATGACCATGAACATTTTCAATTATATAATTGTGCAATATATTTTTTGATTATTATGTGTCCATACTCGACAGCTCCATTATTAAAGAAGATGTATTAAAATTCGCCAATAATTCACTGTATAAGTACCTTAATTTGAACTAAAACACAATTTGAAAAATGTTAATGTAGTGTTTCACACTGCCTTTAATCTTAGCGGTAGGTAGGGGCCCCGCCAAATATCCTAGCCTGAAAACCCGTTTCAGGATGTGGGGACCATGGTGTAGGTACACCGAGTGCAATAGACAAAAGACCGATAAACGAGAAATTAGGCTGTGACGAAGAAAAGGAGCCTATGGGACTAATTTACATTCTCCTCCTTGGGCCCCCCCCAATATTAAATCCTGGGTGCGCCACTGTGGGCCAGTGCAATTTTTTCTTCATGATACATAGACAGTTGATAAATTCTTTTATATAACATAATATATTATCTCACCTGTCGCTGTCGTGTTCTAGGTAGTGAATTGAACACTTTGTTCCTTTATTTCATCATCATTTATGGCACTACAACCTTTGGCGGATTTTGGCCTACTTCAAAAACTTCCTCCATTCTGGACTATCCAGCGCTGACATTCTCCAGTGGCTTTGACTGAGCATTCTTAAATTTCCTGTGGCGCAGTCCAGCCATTTTAATTTCGGACGTTCAGGTCTTCTCTTTCTCAGGTATATCATCCAGAATTTTACGCACATGGCCGATCCAACGCAGTCTCTGCGTTTTCATATGCCATGTGATCTTTTCACTCCCATAAAGTGTATCTTTATTTACCTGGCATTAAATTACCACAGTCCATTTTTGGTGAATGATTTTGGATAATTTCAGATTTCAGGAGTTGAGGCGCGACTTGCAAGCCGTCATTGGAACCAGAGCGAATATCAACATCGCTCAGATTGAGAATTACGGTGGCGAAACATTCTTATCGGAAGAATTAGCCACTCAGATGTTGCAGGATGCGAAGACATCATTTGTACGATGCAAAGTGGTAATGAAATATTGATCCGTATAAATTACTTTCAGCTTCATTCAAATATCTACAATAGTTGAAATTATCAACTAAGAGAACTTGATGGAATTTGAATTTAAAATCTAATCAATATAAATTTTGTACGTATTATTCTATTTGAGTAATATTCAAAAACAAAAATAAATATTTTTTTATTTCAAAGATAACTGTACAATTTTAAAAAAAGGACAATATAATACGTGCGTCCATTGACAATCCGATTTTTACTGATGCAGTGTATTTTTTGGTTATTTTTATCATTAAAATGTAGTTTGATAAGTTGTTTCGAAGATCGTATAGATTTTTGAATAATTCATAGTTGTAGTGTATTTTAATAGGTACCTACTTTTGTCATTTTAAAAATATCGATTTTCTAATAACCTAGAATGTGTATCATGGGGTTTACTGCCAAAGTTGGTTTACTGCCAAATCGAAATCATTTTATGGAGTAATTGCAATTAAAGGTTTGACATGCCCTCTAAAATCAGCCATAATGCTACATCAGATAACTTTGATTTTTTCTGCTAGCATACATATTTATATGTAGGCACACAATTCTAAATACCTGAATTATCGACTTACCAACTTTTGGCAGCAACCCCACGTAACTTGAAATCTTATTTACTTACTTATATCGAACCGATTTCTATTGTGATCATGCTGATCGATTTACAGTGATGTTTATTTGATTTTTTTTCCTCTAAACAATTATCCAGCTGTCTCAGCCAAACGAATTGGCAGGAAATGCGACTCAATTGACGGAAGCTATGGTGCAGCATTTATTGGTCGAACACTGCGATTACGCCATTGATCTTGGATTACAGAGTGTACCGATTGCTGAAAATAAGACTCCTCCAAAGGTAAATTGTATATGTAATAAAAATCCAATACACGTATATCTACAAAATTCAATGATTGTATAAGAGATGTCAGAATTTTTTTTTTTTTTTTCACTTTCTGTCGTGGGCGAGTCCAGCTTAGAACTAGTCCAAAGATCACTTATGTATTATATGACAGTATTAAATTGATTATGACGATAGACATAATAATATGTATTTATGTTTACTGATCAATATGTTTTCATTAGATGAGAATACATTTCTGACACTTGAATTTGTCAGTGACAAAAAAGAAACAAAAGAAGGTAAGCTTTGAAAAAAGAAACAAATGAGTATCACATCCTGCAAAGGAATGTTGCCAACTCTAGAAAAGTCATAGACACAATGTTAATTTCACCAACAACACATATCTATAATAAATATTAAATACATTTATTAATTATTATTGCATCTATTTTCAGATCCACTTTTTTGATGTAGTGAAACAATGCAACACCATAGTTCACATGTTCAATAAACACTTTCAAGAGTTCGTTCTACCCTGTGTCAGGTATGTTAGTTATTCTAATAGTATATTTTACTTCCCCTTTAACACACTCCAACATTGGGGCACGGAACAAGCACAAGGTCGTGCCATTTTCCTCGGTCCTCAGCAGAAAACCGATAGAAGACGGTATGGCAAAGATGTGGAAATTGCAAGGGGCTTACGTGGCATTCTTAACGAACACGACTAGGGACCGCTCACTACACTTTGCAGATTAATAGCGAGATCGTGATATGTTTACTATCACTCCCCTCCATTTTGAATGTGAATACCACGCTGTCACTTTTGCTTCGTTATGGTTTTTTTTTCGTCTGGGTTCGGGATGTGGGGACGTTGAAGGATCGAAGCCCTCCTGGTACGTCGGCGGCTGGGGAGACTCGGATGTCAGCACTGTAGCATAGTGGTTCGCGGTTCCTGGGCCTACCGTAAAGCTGCTGAGAGAGGAGGGCGTCGCGCCCAGCCCTCTCAACACCCTCGGACCGTCGGCAACCGGAGAGACTCGGATGCAGCACTACGCCGCATCGTGGGCGTAGTGGTTCGCGGTTCCCCGTGTGTACCGTACGGGTGGATGCTGAGAGAGGACGTCGCACCCAGCCTTCCCAACAGCGACCGTCCGAAAATCAGTCGATCCCTCACGAAAATGCATACCGGCATATTACTCGACCCCTTTTTGCTCGCTTGCCCTGCCGTGGCTATCGAATTACACGCACTGCACTGATATTATACTAATATAATATGCAGAAAACTTAATTTAACACTTAAAATGGCGGTAGAGTTTATAAAAATAATGTTAAAAATATATCAAGGCCCGAAATGGACCGGAACGCCATTCTGCCTCATACAACCGCTCCGGGTTGTAAAATTTTCCATTTCGAGCACTGAAATAACTATATTATACATCGCTTCCAAACAAAAAACACTTAAAACTAACTAATCTATGACGCTAATGGCTGAGGATGCTGCTTGGCTGCTTTCCGCGGATGGAGGCTGCTTTGCTCAGCTGAAGAAGGCCGCTTTGTAGCTCTCTTCATCATGGTGCTTCTGGGCCAGGGCTGATTGGAAGGCTCACAGACACGCTGCTGTTGACGAAGAGGGCTCAAGCGGCTGGTAATGCAGGGCATTTGATGCCGTTTTCCCTCGTTGGAGCCAGGGTCTTGCCCGATACACTCGTCCGTGGGCCAAGTTCGCTGGCGGATGCAGTTGGTCGGGAGTACATCGGGAGCCCTGACTTCGCAATCCGGGTGTTTCTGCTCTTTTCTTCACTGGCTTGGCTTTGGCAGCATCCTCTTTCTACTGCTTATTATTATACTTTTGTTGAGCGCCACCAGAGGCAAGCCTCCGGATGTTTCTTCCTCGCCGTTTCCTATTCCGGTGTTTGGATCTCAGGGTGTGTGTCCGGGTGAAAGAAATTTCACCTGCTTCTTGATTCCAGACGATCAAAATCAAGAAGAGTAGTCCCACTTTGACTGGGGCCACTTATCATTCCCCTCCATTTTGAATGTGAATACCACGCTGTCACTTTTGCTTCGTTATGGTTTTTTTTTCGTCTGGGTTCGGGATGTGGAGGTGAACAATAACACACCGGAATTGTTTCGGAAACGACGAGTTTATTTGGTGTTAATATATACTAGATTACTACATTTTATATAATTTATTTTTCGGATGACGAAATATGCGTAGCGCGAGCGAACAGTGTTTTCTGCGTGCTGTCAAAGAAGCTTCTGCCTCCAAAACAAACGGTCACACTTGCAAGCCGTGCAAAAATGCGGCGTTGCCATTCGTATTTTTTTTTGACAATGTTGCCGGTCAGATATTTATTAGACAGATATTAAACATTATTTAATTATTTTCGCAATCAGCCGTTACTATTTGTTGGATTCGATACCGATTCGGGCCTCTCCAGATACACAAAGACGTCCCCAAATGGGGACCATACGGGGGTGTAACATTACCTTTAATTATCTTGGAAAGTAGATCTCCGGTATATTTTATATTTTACATTTCTATTTAAGAACCGACAACGACAAATTTGATCGGTGAATATTTCAGAAAGAGGCGCCTGATGTTCAACAGAATCTCTACAGCGATGAAATGGGCAACCTGCATTCAGTATCGATAAGCCACGCTTAGTGTCTTTTGCAGTGTTAGTTTACATTTTATTTTGGTTGAGCGGTCGTGTTGTTCAGCCGTTGCCACGCTACCATCTGTGGGCTACACATTTTTGATCGAATGTAGACCTTGCCATCCCCATAGACATGCCAGGTGCACTCACTACGATTGTCGGTAACCGTGGCACCCAAGTATTTAACTTACATGAAGCAAACGTAGCAAATTTAAGATGTAATTACGCAATGTGACAGGAAAATATAAATATGTGAAATACAAGTGAAATTGATAATGACATTACAAGAAAGACTGATTTCAATATTTGTATGAAACTCGACGTACAACTTAAGTATAGGAACGTAAGGAATATGTCGACACCTCCTACGTAGAGTATTGTAACTTCAAAATCGCAACTTTACAGGAGAGCGGTTTAAAGATACAAAAGCTTGGTGTAAGTCGACCTTTTGAATGTTTTGCACCAAATTTGGGATGTCAATTGTAAATTATAAATAGATTTGTTTTGCATTAAAGGATATCTAATATTTTCTGTGGTTAATCAGAAAATGCAGTTACAACATTATAGTGCGGAAAAGAATTTGTTTGAAATATTGTATAAACCACATACAATAGTTTACGGCGGAACCTCTTACATGCATTTAGTTGTATGTGATACTTATCATAATTTACGTCGTCATGGTTTTGGTGAAATATATTGTATATGTTAGATACAATCCTTCACCTAGGATTTTTTGCGTATTTAAAATCATAATTCGGTAATAACAATAATTAAAAGTTATGGTATGGGTCGTCAGATAGGTAGGTTGGAAAAAATACTCTATATAAAATTGCTTTTATTGTCATTTAATAAAACATTACATAAATTTAAGACTTTCATGACATGATAAAAATTAAACATACAGAAAAAAACAGAGAAGAAATAATTTCAATCAAAAATCCAATTCAAGAAAGTATGTTAATATTGAAATAAAATTAAAAGCAAAAAAGAAAAATTACAATCACTTTAAACCAACGTTTTTGGTTAAATAATATATCAAATATCAAAGGAAAATCAAACAAGAGAATAACAATGGGTGATTAAGTGGAAGGGTGCACTTCAGGTTAAAATATAAGTGAAACTGAAAAAGAAATCATTCTGCAACTATATTTTTAGTTTGGAATTAATTTTCAATTATATGATGCGAAAAAAGAAGCATGCACAATTTAAAACATACAACCGAAAAGAGATTTTTTACACTGACATATTAATTATTAAGCTGATTCCTCAGAAACTGCTGGTGGAATTTCAGTGGTAGGTACAGGTATAAAATTACTGAAATACTCAAGATAACGCTCAGGAATGATTACATTGTTGCACATGTGCAGTAAATCATCTGTCTTAGCTTTTGGAATTGGCAATATTTGTGAATAAAGAACCTTTACCGAAAATGAAGTTTCTCATTGCGTGTGCTATGTGTTACTTTTCACGACCATGGTCGAGTAGACAGTGCTGGACAAGTCGCACTTGTAATTAATCTTAAACGGATCATTGTGATTTATATTAATTTGTATTAGTCCATATATGATAATTTAATATAGCTCTGAAATCAAACATGCTATGTGATTGATCTCTACCACATCCTCAGGTTTTCCTTCTTGTTTTGTCCATCCAACTAAACAGTACCATTCTGGAGGTGCAAAAATTTGTTTGTTTGTCGAACATCTTTCAATCAGGGCTTGAACGCAGTCCTCTTCATTTTGCGTACGTCCCCTTTCCAAAAATGTGTGCTTTACATTAACATTGTATTTATGGACCAAATACAGTCATGTTAAAGTCATAAACAATGCGATTTCTGTTCTGACCTATATTGTTAGAGCAAAACCTGAATTCTTTTGCTTATAGACCACAATAAGTAAGCAACTTGAGTCCTCATTTGCACCTCGTTTGCCTTCAGCTTCCTGCTATATGTATCATGTAGCTACCTTTTGTGTAAATTGAAAAACTGTGAAATTTCAAACTGATAATTTACGTTTATAATAAAATGTACTTACTCAAATTTCCGTGAAGGGCATTCAAAATTTTTTGGAAGTCAAAATTCGCAGATACAATTTTGCCGTGTAATGATTGAACATCATGTTTATCAAATAATCTTAACTGACGACCAAGGTTCTTGCCATAAACTGGGAGTTGCTCCGTGGATGCTACTCGAACTTGTAAGTTTTTGAAAATGTAACATTGGACACACTGGTCCTTTTTAGGGACATAGTGACACAACACAATTTAAAATAAAATTGATACTGCCTTTCTGTTTGAGCTTTATGTGTGTATATTATGGGTTCATACCATTCATTATATAGTTTAAATAAATGGGTAAAATCCAGGTCGCCATCTAAGTAAAGTTTGCTTGATCGCTGTCGAACATAATCTGATTCGACCGGTTGGATGGACTTAACATGGTCGGAAACACTGGTATTCATATCATCAGTTAATACAACATTGCAATTTTTGTGTCGACTTCGTTGATCAGGTGTTAAAACGGCAGTTTCATTATCCACCTTGTCCAAAGCTGTGAATACGAATTGGTCACAAATAGAGAATGTAGCTAGAAACTTTTTTTACAGACCTTAACCAGCTCCATGTTATTTTCATTTTGATATTTCGTCAGATGATATTTAATGGTAAAATTTCGCCACGACTGAGTTTCAGTAAAAACTCTGCGTTGCTTTTCATTTATCGCTAATTTAGCAACATATTACCACTTTTATTTCGATCACCCGAAATCTTAGCCATTATAATTGAGGTTTTTAAAAAAAAAATGATCATAAAGCATTATAAATCTCATAGTTTCTGATAACAGTACCTCTTGAGGTGATTTTTCACAAAACTAGCTCTATATTTTATAATATATCCAATTACTTTTACTGTTAATCTTTTCGAGAGAATGTAGTCTGTTTGTATCAGCAACGCTGTCACTAGTCTCATCATCGTCACAAATAATGTCTAAAAGTTCCATTATCATATTTTAATCAGCACCTGAAGGCAGTGATGACTCTGTAAAAAGCAAAACAACTAAATAAACATGAATTTATAAAAGTTATCACGCGTATAATATTGCAACTAAAATTGTATGTCGCCGTATAATATGATAAGTACTACATACAATATATTTTACTAAAATAAGCACGACGTAAATTATTATAAGTGATAGATACAATATTTTTTTTCAGTTTTTTCCGACGTAAAATATGGTAAATATTACATACAATAATAGTTACACGCAAAGAAACGACGTAAACAATGGTAAGTATAACTTACGATACTTTTTGTTGTCGTACGAGAAAAAGATTAAAAATATTAACTTACCTTGAATCCTAAAGTCACAGTTTCCCTGGGTAGAATTTATTTCGTCCATTGTTGTTTTACTATTATTATCCGTTTCTATAATATTATACGCTGTACTATTAATTGTCCCATCTGGCCTAATCACACATTTTTGTGCACGCATAGATTTTCTATCAATTTTTGTATTCTTGACACTAAAGTCCTGTAGGGGCGAATATATTGCGCAATATTTGTTGACATTGTCTAGATCTCTTCATTATGGTATTTAATATTTACCAAACCATACAAAAATACAATATAACCGAAAGTTCACAGTGGTAGCGGTGTGTCACCTCCCGTCCGAAGTGAAGTATCGTAATTAGCAGTAACAATACACCCGCGCGGCAAGATCTCCGCGCGTTTCCCGCGTATAGTATTGCCAAATACGTTACCATACTTCACGTCGGAAAAATTTCAAGAAATTTGAGATACAATAATATGCAATGCTTGAAAATCGCACTTATAATACGAATTTTGAAATTCTGTAAATGGCATCATATGTAATACATACTATGGATACGAAAAATGAAAAAAAGTGAAAAACGTCATTTTGTTAGTTACAATATTATACGTAGGAGGTGTCGATGTGTAGAAGCAATTGGCAATGCCGCGATGTTGTCACTGTCTACATACACAGAGTACTTAAAACGGCTCTGTAGAAAAATGTTTTTACATTTTGATCTGACAAGTTATCATTATTTGATGCTTTTATAATTATTGTATCAAATGAATGCTTTTTGTTCTGCATTCCAAGTTCCAATAATTTCATCGAGAGTGTCATTGTATTTCAATTATTATGTTGAATATTGGTAACATTGCATTGTAATCTGTACTTTATTGTGAGTTTATGATTTCAATTTTCAGTTCAACATCCAAATTAACCGATTGTATGCAAAAGAAAAATGTTGTGTTGGAGCAATTGGAATCGAAACTGGACACTGGCCTGGAGAGATCGCTGATTGCAGTCGTTGGATGGGTGAAACTTTACCTTCAAACTGAACAGAAGAAGACTGACTTCAAACCGGAGGGAGATGTCGATACTCTTGCATCTTCAGTAAGTGTAATTTGCGTCAACAGACAACTATTTATTGTAGTTGAAGTAGGCTGATATACATTCAGCTAACAGTGAAACATATAGAAAGCATGCATATCTCTGGTTGATATTTGTGAGGGATAGTAATAGTAGAACGCATAATCATTCAAAACTAATTTCTTTCAATATGTTTTTCTTTATTTCAAGGCATGCTTAGCGGTGGTCAACTATCTGAATACGACCCTGACTCGTCTTCGAGATTGCTTGGATGGCGAGAATATAAAAGCAGTCATGCAGGAGCTCGGTGTCCGCCTGCACAGAGTCATATATGAGCATTTGATGACATTCCAGTTCAATTCTGCAGGTATTCAAGAATGTTATGATATTTTTTGTTTGACCAGAACAGAATAATTATTGTGTATTTGCTACAGAATCTTCAAATCGCTGTGCAAGACGGACTTGACACTCTTCATTTAGCCAGTGTTATGTAGACAAATAGCGTTAGTGAGCTAAGCGGCAATACGTGAAGAGCTCAACCACACGCACTTAGGGTTTCAGCCCTTGCACTATGCAACTTGGAACTACTGAAGAAGACTGCGCAAAAAAAAAATCTGCAACACGTTATGCATGGGTATCATATGTGCAAAATAAGCACACTGTCTCACCTGAAAAGCATCAACTGTCCATATGAGAAGCGAATCTGGTCTCTGAGGGTTTCGAAGAATTGGTAAAGCTAGTGTAGCATTTCCTTACATAGAACATGGAAAGCCCTCAAAAGACTGAGAACCACAGTAGGTGTAATTGCAGGATGCCGATCACATCCTCTGGGAGTGTCCCCATATGTCGGTTGAAAGGGAAGAGCTTCTCAAGTCGGTCCAACCCTCAATTGGACCGGTCGGCCATTGCGACTTGGTATCTACGAGGGAAAATTTCTCAGCTTTTAAAAAGTTTGCGGCATTATACGGCGAGCGAGAAGGTCTTTTCTCATCGAGAATTGACCGTAATACATTATATGGAAGTAGGGACCACGCACACTCTAGTGCACGCCAACCAAGGTCATGGGAAGTTGCTCCTGGGACACTTTCGGCACAAATTTGAACAGCGCCTATCGTTCGTTACGCCACGGTATACGCCTGCATAACGGGTGTGGAGACGTGGCGGGTGGTGGAGGGAAAAGCAAGTAGGGTGCACTCGAGAAAACATGGTGAAATAGGGGTTGTATGATGACTTGCAAGTGTGGAAAAATGCAAAGCATGGAACACCTATTTTCACGTAAGGCATTCCCACTGAAATGGAATTTCAATGAGATTCTTCCAGTTGAGAAAAATGGTATTACTTTTAAAGTCTCAAGACAATGACGACTACATACCTCAGAGTAATAATATAAAGAGAGTGGGTAATTGTTCAGCAAAATGAAGCTGTGTTTCTTGCGTATAATGCACAGTAGAACCTCAGTTTCATTATTATTAACTTAACTATGAAAAGTTTTACCATCATGTTGCTTCTCAGTTCAGCTACCAAATTTAAACACAACATAGTTAACCATAGTTTCTACTAAATTAACTAAAAATTATTACCACTATATATTTAACACAAAGACAATAAATTTCAGCAACACATGCTCGCAGTTTTTAAATGACTAATCCGAATCAATATTTAACGGCGACATGTACAAAAAATATTTAATTCAGCCGTAGAAATTCTATTTTACTTTAACGCATATTGCGGTGATATAAGCGTGCCGAATGCTTTCTCACTCGCACTTATGGTTAGTTTTTGTTCAGGCCTTGCTACACTAATAATATTAATTAAACGATTGGTTTCTATTTTGTTACAGGTGCTATGTGTGCCATCTGTGATGTGAACGAATACCGCAAACTAATGTCCGGACCAAACATCCCACCTCTGATTGGAGAACTATTCAACATGCTCCACGCCTTATGTAATTTGTTGCTCGTCAAGCCTGAAAACTTACAGCAAGTCTGCGAGGGAGAGACTTTGGTTTGTTGTTTATTGTGCACCAAATATGGTGATATCTCGGTTCAAGAAGTATTATTTTTCAATAGGCCATATTTCTTCTCTCGTAATCGATATCATCTGTAGGGGATCTTGGAATTATATTTGAGAATAAACTAATGTATAATATCCATATATGTAGTTACCATTTAAAACAAACCGCTGCTGATGTTAGGCTTTGTCTTGCATACTTCCCGGGTTTTTTTTTCAGATATGACATTATTAATACTTAAAAGAAATGAAAATGTAATTAATATTAAATTCTACAGGTTTTTTAAAAAAGGTTTGTCGATAGCTATTTCGGTTGTAACACCATTATCAAGACTATTCAGATAGGCCGTTTGCCTTTGCTTAAATACTATACGCATACATAGAGACAGAATACATTTTCTTATTCATTCAAACAATACAACATTGTACTTTCGATAAATTTTGTAAATTTTGATATCCATTAAAAACCCACTGAGGGTCTTCAAAGTATTGATAATATTACAATTAATAATAAGTATACAAAGTCATAACATATCTGAATAGTCTTGATAATGGTGTTACAACCGAAATAGCTATCGACAAACCTTTTTTAAAAAACCTGTAGAATTTAATATAAATTATATTTTCATTTCTTTTAAAATGGAATTCTACCAAGTAAATGCTTACTCAATTAATTATTAAAACTTCTTTATAATTCATTAGTTCGAAGCTGACTTGGGAGTAAGTCAATTGTTTGATTTATCTATAGCCTTAATAGGGTAAATG
>JAGYXB010000800.1:0-163102 GCA_022495005.1 Rhyacophila brunnea
GTACTGTTCGGTTATCAGGAATACAGCGGAAAACACATTTAGAAAATAGTCGATAAACTGAATTATTTGTTAGTTTGGGTTAGTTTAGGTTAGGTTAGGTTGGGCTAGGTTAGGTTAGGTTAGGTTTGGTTAGGTTAACCTAACAAATAATCTAGTTTATCGGCTATTTTCAAAATGCGTTTTCCGCTGTATCCGCTTTAACCGAACAGTACCGTATATTATATAAAGTCTAAGGATATATTATTATACTATATAGGTAGACAGACACTGATTTTTGTACCATATCAAATAAATTTAATTAACTCTCAACAAGTTATATTTTTTATTAAGGATTTCAATTAGCCACCGATATATAATTTTCATCGTAACTTGTATATTATTAATCCAGATTAAAATAACATTAATAATAATATGCGAGTACCGCTACAAGCAAAACCTGTAGATAGGTAGGTTCCGATGCGGCATCATCATACTTTTTCATTAGCAGGCCATGAGACTAAACGTGCCTTTAGGCGTCTCGTAAAAAACATCGCGCCGACTACCAGGCGGAAAATATCACATGCATTTTTTTTCTACGCAGTTTTTTTATATAAAGCAACGTCCACAGTTTTTTTTTAAATACAATAATTATTATTCACATTCAACAGAAAATGATTACAGCACTTGAAACATGAAAAGAACGGCAATTGATTTTAAAAATTATTGCGAGATATTTAAATTACTTAATTTTTAGTTGGCGGTGTAGCGACTGTAATTGATATTGATTTGGCATCTAAGTGGCCATTTTGTTAAATTGTTACCAGTTAGATTTACAATACGCTGCAATTATTTTACGAATTATTTTAATTCCTTTTACATTTAACATTCTTAATAGGTCAATAGAATTGCATTTTTTGTCAAAAAAACTCATATAAATATTAATAACAAATATTATAAAATTAAACGAATGGGTATAGAATATAGATTGAAGAAACATTAGTTCCGCGTATTAGTAATAATAATCTTCGCATGTTTTGAAGCGATTGGCAGAAAAGATCGATTAGGGATCGATCTGCGGTCGAAAATGTCGTAAAAGGTTCAACAATTTGCTTTAATAATATACCACGTTGCTCATCTTCAATGCTTTTAGCTGGTGCTAATAGCCAATCAATTTTAATTGATATCGCTTTAAATTATACTCCAAAATCTACACTTAAAATTAACGTTATTCTAAATCTTTTTTTATTGGCAGCTGAGCCCAATTTTGTCTTGAACATTTCAAATTGCAGGATGTTTTATTTAAATCTCATAATATTCCAATATTCATTAGATAATTTATATATTATATTTGATCATGTCCGATCCTAATTAGATCATGATATGGGCCTCCACAGAGTAGAGGTTTGTATTAACAGATTTTGTTTTTACGAGAAATGGATGACAGCCACTTGCTCAACCTATTCGAACCATGCTCTGACTCATACACACAATTGAAAAACAATATATGTATTTTCCAGATCCAGAATTTGAACCTGGGACCCACGACGTCATAATTTACTACTATGTTTTCCCTTTTAACTATTTTGCACCAATATATTTAATTAAATTATCGTTCTATCGACTATAGATTCGAACTTCGTCATTAATTTTATTTAAGAATACGAGACGGAAGCTGCAGGCCAGGATAAGCAGTCGTGAAGAGATACGTTGTAGGCAACGAAGATCCATATAGGATTGTAGAGTCCATGGTGATGAATAATCCACGGTTCATATACTATAAACTATACCATTGTAAATATTATTTACTATGATATATTATTTACACGTAGATACTGATCAGTCTCCTCTCCGGCACCCATTGAAGAGGACGGGAGAGGGCAGAATGGCGATATCTCATATCTCTGAGCCAAGCAAGTAGGCTAACATTAGAAATATTTTTGGAGATACGGGTTATAAAATAGCAAGTGTATTAACACCAATTGGTGGTGTCGCCTTAGTTTGTTCAGACAATTACAACACATTATCAATCTAAACAGTCTACGAGAAATTATTTCATTACACTCCGAATGAATGAAGGATGGGTCATTATGATAAAATGAAAAATCACGTCGAAGCCTCAGCTTTAGGCACTCTTACGTAAGTATACACTTGAAACACGTTACAAAATATTAATGTTTAAACTGTTTAAACGCCCTTGATGGCCGAGCGGCTTACGCGTCGGCTTATAATGTCGTGCGTCCCAGGTTCGAATCCTGGGTTTGGCTACTACACCGTATTGTTTTTCAATTTGTGTTTGGAGTCAGAGTATGGACTTACTAGGCTGAGCAAGTAGCTGACATCCATTTCTCGTAAAAATAAATATCTATTAATACAAACTTCCACTCTGTGGATACCTATATAACCTTATTAGGACAAGACATTGTCAATAAAGCTGAAATTGTCCTGTTGCGTTAAACTAATGTCTTCATTTGGTGACAGTACTTACCTATGCTTGAATTAGTATCCACCCACTAAATAATATGATATTCGCGACGTTACAGCGTGTAAAATTTACTGTTGGTTGTAATTCCCAATCCAGTATCGATCTTTTATTCGGCGGAGAATTTTACACACAGTTGGGGAAAGTTTGCCGACAGAGCCTTCGCAGGTTTATCAGCGGGGCCTCGGTCGACGCTCATCGCTCGTCGGAGGATGGCAATAATAACACACCTTGGCTGCAAATGCCGACTATTTAGGCAAATTTCAGAGTCATTTAACATTTTGATACGCCGCAGCCGCGGCCGCCGCCCCGGGCGCGAATCCCATCCGACATTATCTCACCAACAGCTTTGTCCTTGTCATGTCGAAGGGCGTCATTATATTTTATATTCGCGAACAGGGTTGCTTTGTCTCGCTTTTAGATCACTATAACGTATAGATTTATACCACCGTGACTTTAAACTCTTTGCCTACTAGACTTCTTTGCATATGTCTGAAATATCACTTTATAAGTTATGAAAGCTGCATTTAGCATACAAATAATAATATTTAAAATTTGATTAAAACTAGCTGATTATTCAATTCATATTATACATTTTAAAATATAATAAAGGAATTATTTCAATTCATGTTAGAAGCATCGGCGATGCTCTATGACGCAGATGACGCAATCGATTTGAAAAAAGATTTAAAAGGGTATCTCGAAACAGTTAAAACCATTCATTCAATTATACCTGAATTACAAAACGATGCTTATTTCTCATAGATTACGTATAAATACAATAATACCCAAATCACAAAAAAATACTGCAACTTAAATTAAAAGGCCCTCTAACATAGTGGTGAAGGGTGGAGGCAGGCTGATAATATTCAACATAAATAGTGTACACTAAATTTTGTAAGTTATACGTATTTGTTTTCATTGAACTAACAATACAATTTGCAGATGGTGTTGGCTAGTTTTTAAAATTCAATTAAACCCTGCCTAACCAAATCATAATAGTTTAGGTATGCTATGGACGATCTGACAAAAAAGTGTGCACACTTTTTTAGTTGTGAAAATAATGTTAAAATGATTTATAGTTAGATAATAAAAAAAATAGTTCTATGGCATTCAATCACATATAATTAAATAAGTATAGGTAGATTGTTTTTAAAAATTAAAATAAATTTTATTTAATGATTTTTGATATGTACGATATATATATTTTAAATGTTTAGGAAAATACATAATTTAAGCTCATCGCTCAATTTTATGGTGTGAGTGAGTTATTGAAATTTCATCGAATAAGTGTATCGTTATCTAGTATTCATCAGTAGTAATATCGTATTATCTTATTATTTCCCGTAAGTATGCTTGACAAGATATTGTGTTCTTTTTGTCTGATCCTCCACAACCTACCTCGTTCCAAAAATCACCCATTGCCACTGATATTTATGTAATAAGTATTATAACCGTATTAATTTATTATCTGTGTCATATTTATAAGCTACGTCATTTGTTCTATTTTTTTTTCTTCGTGCCTTCTAAGTGAAGAAAATAATTTCTATCGCATATTTCTATTGCAATGTTATCATTTTTTAATGTCACGACAACTTATCGTTTGCAATATAAGTAAATCAGTTAAACTTTATATTGTATAAGTATTAGTATATCCTATCAGAATCCTGTTCTGTAATACAGTAGGTTGGGGCCAACTATCTTGCGAGAAAAACGCGATTGAGAAAAGTGATTGGTCTCGTAATAGGATGTTGATGAAACATGATAATGTAATGATCCGCTATTAACTATATTGATGCATCTCCTACCGATCAATAATTTAGTACAGTATTCGCAATAGAAGACATATGGTTTGTTTTATGAAAGCATTTAAGATAAACATTATTAATTTAATTTACCCGCATTTTTCTTTGGAGGATGTCAAAAATGTTGTTTTTAAGTATTCAAACAAATATTTTTTGTATGTTAAATATTTTGAAGTGATAAAGTGACTACCTACTCATGGTTGAGGAAAACTGGTTATTTTAATTTTTCATCTAGTGATTGAGACAATATGTGTTTGCAAATTGTAATATCTATATGTACCTACCTGCTATTAGATACTATGTATTACGCTCATTGTAAATATCCCGGTTTCGGCAGATAAATTTACAAAGCCAACACTGCAAGTAATGAATATCTAAATGCCTACAAGATGACAACGAGTACAGTTTCATTAATGATGTGGTTTCGTAAGTGTTTCTGTCTTTCTGACATTGACAACCTGCCGCCATACGAGTAACTTCCAGTTAAACGCTACAGTAGCTAAAAGTACATTATTATGATTAAAAATATCATTTAAACTACGTATTTAGAAACTTATATAACTTAGAAACTAATATTGTAGGTATCCTATACCAACCTAATATTTATTACTGGGTAAATTATTTTCGTTTAGTAGCCAATATATCTATTTATTCTTAAAAGGTAATTAATGCAACATAATATGTTTTTACAAATAACGTGTGATGTTGTTATTCCTTGCTTAAGATTTTACAATGGATGTGTCAATATTATTTTCTGTTAAAATGTTAATGCAGTAAAGTATATTATAGTATTTAAATTTAATACGTAATTTGTAGGATTGAATGATAAAGCTAAATAAGTACATATTATTATATTATTCTTTCCACATTAAGTGCATAAATGAGAATTTTTTTAAATAATTATCATTGAAGACTAAATAATTGTTACAAATGTGCTCACGTTAATTTTTTACGTTATCAGATGGGAAAGTTATCTTACTACAAGTGGTGTATTATTAGCGGCAACCACTTTGCATCGGCATGCATTTTTTTGTGTTAAAGCATGGTATTACTATCGATATTGGGTACAAAAGGTGTGTGTCCGTGGCTACTTATTTAAATTGAAAGGCTTTTAAGGCACATTACAGTGTGTTTACAGCCAAGATTTACATCTCGACTCGTCGGAAACGAAAGGCTTCATCGTTTTGCCATTCTCATTATCCTATTGACCAGCGGTCGACACGAGAAATTTATTTCGCTACACTTGATTTTGCATGAATGCAACGGAGGTTTTATTTGACGTAAATAACGCAACCGATTCGTGAGAATATTTAAAAGGGGGCCTCGAAACAGTTCAAACTAGTCATAGACTTATTGAGTTATACAACATTTTATAGTAGATGCGTTATTCTTACAAACTGATGATTTTATTTTTTAAATATTATCGATTTAGATTCTGCAGAACAAAAAATCGGTGCCACCTCGTGAGAGTATATAGATCATGCGTTGCTAATAGACAAAAAATAAGGGAGGATTTGTAAATATTATATACCTACCTACCTACATGTTTTTTTAATATATGATATGATGGGAGAGATATCTTTGGGAGCTTTAAAATCAGTCGGTATGCTGTGCATCTGCGCCACAGAATAAATGGTCTAGTCATTGTTTTTGGATTGTAAGGAAACTAATTAAATAATTTTTCATCATTTTAAATATAGCAATAGGTGGGTGGATTTGAGAATTTATTTAGAAATCTCTGAAAAAAGTATGTCACTATGATACTCGTACCTTGTTATTTCTCATGTACTTTAACATTTTAATGGGCACATAAAATATATTAATACAATTAAAGGGTATTGTAGTAAACGTCGTTGTGTAAAAATTGAGAATAAGGCCATATTTGGTACATCAGATGTCCGTTGTTATAGCACTTTTTCAAAATTTAATTTCGTCAAGACACGCATTATATCTTCAATTTTTATCAAATTTCACAGAATATGTTTTACTCGTAATTATGGAAAATTGATAATATTATATAGATATATTATATTATCGCATTTTTATATTTTATTATCCTAAGATCGATTCTTTCCGATTCAAAAAACCTATTTTTTTAAATATCATTAAGTGCAACGGTAAAATTATTAAAGAGAATTCATTATTCTATGGTAGCCGACCGCTTTTCGCAGGGGATTCACCTGTGCGGGGTCGCGAGGGGAACTACACGCCAATCCTTCACAACTCACACACAGGTGCATGGCTGTGTTTCCAACACAAAATAATAATATAATAATATATAGATAATAACCGCTTGTACGTGTAACGGGTTTAATGGATACCTATGAGAGTGTTCCGATCGGTAGCCATCGAGATTGTCAAATCAAAATGACGTTCCGTGCATGATAAATAGGCTACGTTTCTTCACATATCCGCCATTTTATTAATGAATACATATGAATATATTATTCTATTAATTTTGAATACAAAATAAACATATTATACGTACAAAGTGACCAGCAATAAATTAGTCTATTACAATGGAAAACCAATATCATATTATCAAATAATAAGAAACTAATATAAATCATATTTGTCTTAGCAAATTAATCAGCCTATAATACTATGTAATGCTTCAGAATTTCATGGCTGGTCGTTATTGTAATGTTTTTTTTTTATATTTCGGCTGTCACTCACCGGGTATTTTTCCTGGATGCTTCGAATTCGTTGTAGTCACCATTCTTCAGACGTATTGTACTAATTTAGATCCGGTATTTCTCCTTGTAATTAACACAGTAAACTAACATCTTTCGTACTATGGTTTATAGTCTAAATAACGACATATCTGTGATTAAACAAATTATATACATCCTTAAACTCAACGCAAGCGTACAGCTACAAACATTGCTGTAAAATTAAACATTGTTTGGACAGTTGACATCGTACAAATTTACACTCTTTAATCAAAAAATCATTCCATAAGATCATGGCGTCGCTACATCAAATGAAACACGACAAATGTTCATATAAACATGGCCACATTTGCTTGATGATCAGTATTTTTACACATATTTTCCAATCGCGGTGGAATACAAAAAAACATGAACATTTATTTATATTACGACCTACCTATTACATATTCTTGTACAAATGTTGTTTAGGAGTTTTTACACATCTATCAAATAGTCTTTACAATATTTTCTTGTTGACACACATGTATATAATATTATTATATTTTATCGTCTGGACTAGGCATGATCAACGTTCGCATTTGCAATCAAATAATAATATGTACCTTACACTACACTTACAATATGTTCACAAGTGTTAGAATTCCACTTTTCCCAAGATTTTTTCGTGACTTTATATTTATATTATATGTAAATAAGTCTTTGAGGCTGTCCCAAATTATGTATTTTCTGTAAATAAATACTAAATAAATGGGTACATAATTAACTTAATACTAATATTGTAAAGAATGCGAACTTTAATACAGTATTGAGTATGCAAATAGTAAGAAAATATATCAATTTAAAGAGAGACATAATGATGTCTGTATATTTGGTGGCTAGTTGTAAATATCTTGTATTAATTTTCTCCGCTCTTAATTGATATAATCTCTTCGCGTAGCAGCTGTTGTTTCTTGTAATGCACTTAAAAATAATAATAATGAATTATGCCACTAAGCACAGTTTTAATTGCATTGTAATTATGAATTAGATACACGTGAATTTTCGACGGGAAATAATTATTCTGTACCATGTATTTTCGTAGTGAAATACGAGTCCAAGACTTAAACGAATTTTACTTAGCTCTTTAGTATATGGCCATATTCAACTCGGAGTATTTTCTGTGAAACCATAGATTAGTATAAATATAATATAATTATTTAATATTATTGATTTCATATAAACACTTAAGTAAGTAAACTATTTGAATATGTAAGTATATGTAGCGATCATACCACTCAGCATTACCTACATGTTTTAGGTGTACCTACATGAGTCCGGTCGCTCGACATAGTCAACCGTAATTCCACTCGAGTCCAGTCTCTCAGTTCATTGATGAAATCAATCTCTGGATCACATAGATCTCACCAGTTCATCCGTATCCGCGATTATAACCTCACGCTGTTATCTTTATCGTTGTATTTGTTTATTCTTCTAACGATAAATAAACTCTCCACCTTATCCACCAAATATATTTTAGTAAAACTATTATGTTGTCAATGATTAACTAAAGTGAATTAGTTTTGTCTTGTATTTTCCACTGATTTATTATGATTCACAAAATTGGTGTTCATAGATCATAGCATCTCTGATAAAGGCGGAGTTGCAAGGCTCACAGAAAAAGTACGTGAGGCAAAGAAGACTTTCAAACTGCAACTAATTTGGAAGAGAAATATCAACGTGACAAGCTAGCAACTTCCATAAATAGTATCATTTATTTATAAAGTATGTACCTATCTTAGAATATAAATTTAGATAGTTTCAGTTGTAAAATACATAAACTTAAAATAATTTAATATTTCAATAAATAATAATAAAATATTTCAATTAAGTAGATAAAATTAATAAAACAAGTCAATGAATAGTATATTTTGTTTTTGAAAAAAAAAACAATGAATATTTAAAATTAGATAATAATTATCGCTTAGTACATTATGTACTTACTTATAAAAGAATAATATGGAAAAAAAGATTAGTATGTAGGTCATGGCACCCACAAAGGGAGGGCTAACAGGGCTCTAGCCTGGGGCCCGACGAGGCGAGTCGACCAGACACGTGAGATAAACACATCACAAATTTGCTTTAAAGTAAATAAAAAGTCGCTATTTTCCTTCAGTAATGTTATTATTTAAAATTATGTGGTTGTACGATATAATTTTAAATTGTGTATCGATACTCGACAACACCATAATTCAAATGGATGTATTAAAATTAATTAACTTATTAAAAAAACACTAAATTTACACATTAATTGTACCGCGTACATCATTAAATTTGGAAAACGCTACTATAGAGTGTCACACTGCCTTTATCCTTCGCGATATGTAGGGGGCCCGCCAAAGATCCTAGCCTGGCGGCCCGCTTCAGGATGTGAGGGCCATGATGTAGGTACTCATACATACATGAAAAAGTTAACTTATTGTAATCCACGAATGTTTGGAACAAAGTATTGAACATGTCAATAGACGAAATATTCGAAAGAGAATAAACTTTAAAAATCAACGTAACATACGAATATCATAACACGTACGGATGGCAGAATAAATCAATTCGCATGGCAGTTATATTAACAGCTTCTCGTAATTAAATATTTTATGATGAACGTTAAATAATCATTAAGTATCGACTATTTCCCACTGGTAGATACACACCTAGCAACAATGTATTAAAGTGTGTCGTGATGGCCGCTAGCTATAACACTTGCACTTATTGCTTCATGCCATTTATTTGTTGCATTTTGTAGCCCTTTACGTCAATTATCATTAAAAATGTCATATTTACTAAATGTTATAAATAAGTAGGTTTTATAATGACATGACACAAACACCACACTTTGAATCATGCTATCATGCATCATAATAATATTATATAATATAATATTATTATGGTTGTTCGGTACTTATAATATGTGGGCTAAATTTTAGCACAATATGTTATAATTGAGTTCACCATAATAACGCAGCATTTTTATTGTAAATGTTGACTCTGTGACCTCCAATGATCAAGAATTATCAGATATTGAATTTTATGTGCCATAGATCGTTCATGTGCTTATTAATTTACTAAAATAGTTATTTACTTCATTTTACCGATAATATGTTTGACTGCGCTTTTCTGTGGTCTGTATGAAGGGCGGAGGATTTGGATGTTGGTGAGGGACAGCTGAAGCATGGGTGTGTCCAGGTACTAACCTCTGATGTTAAGCTGGTCCGGACTGCTGGCTCTTGGTGGTAATTGGGTGTCGGTAATTCATATGTAGGCACTGATACAATATTAATTATGGTTACTTTTGAATAGACCATAGAGACCGTGAGTTGGGATTTCTTAAAAGCGTGTTGAGTGGTAAATTATAACGTGTTATTTTTATGAGAACTTTAATAGCACAAAACAAAAAAAAACAACGTATTATTGTACTGTTATTAAATTGAATTACAGAGAAAGAAATAGTCTTCTTAGTAGGTACTGAGTACTGTATAATATCTCATCACTCCTAGTGATAATTAAATGATGTATTTAACAACAGACTGTAAGCTATCAGCTACCCCACAGATACGTAGCAGGGTAGTAACTCTTTGATTGGGGAGGCGCCGAGTGGTAATTTGTCGATTAATTAATAATAATAAATAAAATAAATAATTAATAATTAAAAATAATTACAAGAAAAAAAGAACTTTTTATATACAACGTTTTTAAATTTTCTGTTGAATTATTATGCTCAATATGCTCAAACTTGTACTTGAAATGAAGTAAATAAAAACAAACAAACAAATATAGAATATCTACTGAAATGTCATTTTGACATTTCATTTTGATTTCCATAGTAACGCACGTATATATTAATAATTTAGTTGCTAGGACCACCCCCTTTTTATTGATACCATGTCCGATCCTAATAAGATCATATGGGCCTCCACAGAGTAGAGGTTTGTATTAACAGATTTTGTTTTTACGAGAAATGGATGTCAACCACGACTCAACCTATTAGGTCCATACCCTGACTCACTCACAAATTGAAAAACAATATGTGTACTTGCCAGACCCAGGATTCGAACCTGGGACCACCCCCTTAGCAACTGATAATAGTCTTTTACTTTTTACGGATTTTTCTGAAATAACTTTCCATAAAAAACAGAATTAACTGAAAATGAATTCAATTCTGCTTAAAGTTGGCTAAAAGTATTAAAAGAATGCATTGGCATCGTGTTCTGATATATTCTAAACGTTTCAAATGTCTAGCTAGTCGGAAAGTTAGTTAAAAATCGATTGCAAGATTTGTGCTGAACAAACAACCACCGGACAAACAAGAATACGAGCTAATGAAAACGTTGTAATAAACAGTGCAATTTTGATCAAATTATATTGTTGTTTTTATTTAATAAAACGCATTTTTTTTTTGTAGTACTTATTCCACTTTTAATCAAGAGATTAGGACCGGTTTCGTCCGCCTCAGAGGGACATTTTCAACTGAACTAAAAAAAAAATTGCGTTTTATTAAATAAAAACAACAATACAATGCAGTTCCACCATGAATTGACAGTTAACAAAATAAAAGAAATTGATCAAATTACTCAAAGAATATTATCTCACTCACCCTGACCATATGTTATTGTGCTGATAACAGTGCCTATCATTTTAGATGTAGGTATGTATTATGAATAATATATAGGTACTTACAATTTAAATAAATATATTGTTTTAAGATAATTGATATTATCGACTGAGCATATTCGTTCCCACCGTTACAAGTATTTTAAATTTCCAATGTTTAAAATATCTTACTGCAATAATAACTGAAATCCCCTCTTTAAAAAACTATCGATAGGTAGGTACATACCTGTTCAATTCGCGCGAAGCATTTTACCCGATGTATTATTCCGGCAGTACATAAAGTTCATGGAGAGTTGGGCGTTGGAATATCGGGCGGCGCACTAATGACAGGGCGCCGCCCTAGCCTTAAAGCCCCCGCTCCTTATTTACGACTCCTTAAATGCCGTTTTTTTCACATCCAGACTGATATATTGTGGTGCGGGGAGGCCAGGATCCCGCGCCGCGAATGATAGAGCTGTATTATGGCTGAGGTGCGAGACTGGCTGGAGGAAAACACGCTGCGGAGTTGTAAATAAACAACGAGTCGGTTTTTCTAGGAGGAATCCATTAAAGTGAAATTTATCGCAGTCGTTTACCTATTCATGTTTGATGTGGAGAGAAAAGAGGGTAACTGGAATCGTTCCTGTTTCAGCTATTTTAATAAACCAGCCTACGGTTTATTATGTATAGTGGTGAAAAGTAATTGAAGTGAATGACTGCAAAGAAGCTACATAATGGCTCAATGCAATTGAAGTTTAATAAGCAGCACACGCCTGGTTATAGAATATTTGGTACTGTTCGGTTTTCAGGAATACAGCGGAAAACACATTTTGAAAATAGCCGATAAACTAGATTATTTGTTAGGTTAACCTAATCAAACCTAACCTAACCTAACCCAACCTATTTACAAAATGTGTTTTCCGCTGTATTCCTGATAACCGAACAGTACGGAATATTTTTCTTTGATAATTGATGAGCATTGTCAGCGGTGATTTTATTTAAGACTATACTTTAGCTGGGGAACGGTCTAAAACGATCGTGACTACGCGACGCGAAGATTGTGCAAACGACGCGTGCAGAACAAAACATAATTTGTCATAAAAATTCAACAGTCGTCCATTTAATGTTATGTTTATTGTTCTATTAGTAATAATAATAATATATTCATTGACATGTTTTCTTTTTCAAGTAAATGGGTAACGTTTTTTAGTCATGTTTACACGATTTAAGAATTAATTCCCCGACGCCATCACAAAACAAATTGACGTGTTCACAGCTCGACTTTCGCTCTCCGATTGGCAGCGAGTCCAAAATTTCGTCGCACCTGTAGTTGAAAATTATTTGCCATTTCACTGATGTATGCTCTTAGACGACGCGATCAATTTGTTAGAAGATTTTAAAGAGAGCGTCTAAATTCTAAACAGTCAAAATCTGTCAAACAATAATTATTGACGAATATCAAGGTCGTGAAAATATACTTATTTCTCACAAATTGAGTATTTTGAAATTAGGTACTACGCAAAAACAGAACAAAATCCCCACTACTAACACAAAGGGGCATAATGTAGCATTAGCACTCTGACAGATACCTACGTACTTGTATCATTAATATAATTGTGTGTTATCACTGTCATCTTTAATACTAATTATTTTTAGTTACATAAAGTGAAACTTGGAAAGAGGTTCATTGATATCTTCAATAGATATTTACGTTGGTAGTCACTGCCTCAGGCCTCACATATCTAAACCGGTCACTGAGCATTGTGACAAGATTATCATGGAAAAAGATCAAATAAAATTGGATCTTTAGGTACTTACTGTCTGCAATGCTTCAATAACGAACAAAGCATTATTTTAATCTCAATGCTATACATACACACTATAGATAGTTCACGGTAAACTGTGCTACGGCGAAATTTAATACGCGACATTTACATGTAACCCAAGTAAGTAGGTAGGTATGTAGTTTGATTTTTATATTTTGGTAGGTATCTTTTAATATAATTTAGCTGTGCTTGCCGTAATAACTAAACGTCGTAATGATGACGTCTTTACAATTTAATCTCACATAAATTTAATATTCATGTCAAAATACAACACGGTTTCTAATAATAATCACCCGCTGGTGTATGTTATTATTATTAGTTAATCATAAAACTTCACAAAACGACAAACCAATTTTTCGGCACTTTTGATATAAGCTATACAAAAAATATTTAATATGTAATTGGATAGTAATAAATCTGATTAATATTTTAAACACTTTGAGGTTTATACATCAATTTCGCACAACATTCCTTCCAGTCGGCGCACATCAAAAATGAAATCAATCCCCCACGGCATGCGCACACACAAGGGGGGTCCTCGGGTCTAGAATCCCCCCCCCCAGGAAGGAAAAAGTCACAAATTATTTAGGTGAATACGTTGTTATTAAAAAAAAGTTTGCAAATAATATTGTCATGTAGTATGTCTAATAGACACAAACGGACACCTACGGTTGTGATAATTAATTTCGGGAGGATTAATGCAAGTAATAAGTACTAACATAAAACTAATATTATGGAAACAAAATAAAAATTGACAATAATTAAAGCAACCGGTAACCGCATCAATATAATATATTGTGCGTGTACCTACACTAGTGGCGTATACACCCTGCTGCCATACGAGTAGAATATAATAATATACCCCTCCACCTAAGTAAAAAAAAAACCGTAGTAAATCATCATATTGGATTAATTTAAATAAAACAACGTTAATTTCATTACTTTTCCGAAAACAGTATAATTGTAACGAAAAGTTAAGTAAATTTAATTGTTTATTTTTGAACAGAGAATTTATTTAAATTTTCTTGATTATTAATAAATAAAATAAATTGAATAAATAATAGATGCATGATATATTTTATTTTGATTACAATGTCTTTTCTCCAAGGGTTGACTGTTAACAGTGTTAACACAATTGAAGTTATTATATTAGATACTTATATTTTTTCGAATTGTGCCCCCCATTCCATTTTTCTGTGTGCGCGCCTGCCCCACGGATCTTCACGCTTCATTCGAAATAGAATTAAAAAATATGTAGTACCTACTCATCAATAACGGAAACCCGAGTCCTTTAATTAAAAAAGTTACCCGTTGATTACTTAAGTGTTACTCCCAGTTTGGCCCGAGGCCCCGCTTCTCGGGCCAGGTGAGTAAGTGCGGCCTCGCCGGTCGGCGTACACTTTTGAGGCATTTGCGCCTCACAGGTGTTAATTTACTAAATATATAATTAACCCTAAATTAGCTCGGCCGAATGACTTACGTGATACCTCTAACTGAAGGCATAAATCATCGGAGCCTCGTGGGTTACCTGACGTCACTTCGAGCTTGATTAAATTTATTATGAATTAAATAATAAAAAAACTAGGTATTTAAATATCGGGTTATCCTCCCATCTGTAATACGGCATTTTAAGAATGTTTGAAATTATACAAAAAAATTCATAGTTTTTTTGTGTCGAAAACCTCTTAAATTCATTATTGTACTCGAAATGATACGTCTTCTGTTGGTCAAGGTTAGGTATCTTTATTCAATTAATTGAACGCCCACGGTGGCCGCGCGGCTTAAGCGTTGGACTATCACGCCGTGGGTCCCAGGCTCGATTCCTGGGACTGGCAAGTACACATATTCTTTTTCAATTTGTGTGAGAGTCAGGGTATGGGCCTAATAGGTTGAGCAAGTGGCTGACATCCATTTCTAGTAAAAAACAAAAATCTGTTAATACAAACCTCTACTCTGTGGAGGCCCATAATATGATCTTATTAGGATCGGACATGGTCGAAAAAAAAATTCAATTGATTGCTGCAGGGATGTAGGTACTTACCTAATATAGACCGGATAAGGTAACTGATTGAAGAAAGAGGTATAATTTACCGCCACGAGAATTCCAGACTTCATATGACAAAAAGACTTTACAAATATTTAAATGGGATGCCATGGCACATCTACCATAATTATACTGACCTGGTATAGGTCTGCAAACAAAGGAGGGGAGGTTCGGGTGCGGACACCCCCAGAAATGGAAAAATATACATTATTCAAGTATATTGAATATTACTTCTACTTCGGCAGGGCCTCATGACCGAGGATCGTGACCTGGATGTTTTGTCTCTCAAACAGCCTTCTCAACGAGTTAGCCTCACACTCCTTGGCGTTCTACGACACGCAAGGCCTGTGGCCACTGGAAGTCTCGCTGCACTCATAAATTGGTGCAACTGTGGTGACATTACAGATCTTAATAAATACGACCGTTAAGCTACGCGCATTCGACAACCACTAAAGTCGTTAATACGACAGATTACAATAGCTCGTAGGCGAACACCCTTAGTGCAGGTCATTTGTTTGCCAGAAGCGGATTGTCTTGATATGAAGAATGTACATGGAAAAGTACCCTATTTTGCGGTTGAAGCGATGAGAATAATAATGTGTAAGTAAGTGGCACCTGCTAGATTTTCTTAGCTCGTCACATTAAAAATCAATATAAAAATATTCTGGATTTTTTCAAAATTGACCTCCCCAAACTATTTTTTTCTGTGTACGCCTGGCCAGGTACCGCCATCCTTTCCGCAGTCTACACAACCATGTATTCATGAGACACGGTTTAGTGATTAGTACAAAAGATCAGGTAAAGTCCAAATTTCTTTTATTTTGTTAACTGTCAATTCATGGTGGAACTGCATTGTATTGTTGTTTTTAGTTAATAAAACGCAATTTTTTTATAGTACTTATTCCACTTTTAAAGTGGAATAAGTACTATAAAAAAATTGCGTTTTATGAAATAAAAACAACAATATAAAGTCCAAAGGGAAATTGATTTACTCTTCAGCTCAAAACTGAGAGAATTCTGTCGTTAAGGAATGGAAATTTAAAAGCAAGCTACGAGTACTATAGGAAGAAATCTAAACAATAATTACCTAAAATATAGCTTATAGTATAAAGTTCCGATTTCGTTATCATAATATGGAAATACCATTTTTATTTAGAAGTCTTTCCAATAGATGGCATTAATTTACTATTATTACGTCAGGTAGGGCAAAATGAATTTAAAATCTTAGGCTTCATGAATTATAGTGTTATAGTTAGATAGTTAATACCTAGAAACTATTTGATTATATCTATATTATTTAAATAAGTTTCATAATAATACCATTCATTGCAACGATCGTGTGTTTTTTTTGTTGTTTTTAATTTAGTTGAACTTTCTTCCTGTCCATTGTTGTTAGCTTACGTCAGTTGCGTGCAGGAATGAGAGCTTTACCGTCGCTGTGGGTCCTGGCATCCGCAGTAATTATATCTCTTCGGGCCGGTGTGAAGATTCGTTGCCGGCAAATATAATTTGACGTGAGAGAGCACACTACATTTCACGAAGATATTCCGCTGGTGGTACAAAGATACGATCTCATTTAGGTACTATATTGGACTATTATTAATTCGTTATCAGTACATATATTTTTTTAAATAACTGAGACAAATTTTGTCATATTTTCGTATATTCCTAAAGATTAGCAAGGAGATAAATGAGTGAGGTAGGTAATATTTAAGCGAAATTGTTGTGCATTGACTGCCCTGTTAGGTGGTGTTGCCAATTAACCATTTTTTTGGCAGATTTTAATTCCGTACTCCATAAGAAGTGTCTAAGCCAGGGCAATATCCTGGTCAATGAAAAACCATATCATTTGAATGGCGTCTAGCCCGCGAAAAATGCATACGTTCGCTTAGCGTTAGCTTACGTTGGCAATAATAACATTCATATGTCCAACATATTATACCATAATACTATAAAAACCCTTGAATGTTGACGTAGGTACTTACACTTTTTGAAAATTAATTTATTATGGTTAGCACAGCTTTTATTTTTATTTGACAATCTTATAACCACCAATATAGTAAAAGATACGGTTTATGTCTAATAGATTTAATAATTTGTGTCGAGTTTGTGAACCTTCTTTATTTGATTTTGGAAAAATTTTCTTATTTTCTTCCCATAAATTTCGTCGTTGGTGTTTTTATGAATATCATGGACACGTCAAATCTACCCGTCTAAGAGTTAAGACACACGGCCATGCAAATTGCCGCGTTCTTGTCACGTCCACGCGGATACTAGGATGGTTCGCGATGCCAGATGTACATTGCATTGTCTATGCAAATACTGACCCAGCACCCGCGTCAATGAGGCGCGAATATGGACACTTGCAACGTCGCGTGTCTTAGCCCTTAGTGCTTGGCCAAAGTGAATGCGTGGGCAGCGGGGCGGCAGCGGTGCGACAGCGGTGCGTAAAACTCAAACGTATAACGGTGTGTGAAATGCCCAACAAAGAAACTGTCTACGAATATTTCACACACGGTGCTACCGCCCGCTCGATCACTGTGTTCTAGTACATACACGTAAGTACATAAATTTCACGGTAATTGGTAATAATTTGGTCGGTGCTGGACGATGAACATAAGCACTGTTGACTCACATATACTAACTACTGGACTGGGAAAATCATCATGTCAATATTAGGTTAATTTTTTTATGGAGGCTTTGCTATCATCTGCAATAGGCTGAAAAAATGTTTGAAAGTATAACAAGGCTGATTTGTAGAGGTTGACTAGGGTTGAGGGAAACGGAGTGGTAGACCACAGCCACGGTATCTAGCGAGATGGAGTTGAGAATGATCATCGTAGAGGACTGGAGGAGTTTACTTTCCAGTAGTTGGCAACACTGACTCAGGTGTACCGTGTTAGCGCTTATCATTCGAAAAGATCAGGTTACTTCGAAATATTTACGCCGTACATCATTGCGCGAATGGCCAAACTCGCCGAGACGCGCGATTCAATTGAGAAATTTTGATAAACGATACACGATATCGTACCCGGTCGCAATATTCGTACATAAATCAATGCCCTGTGACAATCCTAAATTATGCAAATGTCTTTTTCTAGATGCCCGTAACAGATTTAAAAAAAAAGCAATTCAAAAAATGTGTAAAAAAAATGTTGTGAACATTAATTTTACAAGATAAGTGTTGTGGTACATATTTAATAAACAAAATAATGCCATGAGAAAACAAGTCGGCAGTGTTTAGCCCGGTGGTCTAGCGACTGGTTTTCCGTTTTAGATTTGAGATATTATCACCTTGAAAAAAAATGTAATAGGTTACATTTGATTGAAACATCGTAAATTGATTTAGTGTTCTTAGTAATATTGTAAAATATAATAATTACGATTGAATTAGCAATATTAATAGGACATTAAAATATTATGTTCAGTCTATTCTTATACTAAACTTATTGTAAATTTAATATACTTACGTATTTTATTATCTTGGTGGCCTCAAAAAATGCATTTGCGTACTTAAATTTTATACTCCGTCTTATTGTGTTATTATAAAATCAAGGAAATTATAATTGTCCCGGTGTGTATAAGACACATTGATCAAGATATAACAATAGGTTTTAATTTTTGAATTTAGAATTTTGAATAATTTTAGTTTCCCTTTGGCCCAGCGCATCTGTTCTATACACAAGGCGGCTATCGAGGTTAGTTTATCATATTTATATATTGAGGCGGTTATGTGTTACAGTAAGTTAACCGTTTAATTAAACAGTCAAAAAGTGCTGTTTTAACAGCTCCTCTCTATGCTGTATTAACGTTTAGAACGACAATTATTATAATATCTCAATAGATAAATATGATAAACTACCGTCGATAGCCATCGATTAACGCCTTGTGTATAGATCCTTTATTTCTCCTCCGCATTATTTTAATTAATGCAATGTTTTCCCACCCTTGACAGTTAATACCATTAAAGTTCACCACATATTACTTATAAAATCACTAATAACTCATACAAAATAATTTGTAGGTATAGAGTTTTGTAATACATATCTACGTACAACTTACCCCACGGTAAAATGCTCCGCGAACAACGTAATCCCAATGCTGTAATGAAGAATAAAATACTAATAGCAAAATATAATGATAAAGAAATAGGTATAATTTTTAGATATTCATCATATATAATAATAATTACCTAAACAAACAAAACACACTTGAAATATTTTTATACGTACGTGATAAATATATTAATTTATAATCTATCATGAATTACCATTAAGCCAACGACGAAATTCGTGAAAAGATTAAAATATAAGTAAAATCTTTTAAAATTTTTAGTCACAATTTACAATATTGTCATTTATCATGAGATTGGTACGGTAACGCAGTGTTACATTACATAATGATCATATCAGATGAAAGGTTAAAAAAATCATAATTTGCCGTTAGGTTATGTTAAAATTAAATATACTTATAGGTTTAACTAAATAGTTTGCTTCAGTATCAAAATGGTTAAAAAAATAACGAACACGTTAAGGTAATCACTAATCATAATATCGATGAGGTATAAACACTTAGCGAAATTACCTACGATAATTTTTCAATAAATAGGCGTACAGGCTTCTTTGGATTCCGCGTACAAGGGTCTTAAGACATTGTAGGTGTTTTGAGAGAAAATAAATTGCTAATAGTTTTATTACGTCGGCCGCGAGATGTTCTTCCCTGACCTCTCTCAGCATCTTCACACGCAGCTCCGAACATTACGGTCATCATACCATCAACAGCAACGCCTTCTAGCGGCAAATTACAGGGCGGCGAGCGTTTGGCTTTTTTTCTTTAAGTTATTTAGCTTCTCGTATCTCCACGACCCCTCCCGCTCGCCCCGCCACTGCGTGCCGGTGCAGCGCTGATACTGATAACCTGTGAAGACTCTTGTCATAATATTTTCAATACCCTGCTGTCTTTATGGTATTACTTCTTTTGCACTAGATACCCGTCAACCCTTTGAACGATGCAGACACGATTTTTCAATACTTAATACATGTTACATTGGCTTATACTTTCTATATAATTAATTAACATAACAGCTTCAGAGACATATAATCTTTTCAAAAAAATCATTGCGCTCGAAACCACATACAGGCGCACACACAGGACACCTCCCCCTCGTGTGCATGCCTACTCACATCTATCGCATTCCGGGTGATAGCTTTACCAATTAGTTTCAAAATTTTGGTTAGGTAGAATGGTGTCAAATTATTGTGGCAGTGCAGGTGATTTATTTGGTGTTTGGTAGTTATCGTTAGTTTCAAATTATAGTGATTTCGTCGTGGTCGAAATGTCAGAAAAATCTGTCCTTCCTCTACCTATCTGTCTTTATTAAAAATAAGCTAATTGAGTATCTACACTGGAATTATATCACACCATTAATCTGAAAAATAAAAATAACTGTCGCAAACGGCCCTGTTCAAAGACATCTGAGACTAATTCTATTGATAACAGATGAATAAATACAGATTATTCTGGTTATAAATGATATTTATCTACATATATTGTAATAAGGGCGCAATTTGCGAATTCGCGTTAACGTACTTACAGCATTTGCAGGTGTCCTTATGTAGGTACTATCAATTTCTTTGTGTCAATATGAGCAGTTTTTTTAGATATTGTTAAAGTAAAAATAAAGAAAGGGTTTTGAAAAAAGGACAGTGGTGAGTTTATAAAAGGAAATAAATTCAAATATAGAACAAATGGCCACTATAAGAATTATCCTACATATTTATAAAAATATATTTTAGTATCTCATATAACTAGTAGTTTGAAATCATATAAAATGTAGACTTTAGCGAAAGTCAAAAGCTTAAATTAATCTACCAAAAACAATTACAAGCAAATATAACATAACCTAACCTAATCTAAACCATTTTTTATTCGTTGAAAATTAATTTTACTGGTATGTTGGAGATTTGTGTGTCTTTTTATGGATGTAATAATATTACAATGAATAATATGTTGAATTCAACAAAGTAAGTAACTATTATTTAAAATATGGAGTTGTTTTATTGAGTAACATGATTATACAGTTGAAAAAGATCTATCGTACATAATATGGTATTATTTCCTAAGTATAAGTATCGCTCCTTTCCCAGAGATGAAAGAAATCTTTTTTTTCTTCGCCGACATTATTAGAGAGAACATAGCCTAAGTGTGTTTATATCTCACCTTCGTTTTGCTATAATGATTATTTTTGTCGTTTTCGTTTAATTCAACCTGTACTCAGGAAAAAACCGCTCAAAATTATTCAGAGGTCGTCAACTTTAGGTAAGTAGTGAAGCGGATAGTGAATATTGTGGGAATAAATCAAATAATAGGTATATTTTTTTGAATGTTTAAAATGAATTTTACAATGTCGTGTAGCATTATATTCTGTCATGATTCTCCTTTAGAGTTTCATGGAATCTTTGTCTTTCAGTAATGGATATCATGTAGCATTCTTGATTTGATCGGTCGAGAGTGTTTGAATGTACTTCGTCTTTTTACTTCATTATTTCTACACAATATTATGACCGGCCTATATACATACATTTCCTCCAATTTGTTTCACATGGGCAAATATCTGAAAACTATATCTCAGATGGTTGAGAGTCAGTCTTCTACCCTTAGCTCTTCGTGGAGGTTATTCTGGGGATTCTGGGTACATGCCGCAACTAGCGGTGGCTTTTATTGAAGCGCAGAAAACTTTTGATAGGTATATCAGAATATTCCAAAAAACTTTATTTTCCGCAATCTGAGGTTTTCAACTCTAAAAAATCATTGAAACATAACTTTATTACTGTATTTTTAACTCCCAGTGGTGGCTAATAATATTACAGCCAGGTGTTTGCAAAGAGGCCTCCAAAACTGTAATAAAGTACGAATAATAATAATGTTGATTTGATTACACATATTAACTGGATGCGATTTAACTCTGTTAATTTTATAACATATATTTATATATAGTATTAATTGATTGGTTTAATTTATATTGTATGTAGCCTCAAAATCATTGAGTAAAAGGACGAACTTTAAAACACCGCTGCTCCCATAACCACATCGTTCATATCTCAAACACTATAAATAAAAACTAATGGTATACGATTTAAAAAATATATATGAATAGTTTTTAGAAACCAAGCGAAGGATAGTTCTTATATTTTATTTATTACATCGTTCACGTGGTGAAAAATTATGTCAAATGGTACTACAGGCGGTACAGCCTTATTTTGTACGGGATTTTAGGTACACAAACAATATAATGCAAGTGATGGCAGTACATAAATTATGTATGCATAATATGCTAATTTATTAAAAGGATATTGAAATTTAATTTAGGCATTTATACTACATATTATTCAAATTGAACGTTTTTTCGATAATTAGTAAATCAACACTACGTTATGGGTATTCTTTAACGCGAAAAAATAATTTTGTAATACAATATTAATACATTGTACTTTTTAAATAACAGTTGAGGGCCACTGAAGAAGGTGCCACACCGCAGACTATCACTACCTGTAATAACACCAATAACCTTTTATTAAAGTGACCATGATATATAATTTGACCCTACAATAATTCTTTTCTTCAACATTTTTTACACACTTAAATGAGTATTAAAAAATCACTTATTTTCTCTCATACGCGCTCTAATAACATCAGACATGCACACATATATGTTTATTGTTATTAATAATAATAATAATCTAAAATCTCACAGTTTTTATATGGGAATATCATTTATTCTTGTTTTATTATCATGGGTGATCATTTGTCATTATTTTTTTAATTCGTTATAATTACTTTGCCACTTATTTAAAGATATAATAGTGAGCATGTTGCACATGAATGATAATAAGTATATAATATATGTGCAGGTACATTAAATATGAATATAATGAACGATAATAAATGAATAGGTACTACTTAAATTGACCTATTTTTTTGTATTGGTGTTTTAGAATTTACATCAATATTACCTAAGTACAGCAGCCCTATGTTCTAACTAGTGATATCAAGTCACCCGACGACATGACGTAATTGTGACGTCAGCCAATACACGCTCGAGGCAAACCGTTCAACACACATTGCTCACCATAGATATTATTACGCTGAAACACCTATTTGTGTATGGGGACAATGAATAACGCCAGCATTTGACTAGCGTTATTTTCTCGAATGCTATTATCACTCCGGCAGTACGTCACAATGATGTCATATGACGTCATGTCGACCGGGCGACTACAACTCGTAAGTTCTAACATAAGGCCCCAGGGCTCGAAATAGACCGGAGCGCACCGGAGCGCCGTTCCGGTTCGTGAAATCGGTAAAATTATCGCTCCGTCTCGTTTACAAAATAATTTGTCAGTCTGAGCTAGATAGGCCATATAACAAAAAATCTCACTTATTTTTATAAAATACACATAATTTGATAACTATGTAATTTTTTTTTTTATTAATTAAGCTACGAAGTCTCAATTGAGTCTTATTTAGCTTTACTTTTAAACATACACTGTTAATACATATTATTACAATAATTACTCATACAGTTATTACAATACAAATTCTCGATTGCTCCGGTTCGTAAACTTTTCCATTTCGAGCGCTGATTAAGTAGGTATAGAAGTATGCAAGAATTAATAAATAAGAAAGCATTAATATATACCGCGGTATGTGTATACCTATGTACCATCTCATATATGTAAATATTATACATATACGTTTGATAATAAAAAAATAATTTGCTCGAAAATGGTCATCCTAATAGTTATATATTTTTTATTAAAATATGAACAAATCCACAATAAAAAATCAGTCATTGCTAAAATTAATATCAATGTTCATTACCCAATACAAAAAGGTTTGATTGATTGAATCACGCAGACACGACCACTTGTGGCTGTGACAGGTCGCATGTGCATGTAGCCTCTTGCGGCTGTAGCACACGTGTTCCTCGATCGTAGGTAGTAAGTAAGTAAGTCACAACGTTACTATAAAAATGAATGACAATAATTGCAGTCCGCAGCTTGTGGCAACCAGTGGTAAATGTGGTTACTGGATGCGGCTAAATGTGGCTTTTGTACCTTACAGCTACTACGAGTCGATGTCATAATATAGAAAAGCTGATTAAACTTCCAGCATCTCGGGTTCATAACCATAATCTAGTATTGTGCGAATATTTCCAGCAAATTTCATAGTTTTCTTAGTTCTGAATACTTTTATTTCTATCATTCTTTAACCCATACCATAAGCACCAATGACCCACAGATCAAATTTATTATATAAAATGCGAAACACATTGATCAAAATTTTCAAACCGCATTTCGTTTATGAAGGTCCGACTATAATAATACAAAGCGCGCTCAATGTCCTCAAATATTACTAATAATGAATGCGGGTTTTGTTGACGTGACAAAGTTTAATGCATATTAAGGTACAGACACAAATATTGAATATATTATAGTAATAGTTTATCCCATGTTTCTCCACACTCTAGAATTGTATCTTCTTATATTATGATACCACTCCAATTCAGAGAAAATGCCATGCAATACAATGCCATATCGTATCGTTCTGTCAGTTATAAATATTTGTGGAAACATTATTTGAAAAAAAAAGAAAATGGATACACCCACAGAAGAGATTAATAAGATATAAATTTAAAGCAAATCGCCATTGACTTAGTTTATAAACAGAATTTTCATTATGACTTAATGACGATCAGGCTTTAAATTGCTTGACAAAGCCTCCTGAACGTCCTTAAATATAACCAATATTTTAATGCGCGTGTAGGTTACGTGACAAACTAATTCATACATACGTAACTATCCAAATTAACACATTCTTTAACACGTCGTTGCTATAGGATTGGTTTCCCGAATATCCGTTTTTGTCGAAATCGACCTTTTAATGCAGAATGTTTTTTTGTATCTAATTGGACTAGAACCATCCCTTTCTTTAAATTACTTTGTAATGGTAATGAATACATAATTCATATGCTGTAAAAATAACAACTTAAATATCTCCATGTATTTAAATATAGGATTATGAAATTTGTTTTTCGTCTCCTGAACATTTGGTCTATTCGGGAAACCAATCCTACAGCGACGACGTGTTTAAGTTTAAGTATCACATATTTCTCCAAACTTAAACTTGAATTAAATTTTGTTACTATCACACCCAGAAAGTAACGCACTTCCCATTATCTATGTGTTACCTGGATACACCAGTGCCAGTAGGTACCTACACACAATATACTGACTGTCAGGAAAATAGTTAAAATATTAAACGTTGGCTTTACTTTAAGATATTGTACTTGCAGTAATATGTAAGGTGCAGGGAATTATATTCTTCGCCTACCTACTCAAAACTTGGGCAAGTTTCTGTTAGAACAAATAAGAGGGTGAATACTTACCTAGGTAATTAATTAATTTGACAAAACCTCGGCCATTGAATCACCCCGAGTTTGGGTAAAAGCCGCAACTGCCTGAGGATACAGTCCTTTATTATATTATTATCCGGTATTAACACGTCGTAATTATGCCCAAATGGTTCGACCGTCTTATTTATTCCATTACCGAAATATACCCATGAACTTATGGGCATAGCTGTACAGATTTTTAAGGGGGTTTGACTTGAGAAACTACCACCGTTATGCCTAGCACAGATTAATAATATGGTATCAGAACATAATATTAATCTTTTTCTTATAAAAATATTTAGAACGCAACTATTCTTAACAAGGGAAAAACGAGGTAGATACAGTTCAGTATTAAGTATGCAGAATACCCGAAGCACTGACAGATTTGGAGGCCCCCTTTGCAATTTTTTTGCCTGTGCGATACATCGCTATTGAGTGGTTTAATGGTTTGATTGTTTTTTTACACTCGGATACTACACTCAAAAATATACACAGTTTTTTAAATTTCCATACTTTCTTGTGGGTGAGTGACCACCTCATCCGACCCTGTGGATTAATTTGTATTAAGGCTTTGTCAAGCTGGCGTTTTTATATTATTATATTGTGATGTGATAGAGATATTGATATACTACTGGATGAATCATATGCTTCTTAAAATGACGCCCGATTTTCAGCGACTCGGCCAGTGTTAAAACTTACTGTCTTAATATCGGCCGACTTAACTCGATATAAGCCCACTTAATATTTGTCTCGAAAACGACCTGGCAATAATTATGAGTAAGCCCGATCTAGCTCTTGCATCTTACTCTAACTAATAGTCAGCGCATGACGACTTGCTCTGTCCGCTCAGACATGAATTTTTGGTAGCTTGCAAGCTTTGGGTTGCAGACACCCTTAGTGTGAGGCCTCAGTGCCAGCGTTCGGCGCAGCGTTGAGCGTTCTGCGCAACTCAAACGTATAAGCGTATAAATGTATAACCAAAAAAAGACATTGTCTACGAACATTTTCACACACGGTTATACGTTTGAGTTGCGCAAAACGCTCAACGCTGCGCCGAACGCTGCCACTCAGGACGTACACTTGGGGTCACTATTCCAAGAACGCAAATTTAGTTTTACAGCCAGGGCAATACGGGTGCAATTCGGGAATTTTGTGGTACATTTTTAAAATGACACTTGTATGGGAACTCCTCATCTAGTAGTATATCAATGAATAGAGATCGCCGAGCAGATGAAATGGCAATGGGATGAACATGTTGCTTGGCGATTGGATACTCGTTGGACAAATGTCATCACTCATCATACAGTGGTATCTAAAGGGCATTATACGATCACAAGGACGCCCTTAAACCCGCTGGATAGCTGATGAAATCGTAAAGTCTAGTAAATGTATGTCGTAGCGAAGAACTAGGGACCGAAAAGATTGGAAGGAGCTAGGTAGAACCCACCCACGTTGGTCGCGCGGTTTAAGCGTTGGCCTATTACGTCGTGGGTCTCGGATTCGAATCCTGGGTCTGACAAGTACACATATTGTTTTTCAATTCAAATCAAAAATAGGTTGAGCAAGTGACTGACATCCATTTCTCGTAAAAACAAAATTTGTCAATACAAACCTCCATTCTGTGGAGGCCCATATGATCCTATTAGGATCGGACATGGTCTAAAAAATAGGTGGAACCACCCCGGCTGATGATGATATTGATAATTAGGATTTTAATGAGTTATGGAAACGTTGCTAAAATAATACATCTACCATGAATTTTAAATGGAAATTAATAGGTAATGTATGACTTTTGCATTGGATAACGAGTCACGTAGATACATATGACACGTTATGATACCACATAGAAAACTAATTATGTTTAATTATTATTTTATTTTAATAAACGTACAATGAAAAGCAAAAGCACTGGTTCTTCTGTCACGATATCAGACGTTACAAACAGAAAATCGTTAAATATACATTTTAGGCATTGCAATCATGATTCTGATTTGAACAGCCTTAGATACGAATAATAGTATACCTACATCTTCCAACAATGAGAGGTATTGGTAAAGCTTTATTATAATAACGTTGGAAATATAGTATTTTTAAGAGCGCAATGCAGAACCATACTTAGCAGCGAAAGTCTTTAATATACCAAATCGGCAACTTAGATTGCGTCGCCTACAGTATCCATACATAATAATACGTCATACAGCAAGAAATAAATCTACGGGGAAAAAAGGCAGTGGCCCAGAATGAAACCATTAAATTTAATAAAATACAGTCAAGACACGACTAACTCAGTCGAGCTAAATTACCAACTCGGATGGTGTTTATTTCCAAAATAATCCAGATGGTTTTGCATGGCGCCCTAAGTCTAATTTGTTTTAGTTAATCATCTTGACAACTGTTTCACGCTATAAAATTATCGTCAAAACAATTAAATATTACTATATATATTAGTAAGTTATAATTGAATCAATCTGAGGATCAACAACCCAAAAATTGTAGTGTTAACGGTCAAACATTATAATGTTTTTGCGTATGATTACGTACTAACTAACATTGTGCAATTTCTATACGTATCAATAGGCATGTCTGCTCTCTATTGCCTACAAATTTATACTCCAGATCAACTTATTACATAAGATTCAGTAAAAATGTGGTAGTATAATATTATGTAATTTTTTTCCCTGAACAAAATATCTACTCGTTGTAGGTATAACTCAAATTGCATGCATGTTAATATTATTATATCTACTTGCATAATGTATTTCAATATTATAAAATTGCATAAATACCATTATACCTATAGGTATAGACACAGCAACAAAAATGGGAAGATAATTTAGTCGTAGAGTGGAAATTAATCCATTAAATTAGATGTTAGTATACGAACGTATACTGTATAGGTATACCTACATACATTTGATCACAAATTCGTCCAAACTAAATTAATGTTGTGTTCTCTGTTCCAATCGAATCTCACAGAAAATCTTATTTTGTATAGTTAGTGGATATTACTATAGCGTCAAAGAAATGGATGATTTATGTTTGGGCCGCGGGGCATGGTCCGAGAGTGCTCACCTCGCTTTTGGGGGGCAAGTATCACCGGCGAAAGGCACGAGACGCCCCGACAGAGCCCCGCGAAGCGCCCCCGGGCTGGACATCATTCTTTTCACGCCTTCCCCTCTTAAGTATTTAGTCTTAAAAGATCATCTTGTCTAGTTTTATTTATATATACACATACCTCTCTGTGATGTTTCGCCGACAACATGATTTGTTTTGCGTCCGACCTTAGTTATAGGATTGATGAACTGATTCTGTATTTTGTGGTATAATTACTTCCATTATGCTGTATTTTTGATTTTAGTGTAACTTAAGAAAATAATATTATTAGTATATATCTCATTTATAAAAGACGCATACACATTATAATCATATGTATCGTTAGAAATAGTGAATGTGATAGAGTAAGACATTTGGATTGTCGTGTACATTACATATTATATAAAATTTCCTAAGTTATACGACGATTAAAAGCAACCTTGTATCTTAAAAGAAAATATTCGATCGAGACCTATTTCGAAAGACCGGAAAAATTTAAAATCTAACTTTAAAGCGGTTTTCACCTCGTAGCTCAGAACATAAAAAGAGAACTCATTGGGACGTTGCTAGGAAAATAATAATAAAAATCAGCCATGGAAAAATTAAGATTTAGCCTGACCTTATAAAAAATACTCGAGAAACTTAATCACCAATCTCGATTTAAAATTTTTAATTTTCATTGCAACCCGGTAAATAATTTTCAGAGCACAAGTGATATTATTAATTCATAATGTACCTACCTACCTAATCTATTAGTTTCACTTCAGATTTGTCTTTAATATCTTTGAATAATATGTTTATTGATTTTCTATTTTCTTTGTCAACAGAGATCCCATGGAACTGATGTTAATGGAGCAGCAGCTTCTAAGAGCTCCACTACGCCTTTACCCCGAGTGTCTGCAAGACGCCGAAAACAACAACATGGTAGCTGCCGCCCTCGCCGAGAAGGCGCGCCTTTGGAGACCTCTAGGCCTTTACGGAGCCGCCCCAGCGTGGCCGCCCTGGCTGCGCCCCCCGTCTCCGTCACCAGGTCCACCGCAGCACCCTCAAGAGCACTGGATTCATAAAATGCCGCCCTTCCCGGCGCCGAGGTATAGCCCGTACCCCCCGCCGCCGAGGAGATCGCCGCCTACCGGACCTTTGCACTGAAACGAGATTCCTGCTCTGGACTATCATGGATACTTCTGACAGATGCATTCCCAGTGATTTTAACTTTGCATCAAAGTGTTCGGTTGCATTAAACTAATTACAATGCAGTAACACAGATTTGTGGAGGACAAAAGCAGTGAAAAAATAAAGTTATTTGACGTTTCGTGGCTTTAGTAGACATATTATTGGGGTTAAAAGAGCTATATCTTACCGCGACGCCACGGAAACGCCCTCAGAAGGGTTGTTATCATGCACCTATAACCCGGAGATAATTAATAGACGGCTTGGCGACGTGGCCAATTTGGAGTTATATACATTATTTTTGTGCTGGCTACGTCGCCATAGCGTCCTGGCATGATATGCTACTAACTGACTTTGATAACTCGTCAGTCCAGTTCTATCTTACCATAACGTATGATGTATTAGTATTTAATAAGCCACAGTTACAAGATTTAATCCATGTAACATGTTCAATCTTCATATTGGTAAAAAATATGATAAATATGAAAAACAATGTTTTTTAAAATTTCTCAAATAATAAATGCTTTATTACGCTTTGGGTAATATTTTACACAGTGTGAGAAATGCGCATCCTTTTTTTAATTTTAAAAATGATTTGACTTAACTCTTCGAAGGCCCTCTTTAAAAGTATCTGACAAATCGATTGCGTTATTTTCGTCAAAGAAACGTGCCATTGTGCATAGGAAAAGCATGAATATGGATTAAAATAATATAACATTGACTATTGTACAGAGCTCAAAATGGAAAAGTTTACGAACCGGAGCGCTCGACAGTTTTCTGAAGATATTTCCATAGTTATCAATTTTTATGGGTATTTCATAAAAATAAGTGTGTTAGGTTTTCTATTTTTGGCCTATCTGGTTCAAGTGGTCAAATTACTTTTTCCACGAGACGGAGCGATAATTTTACCGATTTCACGAACAGGAACGGCGCTCCGGTGAGCTCCTGTCCATTTCGAGTCCTGCTATTGTAGCAAGGCCGAAACTACACATATTATGTATTTGTGAAAACTGATAACAGTTCAATTCTGCGATTTTTCTTTATGATAAGATAGAGATTGGATATGAAACTCGGGGTTAGTTACATAGATTTATAGCTATATAGCAGATGTGTTTAATAAATGGACTGATAATATTGATATCGACCTGTAGTCACAATTATGAAAGAAAACGTTTATAATATTACAATTATTCCTAACTCAGTATTTATATTTGTTATGACTCCCAATATTCCACAATACTAGCATAATGTGTCCATATATTTAGCTCTCATGCAATTAATAATAATAATAATTGCCATTCGTCACGAAAAATAAAATAATGAACAGTTATTTATAATATGTTAAAATAACAAAAATCAATATACCTACATAGAACAATCTAGTTGTGATTTGAATAATGCTTATAATACGTTGTTTTATCATTTATTTTCCAGTGAACATTTTTGACAAATGGACAAATTAAATTGTAAGCAGTAGGTACCTACCTATCTATGCAATCATATCACATAATATTTAGAATAATCTTCGTATTTATATACTATATAGTACATACCTACTGTAAATATTTAGAATAGTCTATGTAATACTGTACATTATTTTTATGCATAGTTAGTTAAATAGAGCGCTATCATAAAGCCAAAGATGATGTTTGAATAAATCAATGTAATATTGTAAACTTTAGATTAAGCTAAACTTTGCTATAGAAAATATTTAAGATGTACATAATATTATACAACATACAACATACGTTATCATAAACCTAATGTTAAATGGAGACAATTCAATTCCACTGATAATTTATTTTCATTAATATTACAATAAATCATATTGCGTCAATGTGTATGACATAATAATAATATAATGAGTGACTAGAAAAAAATTACCAGGTAGCAGTGCCACCTGTCAATATTCTGGGATGTGACTTAGTTCTGTCACAGAAATTATTTTTAATAAAGTCATCTGTCAAACTATTATGAGAGTATCTAATCATTTCGTTTTCTTTTAGGTACGACCTGATAAAAATAAATTTTCGTCTTAGTTAATTTTTGAATTTAGAATTTGCGTTTATCTTATACATTTGTATCCTCGTATATCTTTTCTTTCACTTTACTGCATTTAAAATGTCTTCTCCCTCTCTCATAGTAACACATTTTTTCTCATGCGTTACGGATAAACCAATACAAATATTGATAAGGTAATTATTGTCTGGTCCGATTGTAGGTATATTAAAAAAATGATACTATTTTAATGTTTGGTGTTACATATGGACCGCATTTGCGGTTTATACGGGCCGCAAATTGCAGTTCAATCCGCATTTGTTAACGCAGCAGTCTTTTTTGTGGACATTTTTTTATTTTTCATTAATGATGATTAAGAAATAATTCTTGTCTTCAATAAGTATTATTATAAAATAATAAAAAAATGAACCAACAATAATATATTGAGACAATTCATTCCATAATGTTAATTCTAATGCAATAGCATAATAAATAAATTTTAGTGGCTGATTTATTTTTTACTCCAAACCAGTATTAGAGCATTCATAACTACAGATAGTTTATAATATACATAATTACATACTAATTATTATGTACCTCTTATATAAGACGAAAAATAAATTATTGTGCATAATATTATGAAACATTATTAATATAAATTATTTTGTAGAGTGCTCGTCTGAACGTGTTCAGAAAAAATGAAAGTATTTTTTTTTTTTTTGTAAATAGGTTAATAATTTTTAGATGTTTCCAAATAAACCAGTGATCTTATCAGTACTTAAAATATATTGTTACTTTTAATTATTTATTTATATAGGTACTTATCTGATATATTATCCACCTGCATAATTAAATTATAATAACAATGAAATAAATCATAAAAATATTTATATTGAAATTGTTTTCACTCACATTTAAATTGATTATAGTTTAATTTATAAATCAGAAAAACACCCATTCGAAATAAACTGTACTTTCTACAAAAACATGTGAAATATAAGCTGCATAATTATTACATATAAATTAATAGAATATAAAAAAAAGTTGTAGATATATAAAATTAAATAGATAAACATTAAAATTGATATTGTGTAGATATGAATAAGTACCTATTGTAATGAATTGTAAGATGGTGAATGTGAAAAATAGTTGAAATAGATGTCCAATATTATCTTTTTTGTTTTATTACCTATACCTGCCATAAAACCTCGGAGCATATGTACATGTAATACATAGTGAGAACATGGTCACAACTTACTGATAATACACTCTCCGCCTCTTTTTATGAAAACCTTAGTGTGAGGAAAAAATATTTAGTAAATACAGTCTATACCTCAGTGCCAATGTGTTCTAAGTCCGATTTATCTAAAATTCGTTTAATTATATCTATATTATTGAATGTAGTGCAGTGTGCCAGTTTACGGAAACAACTTAAACAATAATCAGAAAATCAAATATAAAGGTTTTATCTATGTATAGCCTTACCATTATAATAATATGGTCACGGAGTAGTGTTGCTATTTACTATTGACAAAAAATGTCAGATAGAGTAAACAATAAACTATTTGGCAGGAAAGATTTTCACTTAAAGAACGTTCTTATAAAAACTATTACTTCAACAAAAATTAGGTCATAGTTGTGAAGATTGTTTTGTGAGAACAATATAATATATTAAAAGATAATAATTCATTATTTCGCAACTAATTAATACTCAAGTCATATAACGATACAACCAAAAACTAATCAAAAATCATTATGATGATTTTCAAGCAAATTGGTATAATATTGTAGATTCTTTGTGAGAAATTTTAAGCTGTTTGCAGAAACGAAAAACGCTAGGTTTAATACAATACGCCAGATGAGTATTTTTCAAAGCTAGTCGTCTATTATTTTCAATTTCAATTTCAATTTATATATTTTACATATTGTGGACATTACAAATTATAAGTTTAAGACGTTCACAACATGACATTTAGAAACAAAGAAATATTATTAAAACAGCGTTATGTACATAACACAAGAGATATATCAGTATTAAGTTATTCTACAGTATAAATACAAAAAATATTAAGTATATAGGTACAAGGAAGTACACCGGATGAGTTAAGCAGACCCTATTTTAAGAATTTAAAAAACAACGTCCACCTAAATTCACCCTCACATAAGTGGAATATATCCGAAGCGATTTCATTAAACATGTTTATTAAAGATGCTAGATCTGGCTAGAAAAATGGCAACGTTGCCGCGAAGTGAAACTACGGATCACCTCACTTTCAGGCATAAGTATATCTACGCCCACAACACCCATTGAAAAACCTAAATACCTACTACTCTACATCGCTATTAATTTGCTTTCGTAGGGTAGAATCGGAATTACGCACTATCCATTTTAATGAAAGAATTACGGATAACGATACCATGGGAGAAGAAAAACGGCCTTGTTCAATAATCTTACTTATTGATTTCAGGCTGTTCGAGCAGCGGCTAACATAGAAAAGATTTCAATAACGGATGTTGCATATTATTTGTTTGCGAACACACATAATAATGGTTATAGTATAGGTTGTGATCGAAAAATGTCATCAGAATTATTCTGGAGAAGTAGTCAGAAAATCTCGAGAAATTAATTATATGATAATTTGAAAACACTAATTTCTCAAGAAATTGAGAAATTGTTACGAAGACAAGATTCCGACAGCAACTGGAATTTTTAAAAAATTCCCCCGTAAAACAAGCTTACATAAAATCAAGAAGAGCAAAATTGTCTTAAAAATTGTCTGAGCAAAACATTCTTCAATTCTCGAAAATACAAATATTCTTGATTTCCAGAATTCTCGAATTTCGAGAAATGAAAAAACCGAGAGATCACAATCTCTACTTTTGGTGTTTCTTGATATACCTACTTATACCTAAATGCATTACTAATAAAACAATGAAAGTATGAGTAAATTAATAGATACCTAGGTATCTAGGTACTTTTAGATTTAGAGTAAGTAGGTATGCAAAATATTTTACAACTCAGTTTTTTTTATTATAAACTGGATAATTGTGGAGATAGATGTTATCCAGATATGAGTTTGGTCAGAAAATAATATTCAATTGACTTAACAAGTAGGTACTTACATAGTTATAATCATTCTGCTATAGCGAATAAAATACTTAGGTATATAAATATTAAATAATAGTAAATTCCGTCACTTTTTGTGCAACCTGCGAACAATTAATAATGTTTTTCAGCAATAACTTTCTTTATAATAACTAACCTAACATACATTATTAGCATCATACAGCGACATTGTTATACCATGTATGTTAATATAGGTACAATATAATACTCATCATGGATTATTAATTCTATCTTTAAACCAAGTGGGTATTAGGATGCTTAAAGAAAATGTAAATACATGTGTGGGTAAAACGTGAAACATGAATATAACTTTGATATTATCTAATATTTAATCAATGAATAAAATATTTCACAATGAGCAGATAAGTATGTACATAGACAATATTTCATGCATATATTCTGGTTCTCGATAGTGGAAATAGTAAAGAACATTGACTTGAGACCATCCGGCATCCTACGGTCGCGCCTCCGATTGAAAATTTCTGCATACACGTTTGTATCGTTATGTGAGGGGATAGTAAAAATGCAGCCACATATTAGTATACATATAGGATTTGGATACGTGAACAATATTTTCTATTCATAGCGGAATAAAAGATGGACATATTTGTATCAGAACATTTAAAATATTTTTATAGATATCTTATTAATACAGTGTTCTTTTGTTTGCGTGCATTATGTATCTTGGTCTGGATAAGGCTTCATTCTCAAAGAAGTAAATCTAACGCAAAAAATGTACAGATTTTTCATTCTATAATTTAAAAAAAAATCAGTTCCTAAAAATGAGCCTCCAAACCAGGATCAATATTTATTTAAGTAATTTAATATACCTGTTGAAAATCCTCAATGGTTTGGAAGAATTATGGAAAATTAGAATATTTCTCCCCTGGACGAAGGCTTTTTCTCTTTCCAATTCTTAAAACAAAGTTTATTATCAGTTTGACGTGAAGATGGGCAGGCCACATCGCTTGAAAACATAATATCATCGCTCGACAAATCTCATCATACAGTGTAACTGGAGAGATATTAAAAGACGTAAATTGAAACCAAGAGCTTGCTGGATTCATGAGATATACAGTTTATAGTATATATAGTGGAAGACGATGATAAACGAGATGGTAAGTATTACTAATAACTGATCAATTATATTGGGACATAATGTAACGTATTATTCAGAATAAAAATCCACTTCACAATGAAAATGTATACTATCTTGTGTTAGACGTTGGACTTTGGAAGAAAATAATAAAAGAGAGGCCGTTATTACTAATTTACTAGTAATTTATCTTTACCAGGTTTCATCGATAATCCAAACACACAATAAACAATCAGCATTGAAATATAATATATGGGTGCAGAAATATAATAAAAAGAATGAATTATGACGAAGAAAATAGAATGAGAATATTAAAAAAAATATTACCTGTAATAGTTACTTATTTTATAATGATAAATAATATATTATTTATAGAGTATCTAGACCGGACAAAGTGCATTGTAAAATGTGACAGTGAATGACGTTTCGATAAAGAAATGTTAAGGAAAGTTCCAAGAATCAATAATTGATTCGATGTATACAATTTTCCAATAAAATGTAATACTCGTAGCATACGGTTTTCAAAAATGGCTGCGCTTTAATAAACATGTCTTCGGATGTAAGAAGTACATCTCTTGTCATTTGGCATAATATCTATTCACACACTGAAATCTTTTATATAACTAGCTTCTTCTAAAATTGTGTGCTCAATCGGTGCAATATTGTACAGCAATATTAAAAAACAAAATACAGAATACAAATTATATTTTCATAAACCGTCTAAACCTCAAGATTTCTCTCGTATTGAGAATAATCCTCTCTAGGAATTTGAGGTCAGTGTGAGTTCAACTCAAATGGCCAACATCCATTTCTCGTAAAAACAAAAATCTGTTAATACAAACCTCCACTCTGTGGAGAACCATATGATCTGATTTGGATCAAACATGGTCTAAAAAACTAACTAGTAGGTAATGATTAAATTAAAATTTGTCATGAAAACCGTTTACCACAGAGTTGAGAATTTTCGAGAAATTATGAATATTCTTTATTCTCGTTATTCAAGAAATTTTATCAGGAAATTTCGAGTAGGTAGGTACCTATCTCATTTCTTAGGAAATAAAAAAAATTCTTCACATTTTTGCTTTTCCGGAGGATTTAAAAAAACTCTTTCTTCAAAAAAAATACTTCCTGAGAATTCTCGACGAGAACGGTCGATTGTGACGAAAGCTTCATAGATTTTCCAAAAAATTATACTTACGCAATATAAAAACTACATACTTACTTCTTAGTTTTATACTATTGTATACTTATCGATAGTTAAGTACTTTTTGAATATGTGAAAAATTAACCACTGTTGTGAAATGTGATAATTTTTAATTTTGAAAGGGAAAATTTTAGTTTCCTATACCTATCGGAATTATATAATGTAATATTAATATTTCGATTATTTGTATTTGTAATGATAATTTATAGTGATGTATTTTTATAGAACCTATCATATTTATTTTACCGTTATTTTTTAGCACCAATGCGCGCCCCTGTCGAGACATTTTGAAAGAATTGTTCGAGGAAACCAGGATCTACAGCAGATTTCCATGCTCGTGATGATAATTATTGTGAGTGTGTAATAAAGACGTTTTCTAAATCCCCATTTGATGTTTCAAATTAGCGTTATTTTGTTGTTATTATTGATTTTTGAAGAAATATTTTGTCAAATTAGACTAAACCCAAGAACACCTCCAATCGCAGACATCGTGTCGTTACATAAAAGTAATATACGGCCAATAACGTTATCTGCATAATGATATGACGTGGTTCACCCGTAACACAATGCTCCCTCATGGGATGAAATGTGTAATGGAACTTATTGACCCCTGCCCCCACTCTTGTAAACCTGTCAATTACCTTAGAAACGCCATTGTGTCCACATGGCGGATGCATTAGAGTCCCAGGTTCGATCGCATGAAAATGTTTATTGTTCTGCACTTTGTCCGCTGGAAAATATTGCCCTTCACTTGTGCGGCGTAGGATGCCAGACAGTGGCATTCCCGGGAAATCAACAAATGAGTCACATAATAATATTATTTCTTTATCAATAATGTCGGTTTCGGAAATTGTCCCCAGACTATATTATGTATGTTTTAATTTCCAAATATTTAAAAATATGTATTTGTTTACTTTATGGTTTCCTATCGGCTGTACACCCAAAATATTTTCTAGAAAAAATACGACACTTAATTGTAAAAGCACAATCCAACATTTCCAGTTTCATGTCCCGTCGGGCTTTTTCTAAAAAACATTTTATATATTGGGTATATGCATGAGATGTTTTCAAAAATTATATAGGTATGTTCAATGTAAAACGAGTAGATTGCATATAATATTGTTGACATTTTATTGATATTTAAAAAATAAACTACATGCACTGACATGATATACCTCGAAACTCCGTAACATAGCGATGTTATACGAAGGTATTACGTTTTTTGACAACATCCAAAGAAATGGGATAAAAACAGCGCTCGAAATGGAAAAATTTACGAACCAGAGCGCTCGACAGTTTTCTGAAGATTTTTACATAGGTAGTAAAGTTATCAAAGTTTATGTGTTTTTTTTTTCCATAAAAATAAGTGTGTTAGATTTTCTATTATATGGCCTATCCAGCTCAGACGGTCAAATTATTTATTCCACGAGACGGAGCGATAATTTTACCGATTTCAGGAACAGGAACGGCGCTCCGGTGCGTTCCGGTCCATTTCGAGCCCTGGATAAAAATCTTTATTTCACTCATCGGGGTTCGATATGACGTTTGCAGCTTCCAAAGCTTTACCACTCAGCTGTTTATATTACTGATTTTGTTTGGAACTACGCACGATGTTTTCACGAGAATTCATAATATTATTTTTTGTTTATTTTTAGTCTCCCCCTGGTGATAATTTGTCAGCATGTCTCTGCACATTCCGTTTGACGGTTTGAGACGGTTCTTCAGTGGGTATATGATACAAAGCGTTCAATATCGTTAAGTTTGTATTGATTTTGCAATTGAATGTAATTTGTCAGGAAGTGTGAGCGAGCTTTTTGCGTCGATCGATTCTGCGTATGTAATGAAAGGAGCGCCGCAAAATGGTATTTATTTGCGAGCATGTTGAACATTAACGTCTTTCTACATTTATATTTTACTGCATATAACCACATAAACATGCAGTTATATCCAATCTGTATGCAGATTCACTCAAGGTTTCTTATGAACTAATATAATTATTATTTTGAAAACCATCACTTAAACATATTTAAAATATTAATATTGTGGAAGTGTTGTTCGTTCTTTATATTGGAAGTGGAAATAGAAGAATACGACTCTCAGTCACGAAATTAAGCCGCGCATTACAAAAAAATTCCCGGCTCACCATTACTTATCACAAAGTAAATAAACATTTTACAAGAATTTTCCAAAGTCTTCACAAAAAATAAAATAATTGTATCCAATAGTTTATATTACGACTATCATGAATATACTTTATTCGGCACTCTTGTCTCAACTATATTTATTTTTCCACCGTTGATCCATTCAATAATTTCACCTACTTCATTTAAACGTGCCATTTTCAAAATTTAGTATATTGACAAAATCAAATTTCAAAGTATTTCTTTTCCCTTTCCTTATTATTCTCTTTTTCTGTATTTAATTTAAATTTAATTTAATTAACATTAATAAACTTTCAAAAAAAATTAGCAGACAATATTATTATTCAATGTATTTTTTTTTATTTTTCTTACGTAATTTCTTTCTATTTTATGTTCTTATTACTTTCTCACTTGCTATATTGTTAGGTATAACTTTATTATAATTTTTATATGGAAAGTTTGCTGGTTGCAATATCTTCTCTCTAATTTATTTTTATAAGTACATATTGTTATAATGATAATATTTTTCAAAAATAGTAAATATATCACCGTGTAGCATTAGTATATTTCGGACTTCAATTCAAAATATTGGTACCTTATTCTTAATGTTGGTATATTATTCTTTATTTTATTGGTACCTAACATAAAAAACTACCCCCAGAATTAATGAAGGAATATTAATTGATGATGAACATGAATGACTGAAATCTAAAATAAATATACTTACATAAGTACTAAAATATATATTAAAGTAATTGAAATATAGTAAACGTTGTTGTTTGTAATTGAGAATATAATCGTATTAGGGTACATCAGATTTCCTTGATTATATTTACAATTATTATTCTTTTGTGAATACGTGCACTATGCCTTGAAGTTTACTAATATTTTACATTAATTATAGTGAAATATATCCGGAGAAAATCCACTGTACTTTGCAATTTAAAGTTTTGATAAATTGTGCTATGACATTTTGCGTTCTGTATTTACCGTTATATATAGGACGTATTATGGTGTTGGTCTAATAATATTATCTCCTTCGTATAATTATAAGGTCCATACTTTTTTATTAAACAAATGTTAGAAAAATTAAAATATCAGTTTATAAAAAAAATGTTACCATAGGTACTTATTTTTTAATGATTCTTTGTTACAGCTACTTTTCTTTCGATACAGTACCGATAACTTTATACATATACGTTCTTTGTATGACTATCTAACTAGTAACCCAAAAAAATAAATAAAATTAGCCTGGTGTATACTGATGTCAATGATGCGCATATGGAAAAAATGTTTGAGGGAGGTGGATCCGTTTCCAAAAAAAAATATCCATAATAATTTATTATTGATTTTTAAAGCGGCGGGAGGGTGCGGGGTAACAAAATATAGAAGGTGCCACTGACTTCCATATTTACCCCGCATACTACTTTAAAGCATCTTGTTGCTTTTACTGTGGACACCCGCGCCTTTTTGGGTATATTCCCCATACCCAGCCACCCTGAACTTTGAGTATAGTTATAAACATCTGACCTGCACGTATAACTAACGGTGTTCACCTACGACGTCCTACGAGTTATTGCGAGTCGTCTTATCCACACGTGGTTATCAAATGCACGTGGCCTAACGATCATAAACATAATTATTAGGCTCGTTGATGTCCGTTTATGTCCTCCACGCTGTCTTGTCTTCTAGATATGTGCCATCGGAATATTAAAGTAAACATTGAATGCCCTGAATTTTACCAATTTATGAGTGCCTCTTCGAGAAGAATCTTCCAGTGGGCACACGCCAGTCCCATCCCTTTCATAGTCTGTTCGACAGCCAAATCATCTGGGCTATGATCCTTAGTTATGAGGTACGAGGGTGGTCCCAGAAGTACCCGACCTAACAAAGAAAACACAAGAAATTTGGGAATTTTATTTTTTATTTCTCTCAATATGTGAGGTACAACACTTTTTGAAATGCCTACCATGTCTACTAGCTTGAGCAATTTCAGTCGACGTTCATCCAATACCATTTTGTGGATTTTCGTCACTATTTCTGGCATGGTCACCTCATTTGGTCGACCACTGCGATGTTCATCTTGGCAGCTCATACAGCCTCGTTTAAACTCAGCCACCCAATATGTTACTGTTGTAAACAAAGGAGCAGACACCCCCAGAGTAGAATCTAGCGCAGCTTTGATATTAGTTGGACTGAAGCCTTTCAAATGAAAGTATTGTATCACCATTTATTATCACATTTCCATGTTTACAAATTCACTGAGAGCGTTCACTGTTGATGGCTGACAAATAATTACTGAACAACGTAGCGTCGTTAAACTTCAAACATAAGCTTAATAAGGTTGGTACTTTCTATCATGGTCACTATTTTCAAACAATAACTGCTATCTATACGTCAGGTCGGGTACTTCTGGGACTACCGGTAGGTACTCACGAAGATTAAGAAGAAGTTATTTTCCATTTATCTATTTATAAATTTTGTATTTTTTCTGTTTCTGGGAGAGGGGTTGATCTGGACCCGAAAACCTCCCTTCTGTGTGCGCGCATGTAGGTACATAGGTACGTATAATCTTTGTACATTTGAAGTATTTTTTTCTGCGCATTACGCGATATAAAATATCACATTAAGTTGCATGTGCTGTCATCACACATCAGGTGAGTTTCAATATTATCTCATCAGAGTAACGAGAGCCGCATAAATGGTTTGCGGTTTGACCGAGCCGTAGCTTTTTGCGCGGCCGAGACGCAAATTGGCGTCGACCGCAAACCGCGGGACACCTTTGATGAATTTAACGTTTTCATAGAACACCTTGTTAGAGTAACAGGAGGCTTCGTGATCGGATTACAGACTCATATATTATTCTGTACAGTATACGTGATATGCCTGAAAAAAATGAATAGGCAATGAAAATACGTAAATATTAATATATTATCTACCGATTCTAGAGTTCAAAAGTGTCCACATAAACACAAAGATTGGTCTTTACAAAACTGTCATAATTTTCAACAGGACTTTATTTTTTTGTCGGGTTCGCGATGTCTAGTATACTTCCATTGACATTGGACGTCACGTTCTTCACAGTCACTCGCCAGTTATGGAAGTTGTCAGGTGTATTTTTTAAATGTACCTATCTGAAACCGTAGACTTGCAATATTGTCTATTGAAACACAGATGGCATTTAAGTTAAATTTAGTAGTATAGGTAGATACCTATATCTCGTTAGTAATGTATCCATACAACACAATTCTTAGATATTGGAGTCATGAAAGGATGATAAACAGTACGGTATAAAAAAATTGGCGGCATTTTTGCACTGCCTAGGGGCGGCATTTTGTCTAGGGATGTTACTGAGTGACAGTATGTGGAAACGAATCATAGACTCAATAGACAAAAGCTACTAGACTGTAATAGGTACTTAATGTATAAGTATATGAAAATATTCTGAGGCAGGAAGGTACCTAATAACGTATAACATATTATTATTCCCTCCAGGAGCAATTTTATCTGACACAGGTGACGAATTTGATATAGGTATTAGAAAAGGAGGTCTTGTAATAGTTAAAACCAGTCATACAATTAAAAAAGTATAGGGAAACTTAAAAAATATACCTAAAGTGTTTATCAAACATTGTGTATAAAATATTATAAAAAAATCCGTGGAAATAATATTATCAAAGGGTCCACTAACATAACCACTCAAAGAGAAGCGTAGGTACTCATACATAAAAAAATAAATCGCCAATACTCAATAATCATTATTTTTAGATGAAGGATGTGATTAATGTTTTTATTGATTTTTTATATTGGGGGAGGGGGTCAAAATCAGTCGGTGCGTCGGGCCTCCACATCTCTTAAACTTTCCACTCGTGAGTGAAGCTTGGGTGTCGAAAATCACGTATAATGATGATATATCTATTCACTTCTTACGGTATTCAACACTTGATTCGTTTCTCGTACAAATAAATAGCAATAATATAAACGTAGAAAAAACATAATTTGAAAAATTTCGGAAATATACATTGAAAAAAAATCTAAAAAAAATATTTAATATTATTATTTATATTTTAATGAGTATATTATGATTTAATAGTTGGTGAGAATTCAAATATGCAAACCAAAATAATGATTTAATCGTGCATATGTTGAAGTTCCAACGAAAAAAGAGTTTTTTATTTTATGTAAAGCCTTAGGCATGGTAACTCACAATCCGCAATAAAAAAAAAACATTATGTTAAGAGTAAAATGAATTAAAACTACTAAGTAGTCGATAGAAACTGATTAAAATTCCTCGTCTACGTTCTGTATACTTGTCTACGATAGTGCGGCGTCCAGTTGTCCCATTCCCAGTGAGACGGGTGAGCTTTATATTCAATATATAGTTTTTTGAATCTTGGAATATACCAACGAGGCGAGGCTAGGTACTGTTATTTTTTCGTTCCATGTTGAGATTTTATGATGTTTGATTTTTACCACAGTTACCATAGTATCCTATATTGAAATGTTGTTATCGTCTGAAAAAACTCAAATTTAAGCGAACAAATCTATCATTATAACTGCCAACTTGGCATCAGACAGGCGGCGCTCGTGGTGTAGTGGGTAAGGCACTGGCCTTCCGCCCAAGCGTTCTGGGTTCGATTCCCAGTGAGGACACAATATTTATGTGTTTTTTCTCAAAGCCTGGGTGTTTGTGATTGTCGAAAATTACTAACCTTGTACGAAAAATCAAAGACATGGTTATTAATAATTCTAAAAAAAAACATGGCATCAGTCTAAAGAAATCTTCGACTCGTCTGTGGTGTAGGTACATCACACAGCCTTTCCGATGATGCCAGATGAAAACCTTCGTCTGTATTTATATAAAACTTTGCAACTTGGAGGAGTAATCAGATATAAAGGCAATATGAGGACGTAAGAATACTGCGATCTTGCCACTTCCACCTGTACTATATACGACATACGAAGAAGATCAGCGCATTGACTGCCTGGAATTATTAACATTTTGAATACCTGAGACAACCCTGGGCATAAAGACGCATACTTTGAAAACCTCTGTCTTAAAGTCATCATAGGAAATAGGAGAAGATTTTTTTTATAATAAAGTAGGTAGATCCCTACCGCTACGTCAATTTCACGCAATTTCTAGCGCGGATATCACAAGGGATGAAATATATCAGCCTGAGGGTAGGCGAAAGCGAAACACAAGGGGGGAATTAAAGCCGCAATGAAGGCGGTATCCGTTAGAGCTGTAGTTCGACAGTCAATTTGACAACCACTAATTGAAAACGAATACAATAAATCTTTGAGTCCGACCATTGTTGAAAATCATTTTCAAAGTCTTATTTATTTATGTACTTCCGTTTCCTGGCAAATTTAATTAAAATAATCAACTTTACTGGATAGTAAAAAACTAAAAAAAAACAAAATTGATGAATGCACACATACATATTTTCTAAAATGCAGTAGGTACCTACTTAGGTACGAATAAGGTTTCGAAAGAAACTTAATTCATGTTGGAAAATCGGAAAACGAATGGTGGGAATATTTAATTTTACTCTTGATTTTTTGTAGTTTTTCGTTATAATTACTATGCCTAAGGTATCGAATATTTTTAGTCTCTATTACTGTCTACTCTGTCGGTCCTCTCTTTATTAGAGCGAAGCTTTGTCATTAAAACATTCAAATAAACGTTGACAGTAGGTTCATCTATGTAGATATCCTCACTGTACAGGCCAATTGGCGTAACCCTCTAATATCAAATTATTCAGGAAGTGAAAAAAACTGTGGGCATTTGATTTACTTATTATTTTATATAATATGTATTTTTTATTTTATATAAGTACCTACCTATACTTATTATTTTATTAAAAATTGAAAATTTTCTTTTATTGACATACCAGTGGCTTGCGTTTAGGGGTTACATCATTTGCTGGAATATGTTTTGTGAGGTTACAAATGGCTTAAGAAATAGTTTTGAATTATTTTGATATGAAATATTTTTTGGGATTTCTGATACTTGGCCAGTTCGTATAAGAGTATTCAATAAGTTTATTGCCATCAAAATGTCACTTCGGTGAAAATTAAGGGTTACGATAATCGGGCTGTACAGTGACGATATTATATAAAATTGATACCATGAAAATATAATAATTAATAAATATACCTATCACGTAGCACTATAATCCAAGATTCAAACATTTTATTGTTGTAATTAAAGTGTAAGGATTCCACTTGTGTCTAAATTTAAGAAATAATTCATGTCTGATAAAGCTTGTGGTTACTCAACTTCTTTTCGATTCTTCTGATTCGAGAATTCAACATTAATTCGTAGATACATATTCGTAATGATTTCTATTTTACTCTCTGTTCGCTTTAACAATTATTTAACCTTTTCCATTCCGTGTATGCAGTCAATGAGGTTTTATATCGCTAAGTTGCAAGTGAGTCCAAACTAAATGTGCAGTCTGTATAATTGTATATATCTCTAGAGTCTAGAGAGCAGTTAAATAAGTATTCAAGCGTCATTGGACCGGTACCACAGAACAGATTAATAAATAGAATTCCGATAGACTACAACCCAATACACTACAGTTTGACGGAGGGATTTGAAAGTGTGATTATCCTTCGAAAATTGAACCACACATTATAGACGTGCAAAAGTGTGTGTTGCAACTTCAAATACTCCAATATTGAATGAGCGTCAGTACATAAAACGAGAGCAGTAATGTTGTCAGAATGAAATACATGCGTATTCTTAAGACGTGTTTAATTTTATCCCATATTCTTCCACACTCGAGATCAGTTGCCTGTTTCTCCATACCCGTTAAGGGCCCACATGCTCAGCGTAGGTCAAAATGTAGCTTGGTATTTTCAGAGCATAACCTTTGACATTCCTTAAACGTTGTAGGTAATCTATTTATATAATTTTTAAGCCATATTATTCTTTATATTTATTTTAAACATTTGATGACTGCATAAAGTATTTTTATTACATAAAATAGTATTATTTTAAACCTCTCGCTGTAATGTTATAGAATATAGTCATATTTCAGTACATCCATGTGCAGTGGTGTTAAGATTTTTTAGATTTATTAATTTTTAAACGCATTTACAAAACCATTAGTAAAATTAATGTTAACATTTTATAGTGACATATTTACGAAAGACATAGCTTATATTCTGTGTCTTTAGAATTATCTTCAAATGTGTTAATCATGCCCATTTTTGAATAATAAAATGCCTAACTCTTGTCAAATTTGGGATCAAAAAGATTATAAAATATAATTTTGTATCGTAAATATGTCACTATAGTATAATGTTAATATTAATTTTACTAATGGTTTTGTAAATGCGTTTAAAAATTAATAAATCTAAAAAATCTTAACACCACTTCACATGGACGTACTGAAATATGACTATATTCTAAAATATTAGAGCGAGATGTTTAAAAGAATACTAGTTTATGTAATAAAAATACTTTATGCAGTCATCAAATATTTAAAATAAATATAAAGGATAATAAGGCTTCAAAATTATATAAATAGACTAGCTGACCAGGCAAACGTTGTTCTGCCATATAAATTATTTCTAGTGAATATTTTGGTTGTTAAATAAAAAGTAACGAATGTATCGTAAGTGTGTGGGGATGGGATCTATGACAGAAAGAGGAATAGAGCGCTGTAGACGATGACCGCCGATAAAAACAAAAAACATCAACCATTCATTTTCTCAATTCAAAATGAGTAATGATGTTCATAATGAATGAATTACCTGTGACAGGATCTCGTTGTTTAATGTTTATGCAATATCCGTCTTGTCCCTTCCAGAAAATTAGCGGATATTGGAGAGTGTCGTATGAACGGTGTGTGTCAGCGATGAAATCCAGATTATTGTTTCTTCTTCGAATCACGATTTCTCGCGTCGATGTGCGGTCGCCAACCATGATTCCAGCAATGTCGTCAACAACAGTCGCATTGAATCGACGTACGTGCTCTCCAGCTGGTGTTTTATCAAAATTGATGACAATAGCGTGATTGTCACTTTGCAATTCGTGCATGTGTGCTTTGAAGAATTTCAATAATTCATTGTGCTCATTCAACAGGGCGTCCAGTTCGCCGACGATGCGCCTGGCATTAGGCGAATTGGGGCTATTGTAGCCGCAACATGCATCCACAAGATTGATGTCCTCACCGCCGCGCCCATGAAGTAGATTTGTAAAAATATATGTGGTTCGTTTGGCATTAGCAGCAATGAGCCTACTTTGTGGTATACTTGACCTTTGATTTTGAACGTAGAATGGAATTGTTGACCATTTGCTGCAGTATTGTGAACTATTTCTGTTGCTCCGGACGAAGTCATTTGGAAGCATGAATTGAATGTGCGAATGGACTTCAGGAACAGGTTCGAATCTGGAACCGTGCCAATGAGCAAGCTGTTCAATGGTTCTGGTGGTATCTCAATTTCTGGTAGTTGCACTTTTCCTGATGCGCAACACATCCCGGCTGACTCAGGTTTGAATTTGAGCGCATGATAATGGGGACATTCTTTGTCCATAGCACCAATCAGCACTTTCGGATGAGCGGAATATTCAATATCTGGCTCGTACTCGAATGCAAGACGAAGGAACAAAGCGGATGTTTATTCGATGTGTGTTAACTACGAACCGGCGCGCTTGGGTCCGTTCCAATTGTCGTTGTTGATTTCGTTCAGCTCATGCCTCTTGTGATTGAGATGCACGCAATTGCGACATGCTTACACGCACGTTTTTGTTATCTTGTTGGATTTGTTCGTCTGTTCTTTCTACTCTACTATTTCGCATGTTTGTTGCTTTATTCGTTCGACGGCCCAAATGGCCCCTTTTGCGTCTTGCTAGCATTGTGCAATGTAATACACGCACACAAAAATAGATAAATTAAAATAAATCGTACAAATTTTTGCACGCACTGCGTTGTGATATGCCGAATGAAATGTCAAAATGACGCGACGCTTCTCTTGAATTCTTCTCGGACGTAGCGCCATCTGTCATTCAATAACATAAATAATTTCGTTCTGTTTGAAATACGAACGACGGTTAAATTTGTTCATACAAAAATAATAAAATCGCGATTAAAAAATGGGAGGATGGGGGTAGGAAAATGAAAATTTGAGGTTATAGGTATTTTTATGCCAAATAATAAAAAAAATACAAAAAAAAAATTGTCAAAAAAATAAAAGAAAAATTTTCTGGATAGAGATACCCTAATCACCTAGCGGTATGAAATATACTTGTTGACCTATTCTCATACCTATGAAATATACATAAAATAATTCATAAAAATCGGTTGAGCCATTTCGGAGGAGTTCGACCACAAACATCGTGACACGAGATTTTTATATATATAGAGATTTAACGTTTAAGGAATGTCCAGGTCTGAAAATTCCACGAAAGCTCCATTTTGACCTACGCTGAGCATGTGGGCCGTTAAGTTACGTTAGGTTCCCTGGCCGATAATTTTAACGAGTACCTACACTTGATTTAAAAGTATCTTTAAGTATCTATTCCGTTGATATTTTAAAAGAAATCATTACCTCATTAGTCATTAATTAGCTATTATCATGCTGATCTACTAAGTAACTGTAAAAGTTATTTCAAAATATCTTCAAAATGATTAACGATTTTCAACATTCGAGTGGTATTTGATGAAACAATCCTTGGAAATATCAAATAATTAGATGGTTATCTCAAAGCATTCTAAAATTATTACTAATTGGCCGCTCATTGTCTATTTATCGCGCTCGTTATGATCGCAGGTTGGTGTGTATGTTTCTAATTCCCATTAATTTGAAACGCTATCTAACATTAACGGCGTCAAAAGTATCACGATATTGTATCTTTCCCGATAATACTAACTTATTTATCTGCCACAAAATCCTTGTGATTTTACCGACTGTGTTTTGTGTGTGATTCGATCATGTGCAGTAATACAGGCTTTTCCAACGTTGGGTTTATGATTTATAAGCAATAAAGTTCTGAATAATATGTTTGTATTTGATTGTCTATTCCGGAGAAAGGTTGTGAAAACCCACTTTTCTTTGGTTCGGTTAAATTAGAAAAAATAAAAATGGGTTCGGTTTCGGTTTCGGTTCTTTATAAAACAATATAGGTATATACACAGAACAGATAATAAATATAATACCGATAGGCCATATGCAATACGCCGCATGGTGAAGCAGGATTTTGAATGTGTGAGTGTCCTACGAAAATGAAGCACGCATTATGCACGTGCAATGGTGTGTGTAATACACCAACATTACATGAGCGTAAATGCATAAACCGAGAGCAGCTTTCAGTATTCGACGTAAAACGTATTATTGATACGTGTGTAAGTTTAACCCGGATTCTTCCTTACACGAGCCGATTACCTGCTATCGCCTTACCCGTTATGTATTTCAGTTCCCATTATTTCTGAGTTCCCTGGGTATATATATACGTTTACATAATAACTACATTGTTATATACTTATATACAATTTGGATAATTGATTTTTATTTGAAAACCAGTTGGAATATGGTGTAGGTATGATAATAATATTATACACAACACAACTTTTAGAGAATCAAAATTACGCAGATGGTATAATAATAATGTTATTTTTTCTTTTTCTTTCGACCATGTCCGATCCTAATAGGATCATATGGGCCTCCACAGAGTACAGGTTTGTATAAACAGATTTTGTTTTTTTACGAGAAATGGATGTCGGCCACTTGCTCAACCTATTAGGTCCATACGCTGACAGACACAAATTGAAAAACAATATGACGTGTACTTGCCAGACCCAGGATTCGAACCTGGGACCCACGGAGTTATAGTCCAACGCTTAAGCCGCGCGGCCACCGTGGGTGTAAATGTATGTTATTAAGTAGAATATTTTATTGGAATAATTGACTCCTTTATGAGTTACACTGACCAATATTTTTAAATTTAATAATGAAATTGAAACAAATGTAATTGGAAGTGACATTTTAAGCTTAAGAGGTTTAAAGCCTTAAAGGATTCGCAAGATTCATAATCAAGGACTATGATCCTGGTTTTCGGGGTTCTAAGGTTAGGTTCTAGTTTCATATCTAATTAGAAGCATTGTTAATTATGAATCTAGAATAATTAATGATCAAAATACTAAATCGAAGCTTAATTGAGTTGTTAACAGATGAATTTATGATGAGAACATTATTTTAAAGCTATGGGTATTATCTGTAACTTTATGCAGCTGGTTTTTTTGCGCATGCTTGCATACTAGATATAGTATGAAGGTGAGAAGAAAGAATAATATTAATTAGGTACATTCGACAATGAGATCATTGCCACATTTTCTATTATTGATCGTGTGTGTGTCTCTAGAAGAACTAGAAATATGTATATACTTAGAATATATACCTACACCCTATAATTTGTTTATTTTACCTTTAAGTATGATAAAATCAAAAATGTGTGTGTTGGCACCGAATGCTTCGTATTTCTTGGACAGAGCACAGGACGGATCAGTCAATCATCCAGAAACTTTAGATAAAATAACGGTGCCCTTGACAATATGTCTGCGACGCATTCTGCAGTTTTTTACATATTGTTCGGCGCGGACCGGATAACCTGGAGAGAATGGTGGTTTTGTGTAATCTCCAAGGAAGGTGAAGTAGATGAAGAGCGTTGGGGTGCTGGAGCGACCAAGTGAAGGAGCCGACTGGGAGCAGTCTTCACTTTTCCCTCAGAGAAGCAGATGATCGAGAGGGGTCGAAAGTTTTTGTCGCTCATAAGATGACAATATTTCAAGGTGATCACGATCCTCAGCCATGACGGAACGATCTAAAAGAAGAAAATCAAAAGTAATTTTGAAATATCATCCAACATAATATATACGAGTACATAATGTGTAGTGTATCTACCAAAGAATAGATAAATCAAAAATATCAACACAATTCAATTACGCGTATTCAAACAGTAAATTATAAAAAAATGCTTAGGGTAGATTCAGAAAATAAAATTGATATATTTTTCGTTGGTTGTACAATCCGATATGCATGTTGGCCACTTCACGAAAAGGTTTTTTCGCGACAATGAATGTTAGCCACTCACTCAACCTTTAGGAACAACACACATTTACAAGTAAGAATAAGATGTGAATTTGCCAGACCCGGGATTTGAACCCATGCTCATGAAGTCATAAGTAGGCATGTCACCACTCGTCTATTTTAAAATGTACGTGCATACTATCATTACAAGGTTTTTTTTTTATATAATTTGAATTATTTTTATAATAATATATTATTCTATTATCTTTCAGACTGCGAAGTTGTAGTTGACAACGTCTGTCCGATAGGCTTTAATATGGCACCTAGATGATCTCGTCGATATTGTTTAGGTCGTGAAAACTCGTGAGGTCAACCCGATCGGGTATTTGTAAGCCAGGTCTCGTAGCCGGGGTCATTTTAACCATTCCAGCTTTAATTGTTCTGCAAATGGCAGCCAATTAGAAGAACCTGCAACGAATCTAAAATATGACAGTACTCAAAGTTGTGCGTTGATTGGAATGATAATGAGTCATACTACGTTGAAGATAACCTTCTCTACATAGATGGAGTCTAAATATATGAAAGTAAAGCTGAAAATTTTACTAATGAATTACATATTAAATTAGCTGGAGGTCAATTCGCATTTGCAGATTCATTTAAGGCAAACTTCACACTTAACTGACATTTATTTTCCAGGACTGCACTAAAACAAAAACACCAGAAGTACTTTTTTATGGAATGAACTATCATTATGTAAATTAATAATCACTTACAATTTTATGTAATATCCGTCGGTTTGTAGTGTGTAGATTTTTATTGAGATTATTAAGTATTTTTTTATTATTTGAGCTACAAATATATTAAATTTGTCAAAGCACAAACCTATGTCATATTAAGAATTGTGAATAATAGCTATCTTTTAAATACTATTTTTAAAACATATCAAATCGTAATCTTTTTCATTTCCTAAAATATTATTATTTTATTTGTCCAAGAAGTTAATTATAATCATTTTCAACAAATAAATATTATCATACGTGGACCTTTGATATTTTTGTTACATATCTCTTTTTCTTAAGCCCACAAAATCCTAAACTTATTTTGGACGTAGTGTGCTTCAAACATAATATATCGTACTACGTACGTATAAGTACTCAAGAAAAGCGAGAGACATAATAATATATTATATTCGAATCGCAATCACTCAAAAAAATCTAGAACCTTTCTAATATATATTATGTCAGCTAATTTAGATTCTTTGTTGGATGAATACCTCTTAATTTGTTTTACAAATTATGTCTACTAGAACTAGACAACTTTACTGTCATATTCCCAGTCTCATTGAAATTTATAATTTAGTGTCTGTAAAATTCGTTTGTCAAAAAATCTCTTAATAGACTTCAGTTAAAATCTGGTGATGTCTTTCTAGATGTTTATCTGCATTCGCAACGTTTAGCATCTCCCATTGATGCATCGGCGAGGGAATAGCGCTATACGTCACAAGCAGAACAATTTAGCCGTCGAGGTTTTTCATCGACCCATTGTCGCGGCGTGATGTGCAAATAGGTGTTATTAAGATCAAGTTGAGAGGCAGACTTGATGCTGACACGAACAAGCGTTTGACACGATGCATCACAGAATACCTGGTCCAATGGCGTGCGTAGGATTCCACGCCAATCTACCATCCGAGTAATCAACAAAGAAATACTTACGTCAAAGTCTAACATAAACAATTTAAAAAATGTTGCTATTTTCGTTAATATGAACACAGAAGTAATCTTATACATTAATTAGTTAATTAGTTCTTCCAATAATAATAATATACCTTTTACATTTGTTAACCCTAGTAGATTTTGTTGGGGGGATATGTAGCAAAAATGAACAGTTCAACCGCTAAGGCATTGTGGATAGCAGCCCGAATGATTGGATGTCAAAACTGGCAAAACAAATTTTTTAACATTTGAACCTTGGCTCAGGATAGGGGGAGATGGAAGAAGTTCTTGGAGAAGGCTACGATTGGCGCTGGGCGATGATTATAGGCAGGTACTAATTATTATTAGTCAATTGGTAGCCCTTTCGCTAGTCAAAATGAAATGAAATTGTCATAAAATTTCCACTGTTTTAGCTATATTGAACACTAACAAATATAGTCTCATTAATCATCCAATAATTAATAATACAACTATCGTTACCTTATATATTATCGTATAGTTTAAATTAAAATTAAAAATAATATTGTATTTTTTAGTTAATGGATATTATGTACCTTGTTATAAAAATAATACTATAAATCAACTGAGTTGCATTTAAATTTTTAATTGTCTGTATAATTATTGTAATATGCTTTAAACATTACTAATTTTTAATTCAATGACTTTACAACATAAACTAGGCTAGTATGTACTTACATATATTTATATATAAGTAAGTATACAAAATATAAATTGGAGTAGGTATATAAAAGTATTATTATAAAAATATGAAAATGATAAAGATCACATAATTATTATAGGGTGTATGACTTCGTATAATTGTTATTAAAAGCTATTTCATGTAACATATCCATCACTTGGAACTGCGCCAGTGGCCAAAAAAGCTGACAAAATATCGTAATGCTAAATAATAGGAAATCAAGATTCTTATCAACATATTATATGAGAAAAATACTCTACTCAAATCGATTCAGTTGCCAGAAGTGGCATGGTAGTTAGTATGTTTGTATTTATTGAAAGAACAAGGAGTAACTCGATGTGTTTTCAAATAAAAGCACCTATACATATTATTAATTTATATTTTCACGGTATTTAAAGAAAACGTAATATTGCGAGTTGATTTATATTTATAAACCATTTTTATCCGACGAATTATGTGTGTTTTAATTTTATATTGTAATAGTATGTATGATATAATAGAGGTCTCTATGGAAATTACTTCAACGATTTTTCTTATCGTGATGGGTACATACATACACACTTGGTACGATCTAATATAACTACCTATATATAAATGTTTGGATATAATAAATTTAATGTAATGCATTTGAAGGTGACTCATCATCACTGCACTAAACCGATTAAATTTGGTACAACTTCAAAATCATACACATTAGAAAGAAGTCTTCATTTTTTTGAGAAATTTACCGAATGGAACTTGAACTCACATCCATGGCGACATAGGTAATGAGCTTTAAATTTTGAACAAATGTCCATTTGAAATGTTAGTTCAAATTCCAACCTGGGACCGAATTCCAGCGCTGGTAATATGTGTATATGTATGTGTGTGTGTGCTTATGTAGGTATATACAATATAATAAAACACGATAGCGGAAGACTACGCCACTGTTGTGAACGAGAAGAGTGGAGAAATAGATATTACAATATTTACATAGGTATATAAGCTTTCATATAAGTCCAAGATTGGAAACAGGTTGTCCGAATCTGCAACGTTATAGTCAACCAGTCTAAAGATAGGTTTATAGCCAGAACCAACGACTAGTACCTAAATGACACAATTAAAGTAGAAGTACCTAATGAAAATATTTGTTCCAGATTATCCACAAACTGCCCTAACGTGGACTGCACTGCTAAGAGATCAACTAACATCGAATTGAAAAGTGCATCGGAATCGCGAGGATTGAAAAGTGCATCTTTCACTTGGACTCTGGAAGTGGCTGGGAAGTGAGTGACCTGGTGCCGGCATCAGCTATCACTCTTCGAGGAACGAGGTCGATCCGGAGTTGTTGTGACGTTGATGAAGACACTATGTGATTACATGAATTTCTAAATATAAACACAGTTGTATTCGATTGAGTTTATTTAATATTTTAATCTAGAAACGCAGACAGGTACTTTAAACTTTGATTCAATATAATATTTTGCATGTAAGTTAGTATTTATTGTACGGTATAGATGTATTTAGAAATCAAAACAATAGAATATTAATCATTTACATTTTACAAACATGCTAGATACATATGTATCAATAATAATATATACTTAATAATAAATTCAGATTGAATAAATATTGTTCGATCATAAGTTAGTATGAAAAGCTTTCACTGAGCTTTTCGTACGTCATGACGATTATTTAGATCGCATACCATAACCAAAAGAGTAGCATAATTTATTATCCCACTTAATATAACTGAGTACTTATTTAATTTAATTTAAATTATAATTGACAATTCCAGCATAAAAGGTAAATTTTGAAGAAAAGAATAGGTACCTACTGACCTACTCATTTAACAAAATATGCTTTAATTTTAAAATGCTTTTTTTATTTCAGCCGTTGACATTCTGATATAAAAATATGTACTTTTGCCAGAAAAGCTTATAAGTAGGCAATTGAGAAAGTCTGTAAGAATCGCTCGTATTGAAATGTAGATAAAGTTAAATTTTAAGTTAGTACCTACAAATAATATTTATTTGTAACAAATTTTCTTAAAAAATAATCTAAGTATAAAATTTCATTATTTTTTTTAAATTTTAAATTAGAGTACTTAACAATAAATCTTAAAAGGTACATCGGTACACTAACATATTTTGAATGTAAATAGAATGCGTTTTCCCGTTATATTCATATGGACCCGAACCCTCTCCTTCCTTATATGCGCGCCTGATAGAAATATTTATAAAGTATTTTTTTTATTTCCTGAATCTAACAAGTGCAAAAAAATAAACATCACATTTCCATTCACAAATTGCACCTACCTCAAAAGTGCATTGTATTCATGTTCGAGACAGTGTTACAACTAAAAGATAATTATTTTCTAAATGAGCAATCACCTCAATGCACTTACGATACACTTGCATGCAATCGCTTGAACAATGGAGAGGCATGTCAATCAATCGGCGAACAATCGGCAGTCGCAATCGCCCGATTGGCCTCAATCGGCCGTCTCCGGGATGTCTCAAGTCTTGACCTCGCCAATGTAAAACTGGCGTACCATCCAAGGGTCAGGAGCAAAGTTCAAACAAAAAAAAACAACTATATGCATGTAAAGCAAACTACTAAAAAGCAACTGAATTAAGAAGATAAAAACATATCACAAAAAATATCTATGGGTCAGTGCACAGTTGTTGTATGTCCAGTTTTGTTTTGATTAAATCGAACTTGTAAGATATAAATCCATTGAACATTGAAGGTAAAGTGAATAAAATTAATATAAAGGTACTTACCTATCTAAATGAGACAACTTGTTCTCAAATAGGTAGGATCCTACCATAGTTGAGGGTTCTATATTTGTATAATGTAAAGGATTACTGAAGACCGGTGTTTTGTGTAGCTAATTAAATTTCGGTAAAAACTAAATATTGTGCATTGATCTATTTTAAAATCACAGTAAAACAGAGGTTTGATTAGCATGTTGCAGATCAGTTGGACTCGAGTTTATGTAGATTTTTAAATCAATACCTATGTGTAATTGGATTCAAATCATGACCCTGATGGCTTTCAGCGAATGTCGAATAATTAAGCATCGTATACTAGTCTAATCTGTTGACAATAATTGAGATAGATTCACATTTCACAGTGAGAAATCCTTATGTTTCATCTGTTTCGGAGAATGGAAATCATCATATTATTATCTGCTATATGTCATGTAGGTATATTTGCCGACGCTCTTGAAATTAAAACTTCGAATTCTCTGACAAAATGATTTTTACTAAAATTTATAGTACCCACCTAAGTTTTGTTTCAAAAATTTCAAAAACGAAAGAGCTTTCGGCCACTATACTTGAATTTTATCAGAATCATTATTGTGTTAAGATACATTATAGTGCGGGTAGGTGAAATATACTGATTAGGCTTATTGTTTCGACTTATTCGTATTCGACTTTACGCCATGACAAAATATGGCTACTCTATTTTTAAAGCTTATTATGAAGCTTTGAAAAGCTTTCAGAGTAGGTAAGAGCCGTTTTAGTGAAATCTAAATATGCGCAGTGTATGGTGTCTAGCGTGTATGGATGCCATTGGAAAATACCTATGGGTAGGTACCTACTATTTGCTATATATTATTTACTTAAGGTTATGTAACTAAGTAATTGAAGCATGGCTGGCGGCCTATGGAGTAGGTACATAGTAAGTATGGTGTGTGGTATTGTAAAGCGGTAGCTCTGCGATATTCTAAAAATATTTACGAATTACTAATATTAAAATTAGGACAGTTATCACTATAGATTTTTTAATAAATACAGTATTATGTACAAATATTTGTAGGGATGCTCCGTATCTACAGGATCTATGAGCCATGTACCGCACCAGTGGATACGACTCTTTTCCCTATTAATATTTAGAAAAAATAGTATAATGGCATTACAGATATATATTATCCAATGCGCCATAATACATAATAAATACAAAATATAATAATAACCAACATAACAATAAAGTAGACGAGAAAGTAGGATTTTTAATTATATATTAAAGTAAAATGATAAAAACTATTACAAATATAACATATTTAATACATCCACAAATATTATATAAAAAAATCAACTTTTATCGTGCTATCCAACAGGTTAATAGCACGATAAGTAGGTATACAGAATCATGAAACATCACATCCGTCCTGCGATGGGGTATCATCAACAAGTAATATTGGTGGGAGCAAGAAAATTAATATTTGCCAGACGTGTTCTAAATTAACCCACGAAGATTACATAATATGTTCAGATGGAAGAAGACAGTGCAGTTAATATTAGCCAACTAAGTAAATAGTTATTTTTATAAAAACCTATTGAATCGAAAAAGTTAGTACACTACACTGGTATCAATTGAACTGACCTCTTGAACAGAACAAGACGAATGTTTCAGATCTGAGGGTAAATAAAATTGCCTCCTCAAACCGTGACCTGCCTCAACAAGTGACGCACTTCCGGCGTACTGTTTCCGGTTGTATTTGCTCGCAGTACTTACTCTTCCAATGAAGTTTATTGTAAACAATTTAAATGGTGCGATTTCGATAATGGTTTCCGTGGTGTGCATTGTCTCTACTCAATTATCTGGGTATACTTTTACGGCTCCGTTAAAGCTGTAAGTAGGTTCTTTGTTAATTTAACATCTCTCTGTTTAACTTTTATAGAAAATATTAATATGTCGATACATATTATGTGTTAATAATTATAATTAAAGTATTTTACCAGAGCTGGATTCAATGCAGGGCTAAATGGGATAAAGTCTAGAGCCAACAAGTTGGTAGGAGCCCCCGAGTTTGAAAAATAATCGATGAATGAATCTTGAGGTAGAGAAAGTCGCATCCACAAAGCTTTTGTAACACAATGTCTTGAAAATTTACGGATTGGCGCAGTGAATGAATTCGTACAATTTTATGAATGATTTCAGGACATAGTCAAAATGTCAAATATAGCGTAAATGTGTGAATAAAGTCTATAAAAAAGGAGCCTGATTCTAATTACTTTTCCAAAAATTCTAGTATAGTCATGTTGACGTCAACAGTGTCGAAATATCTAAAATAATTCTGATGAAAGAAGTTTTGCGAAAAAAAGAAAGAGATTATGAAAAAGTTATATTTATTCGCAGTTGTGTAGTGGACAGGGTGTACGGTAACGAGTGGAGGTAGGCTGTTAAGATCCGACATAAATCGTGCACACTAAACTTTGTCAGTCACACGTATTTGTTTTCATTTAACTAAGACTACAAATTGCGAATAGTGTCAATTGGTTTTTAAAATTTAATTTAATTAAACCATGCGTAAACCAAGCCATAATAGGTTATGTATGCAATGCAATCCGACAAAAAAACCTTTTTCAGTCATACGTATTGGTTGAATTAAAAACGCATATTACATAAAAATATTTAAGCTAAATACCAAATTTGTAGATATGCTGCTGTGCGTTTTATATATTAAGTGCTATTATTATTATAAGGGGACATGAAAAAGGACACAAAATAAAAATATTGATTTGTTAGAAAGCATGAACTTATTTGGAATATTAAAAAAATAGATTGTCATTTTTAGCACTCAAAATCAGTATACGTTAATTTTAAGTAGTCAGTAGAAAATATGATTCATAACTTTGCACTCCGGCTTTAGGCTTTATATTCTAAAAATATATGTTTTACATATACCTACCTACTCGTATCTATCTATTTATTTATTATTATATAATATTATAGTAGTACAAATGAATATCATTAATAATTGATCTAATTTTACGCGAGGTAATCAAGCGAAGAGGCATATTAGTCTAGTAAAGATTGCAAAAAAGTGCAAAGTTATAAAACGTTTATTCTAGTTATAGCTAAGTTCGATTCAATTATAGAGTATTTACATAGTTTTCTTTCTTAATGGCTATAGGTACATTAAGACATAATTATATAACTATTATAATGTTTAATTATGTGGGAAACTGGTTTATTGTACATGTACACACACAACATTGTAAGTTGCTGAGTGATGTATTGAAATCGACTGCTACATATCTCACATTTAAGTATATCGGTAAATAACTAAGTCAATTTGTTAATTTTTATTGCTTGTAGGAAAAAATCATGTAGTGGGTAGGTGCTTGCGTATATAGGCATGGTTAAGTACACAGAGTGACAGCATAATTTTCTAACTAACCACCGTCGCGCGATTTTTTATGCCGGAAGCATAGATAAGACAATGTAACACTGCAAAAAAACATGATTGCCTTCAATTTCGCCAACATACCCTGCATAGCAACAAATTATCGAGGTGCATTCTTTATGCTGGTAACATTATGTACCGCTGCATTACTTAGCAATGGTGTTCACGTTGTGCGGAATATCCGGCTAACTCGTTGATTCTTTTTTCTAATTAGAATTGTAACTATTTTAATTGTAGATTGTTTTTTAGTCTTATTTAAACTGGTATGTAGTATTGTTGTTTTTTGTTCCAGTGAAATAAGAACAACGTAATATGCATATGTACCTATAATGTAATTATTTTATTGTGTATTGATAACTACATCTACAGCTACAGTAGTGGAAGCTTGTACGTTAAAGAAACGACCAATAAGAAGACTTAAAAAACATACCACCAAACCAACCCGCTCTGCACTAGGTTCGGTCTTAATCGAATGTATCACGGGTCCTACATTTGGGTGTGAAACTTCAGCAGTTTGTTACGTCTGAGAATGTCTCAAGAGCAATTACCCAAGATTAAGGTCACCGCGCACTCAAATTTTCTTTGACATAGTTTAAATTGACTTTTTTAATAGAAGTAGACCCATCGAAGACAGGTTAAGGGGAAGAAACTAACAAAAATAACAATAAAATATAGAAAATAAACCTAATTCAACACCGAAAAACATTAGGTATATGTCAAAAGATATTATAACCGATGGGCCCAGTAAGATTGACTTGAACATATATTCTCTTTCCGTACATATTTCAGGAAATTTCTAGAGGTTGTGATTTGCATACTGTATTTCTACGCCACATGGACGTTTGTCGAGTAACAAGTCCAACTGAGTTCCCTGGACGAAGCTTATACTTAGAAAGTTAGAGGTTAGCAGCAAATCCACCATGTCCAATCAAAAATGTGGTTAAATAGGTAATTAAGTTATATACCTACAGTTTTTGATGGATATTTATTTAGTGACTATTGAGATGTTACAATTGAGTCTTTTCTAACGAGTACTGCATTATCGATTGCTAGCGTTGGTTATATTTTATTTCGATAAATGTTACCATAAGTGGTTAAGAGTCAATCACGCCTAATCAACCAACACTTGTTAAAAACCTCTAAATTCTTTGAATACATTCACTTTTGAGGTCTGTAATAATGTTACACCAGTAAACAGGTAAGGCAATTTATGTTATTATGACAGGTTAAAAACATATTTTTCAAAAAAAAATGTTTTTAGGTTTAACTAATCTGATGCCCACTCACAACGCCAATTACCGACATCTCTTATTGAAATAAATATTTATATTTTAACAAAATTGAACGACTACCTACCATAAATAAAAATAATTATGATTATTTTTAATGCACTTATTAATAATTGTTTTATAATATTTTAAAACGTAATACGCTTAAAATTAGAGCAAAGTAAAATTTTTTTTGAGACAATTAAATATGTACGAAATAACTATTTTGAATTTTGCCAAATGGGTGGCTTGCCATAGGGCCTCACTCCTGTGCGCACAGAGTAGAAAATCCGACTCTGGTGATACCTATATAATACAGGCAGATAATAATGAACACAGAAAATGTCAGTAGTGAATAATAAATAGCACGTGAATATTATGATGGTAATTATTATTATTGGAAATATTATTATTGTTTGAAATATTTTTTGCTATCCGTTACCGGTCCCCCATTGTCTCGCACTTCATGCTGGTCTGGATCAGAGGAAAAACTCAGTGACTTATTAAGGGGCATGGTAATGACTTAAAAGCCAAATCGTGTTTTTAAATTGTTCGGAAAATAAATGATTACTGATACAGGCACTTGTTCACAATGCAACACCGTCGATGTGTGCATTATATACTTAATGAAATTAAAAGACAATAACATCTGTCGTAGTTATAATTCATTATATTATTACGTACTAATTTCAGTACCTACACATCTCGTATGTTTATAGGATACCACTGCAACATTTTGTTTGATGAAGAACAGGCGCCCACATACTGCGGGGGTTTCTGGTCCGGACCCTCCCTAAACGAAAAATATACAAATCAATTGGGTAAACGGAATATACCTGCTTATTATTCTTCATCAGGCTCTCATGGCTGAGAATTGTGATAGATGATTTGACTGACCAACAGCCTTCAGAATGGGTTGGCTACACTCCGCTCGGCATTCTATGATATGCAAGGCCTGTGGCATCTGGAAGACCGAAGACCCCACACAACACTCTTGCACTACACTAAAATAAGTATAGAAAAAACCGTAGGTCATGGCCCCCACAAGGGGAGCCAGACAAGGCTCTATCCAAGGGGCTCGGGGTCAAGGGAGCCCAGCGTGACGAGTCGAACAGATAAATGAGATAAACACACATCACAAATTTGCACTAATAGTAAAAAAGTCGCCTGCAGCGCTATTTTACTCTAAGAGTAGTGGTTGTGCGATGCAATTTTTGATTTTTGTATCGATACTCGACAACTGCATAATTTAAGTGGATGTATTCATAAACAAAATTTTACCTCGAACACCATTTGGAAAAAGCTACTATAGAGGGTCACACTGCCTTTAACCTTAGTGATAGGTGGGAGGCCCATCAATGATCCTAGTCTGGGAGCCCGCTTCAGGATGTGGGGCCATGATGTAGGTACACGACTTAAAAAATAACTTGTGTTTTATATAAGTACGTGAATTACTTTGCTTATTTCATTAAGGAACTAATTCGATTACGCTCAATTAATCATTAAGAGCGTAGTTCAGTGAAACGGCAAATAATTTTTAACAGTAGGTGCGACGAAATTTCTCACTAGTCGCCAATCGGAGACTGACAGTCGAGGTGTCCGCACGTCGATTTGTTTTGTCATAGCGTCAGATGAAAATATTCTTAAATCGTGTAAATATGACTAAAAAAACTTTACGTAAAATGAAAACATGTCAATGAATATACTATTATTATTAGTAATATAACAATAAACATAACATTAAATGGACGCATGTTGGATTTTTATGACAAATTATATTTCGTTCGGCACGCGTCATTTGCACAATCCGCGCATCGTCTAGCCACGATCTTTTTAGACCATGCCTCAACTGAAGTATAGCCTTAAATCTTCGGGTTAAATTTTTACATTTGGATTACATTATTAGTACCTAATGATTTCAATAGAAAATTTACGTATAAGTAATTATTGTTGTTCACAAAACGAAAACAAAAAATCTAAAACAGCTCGTAAATACAATATATTAAAATTTGATCCGAAAAGGGTGACCCAGTAGTTCAAATCTCAATTTGAATTAGTAACAACAAACCGTGAAATTTAAGCTGGTCATAAATCAACGGCACCCTTGTTTTTTTGAACGACCCCATTTTGATCGTAAAAAGCGCGAGAGAGATTCTCAAATATTTAACGAGAGAGAAAAAATATTGCACGAACCTATCCATCTACCTAATTTGCGTCGAATTTTAGTAGGATTTTCAAAGTCGACCACGAAAATCAACAAGGCGTTTATTCATTAGGATGCTATTTTAGGGGAATGTAAGTAGGTACTACTAGGAGTACTAGGAGCATATTGAAGAAAGAATAGGTAAGTACAAGTCGGTTTATAGGAAGCCAGGCGGGAACCGCTCCAATTTTCATAGCCGATTTTGGCATAATTCATGAATTCAAGAATGAAAACCTAACCTAACAAACAATCCAGTCAGAATATCAGTCCTATGCGACATTTCTTTGACCACGGTAAAAACTCGGCTACAAATCGCAGTCCTCAGTTCCTAATGAATACGACAAAATATTCATCAGGATTCATCAGAATTTTCCAGGGGTTTTTCAAGGCGGTTTCATAGGCCCTGGCCGAATTCAAATTAGCAATACCCGATGCGGGTAGAAGAATAGTTTTCAATAAGGCATATTCTCTCAGCCGGCACAATTTTCATTTGACTAGCATCAAGTAGAGTAGTTTGCGTGCCAAAGTCCTTAAAGAAACTTCGATAGTAAATGCGACGTATCCATAAAGGCATCTAGGAAAAAATCCAGTATATCGGCTATTTTTCAAAATGTGTTTGCCGCTAGCTTCCTGTAAACTGACAAGAACCAAAAAACATAATATATAACGGATGCTACGTGAAAGTTTGTAGGTATGCATAATATGAGAGGAGCAGTTTATTTTGTGATTCATCTACCTAAGACTATACCTACCTACATTATAAATGAATGGTCATGGTAGAAGTCCCAAAACTGATCGTGTATCCCACTACTCACCCCCTCACATGGTATTTCAAAGACCCCAAATGGACTCCCCTATTCATTAATTTTTCTTCTTCTTCCTCATTACTAAAGATTGTGACATGGACGATTTGCCAAATATTTCTCTCTTGGCCTCTTCAACGTCAACAGGTAAAGAAATCTGGTTTTCGGAAGCGGAACGAGAATCGAAATTACCTGCACTGCAACTGCGTCACTAAAAGACTCTCTAAAGGCTTCTCTATTAATTATTATATAATACTGTTAACTAAAAAATTTGGTAGAGAGTCATATATGTAATATAAAATGGAAAAATAGAATAGTAAATAATATGTACTTTATTACAAAATTGAACAAGAGATTCAATGAAATTATAATATGTGTATTGTTGTTATTCTAATCTAATATAATCTTAAAAGTCTGACACTACTAAGTCACTTTGGCAATATGAAATTAATAAAGTCTCTCAACACAAAAAGTAGTTTATCGCATATTATTTCTATATTGGAGAAGCATAACTCATTTCTCATCTCAGGCGATGCGATGTCCCCCATTTCCGAAGGCCCATATAAATTCCCGTCGAACGTGGTCCAGCAAAATCTCAATTTAGATATTTAGATGAGTGAGCTAGCTACCGGAGCAGCCGATATACGGTTAAATTTATTACCATGGGATATCAATTTCTCGCCGAATATTTTAGCCAGGGCCACTAACTTCCCTCGGTTAAAAATAATGTGCGCGCCTTTGATTATGTTATACGCAAGGTCACAGGCGCACACAGAGAAAAATAATTTGTGTGGGGGTGTCCATTTTGAAAAAATAACCATAATATCTTCACATTTACTTCGCCTACTTATTAATAGCTTCTCGTTGATTAAACCGCTAATATACCGCACGTTTATAGGTATATTCCCCATACCTAGATACTCTGTACTTTGAGTCCAGCGATAAATATCCAGATATAACTATGGTGGGTTATCGAATGAGCGTGGCTTGTCGGTCATATATGTAAGTGTTCGCTTGTGTCGTCCGTGCTGTCTTTATTTTTAAAACATGCCGCATATGAATATTAAAGAAAACATTGGATGCCCCAGATAATTGCACACATTTATGAATGCCTAGGTCTTTCAGTCAACACAGGTTTTGCGTGTCGTAGAATACCGAGAGGAGTGGGAAAAACCCGTTGAGAAGGCTGTTAGACAGCCAAATCATCCGGGCCACGATCCTCAGTCATGATGTCACTAAAAAGAAACACAAGTGATATTTCATGTACCGAAGTCGAAAAGTATGTGTTCTGTTTATGGGGGAGGGGTCCCGGACCCGAAAACCCCCCTTGTGTGCGCGCCTACAAAGTCAACATGTTCAACTATGCCACAATTGCAATCATTAATTAATTTATTAAACTATTTTTTTTATTCAACGAATACCTAAGACACAAGATTTGAGAATGTAACATTCTATATATTGAATATACAAAATTTGAGAACATCTCATGCATATAGGTACTTACTTACACACTAAAGAAAATCATTTTATAGAAAAAAATACGACACCCGACGGGACTTGAACCTGTATCTGCTAGATTCGCGCCAGTATGCTTTTCCAATTAAGCTACGGGCATATTAACTACTAGTTGTTACATAAAAATGCTTATCCAATTGTAACATGTAACTGAAATAACTGTAACAACTACTAGTTAAAATCGTTGTAATTAACTAAGATACCCGTAGCTTAATTAGAAAAGTATACTGGCGCAAATCTAGCTGGTACAGGTTCAAGTCCCGTCAGGTGTCGTATTTTTTTCTACAAAATGATTGTTTCGAGTACATAATATTATGTATTATGCATGAGATGTTTTACAAGTAAATATAAGTATATTAATTGAGTTTGCATTTACTTGGTAGAATTTCATTTTACAAGAAATGAAAATATAAATAATATTAAATTCTACAGGTTTTTTAAAAAAGGTTTTGTCGATAGCTATTTCGGTTGTAACACCATTATCAAGACTATTCAGATAGGCCGTTTGCCTTTGCTTAAATACTATACGTATCGGTAGAGACAGAATACATTTTCTTATATATTAGTATTCAATAATTTATTGTTTTTGATAATAAATAATTTATACTTCTTTATAAAATGATAAATGTTTAATTAGACTTAATGTGTTAATCGTTTGGTAACTGTCCTCTAACTCCTGACATCAATATATTAGTAGTGTTTTTAATATAAATACTGACTCTTTATTATTTAACAAGTTCCGGCGTAGGTATAAGCACACATCATATCTGTACAATATATTCTTCATTATCCGGGCAACATGCATAATAAATTATGAATTATTATTGCATTATAAAAATATCAGGGAGTTTCTTGTCGGCCTGCATGGAATGTTTAGTGCTTAGGTATATAATTTCTAATGATGGCGAAATAAAATGCCAATTTAATTAATCCAAGCGGCTGGCAGGTGTATGGCGCGTGCAGTTTTGTAACTTGCACATGTAAAAATGATTTTATATCTCTTCACATTTTATGAGCGCCTAATGCCATAATACAGCACGGGTTTATGCAGTTGAAAAAGGTAGACAAAAACACGTATAAACCTAATAGGAGTAATAGGTATATTGTTTTAAGTTTGAAACAATGATTCAATACCTAGTAATAGTAACCATATTATTATGTATGCATTGCCATAGGTCAATGGCGAAGAGTGAAGGTAGGCTGTGGAAATCCGTCATAAATAGTATGCCTACACTAAACTTTGTCAGTCATTCTTATTTGTTTTCATTGAACTAATAATATAAATTGCAGATGGTATCGATTAGTTTTGGTTTAGGCAGGGCTTAATCAACTTTTAAAAACCATATTCTGCAATTTTCTTTTCTTAGTTTGATTCGAATCTCCACAACTTACCTCTTCTATTAGGGCTTAGCCTAGGCAGGGTTTAATTGAATATTAAAAACTTATCAATACAAATTACAATTTGTATTCTTATTTCAATGAAAAGAAATAATTATGACTGACAAAATTAAGTGTGCACTATTGATGCTGAATCTCCACAGCCTACCCACACCCTTCGCTACTACCACGATAGTAGGTATATTCTTCGTTTTACCATTATTTTATTTTTTTTACACTTAATGCTATGACAATGTCTAGATACCATAGACAATGCGCGTAAAAGTCGATAGAATATTATATAAGTATATATCAGTAGATACATTAGCTATTTAATTCTGTAAATCAAAAGTAAATGGTTAGGTTTCCTTTTTTTAGAAAATTAGTTATAGGCATAGTCAGTTACAATAGTCTGAGTGACAATATAAACAAAAGAAGACACCGTGAAAAAAAAGCGGTTATTTTAACTATTGAGTAGGTATATTGTGCCTAACTTCAATGTGACACCCCACCTTTAACCCCTGACGTAATAATAGAATTTTAGTTGCAAACCACTTTTAAACTACTGGTAATACATATCTGCCTATAGGTACATAGCAAATTTAGTAAATATATTCAATTTCATTTTTTTAACATTGTGGACATTCCAAATTATAAGTTTAAGACGTTCACAACATGACATTTAGAAACAAAGAAATATAAAACAGTATTACATAAAAAAGAGATAGATCAGTATAGAGATAGACCCACCCTTACCCAATTTTCCGGGTAACGATCCTTACGAGGTAATTATTTGTAATTTTCCGTTTCTGGGGGGGGTCTGGACCCGAAACCTCCCCCTGCCTATTGACTATATTGAATTGACATAGTTTTAGAAAATACAAAATTTTGAAGCCTCTTTATCGCAGTTTAAAAAATTGCGTATGCTAGTTACCGTTCTAGCATGAATAAAAAAAACCAAAGTGAACACATACCTACACCTTTTAAACACGAATAATGTAGCCGTTTAATTTTTGATTCATGCGCGCACAATCCTCTGTAATTTTGAATTATTATGCTTGTGATAAAAATCGATACACAGTCACGGAGTAATTAAAAATTGGTCGAGTCATAAAATATATGTTGCTGACATACACATTTCGTCCCAAAGAAACGTGTGCCTAGAGCAGCGATTTCCAAACTGAGAGACGCGGAGGGTTGCAAAGGGAGGCGCGAAAAGTTTAACACAATTAATGTAGCCACAGGTTTGCAGTTTGCAAATGCATAGTTCATAAAACGGCCGCTAGTTATAAACTACATAAAAAAACAATCCTATAAAAGGTTGTTTGCAAACCTGTCTGAAAATATGGAGACTAATTATATAATACCTCACTTCAATACTATTGTGAAGCGAGCTGGCTATCTTGTGAAAATATGAAATAAAAGGGTGAAATCATAATGTTGAAATTTGAGGCAAACTTGTTTAGGAACGATAATTTTGTTGTTAAACTTGTCTATTTGGTTGAAATTAAAAAAAAAGAGTGAATAAATCAATACAAGGACCACCAATGCATTCACTGATATAAAAAGACAAAGTGAAGGCATTCATAAAAAAAATTGAAGCTTTGGAAAAATTAAGTTCACCATATTTCCACTTTTAAATTATGTCTGCGCCAGATAGATTGAAGCAAACAAAAATCTATTTACTGAGTTCTTGGTTAGTTTGGTAATGCACTTTTTAAATTATTTCATTAATAGTAAAAATGAATATAATATAAGTACCTAGTAAAACCTTGTTTATTTTTATAATTAAGTTTTTAATTTTTGTATTAGTACATTGTTGACTATTTAAAAAGGTGTGTTAAAAATGAAATAAAGGGGGGGGGGAGGCGCCAAGATTAGATTTTTTTAAAGGGAGGCGTAGTAACATAAAGTTTTGAAACCACTGACCTACAGAGTATGAATAAAGTGAAAAAATGTGATACCTACCTAAATATTTAATAAGTCTCCGATTTTAGTTAACAAAATTAGAACATGGTTACATGTTTTATATTTTTGTGTTATTTTAGTGTTAATTAGATATCCTATCTACGACTCCCCACTCTTAATGTATATCCAATGGTGAAGTTAATGCTACATCCACTCAGTTCCATCACTTCGTCGCTCCAGCGCGCCTGTAATTTCCCTTTTTTCCTGAACGCCATAAAAAACACAATGTATCTATATTATTCTCCAGATTTTCTTGTCCGTTATAGTTGTGTAAGAAAAAAATGTAAAGTGCTTCTTGTATAAGATTATACAAATTGTATATGAAAACTAACCGCTGATAATATATACCTACTTGTATAATATTATAACGTAATATGGTTACAAATTTTATTTTTCATGTTTTAGTAAAATAATACATAAAAGGTAGGTAATAAATGCATGGTGTAAATTGTACTTCTGAACTTGATTCGAGCACGTTGTTGCGCTTAATAGCTAAACGTCGACTAATATGTAGAAGAAAATCATATGTCATATAGGTATGCGCCTCTTGTCACGTTATACTTGCAGCGTGTAGATCGCTTTTGTATCAATGCTGCAGAGTGAGGTTGAGTCGCTCATGATAGTGGGGTCCGTTCTGTTCTAAGTATTCATAGAAAAAGACGTCTTAACGTAGGTAAATTAACCGACTCATAAATATTAGGCTCATACCAATATTATTCTTTTGTAATCAGATAATTATGATAATAATAAATTTACTCTACCTATATTGCAATAAGCGTGTATATTGTAATATAGCACCGTTATCATCTTCTATTGACGCGTATGAAGGTATAGGTGCGCATAAATATTGCCACATACACCGACATACATAACATTAGAGTATTTAGTTGAAAAATGAACTCCACATACATTGCAATAAACATATCTATTGCAAATTCTGGTCCATTTCTTTCACGTATTCTGATGACGTGTTGACTTTAAAATTGAGGCTTTTTTATGTGAGTTTGTGTCCTGGTAGATGTTGTAGGTAGACGGTTAGAACATATTTATGTTTATAATTATTGATATTGTTTTGATTTTATGTAAGTGTATATTTATTTACATTTAATATTGTGTCTCGAAGCCTGCATGTCAGTTATTATTAATTTGCATTAATTTGTTGGTAGGTAATTGTTTTGCAAAATTAAAAGTGCAAATATTATTTATTTTGCCAACGCCTTGTACCTGAATAATTAATTCCGTCATGGTGGCAATATCTTATCGACAACACGAAGTTTTTTCTCTTTATTAAGAGGTATATTTTAATTACTGCGCGGTGGGAAGGGAAGACGTTGTTCAATTTCTTGTAGGAAACTTCAGGTTACCGAAGTGATGCACCTGTCTTCCGAAGTATAAAGTCAAACAACTCGAATGCAAGTTAAAGTTCAGCTTTGGAAGCAGTGACGTCAATACACGTATATTAAAACTTCTGCATAGATATAGATCTTCAAAATTATTATTAAACATGTATTATCAATAATATTTTGTATTGAAGATTAAACTCTATTACTATACTTAATAATTTTATATTGCCTCTACGACGGTCTGATGTCAATGTTTTGTTACAGGTTTTTCAAATAAGAAATGAATGTGAGTCAGCTGTTCAACATATTATTACATATTAGGTAAATATATGTATAAGCATGGCCCCCACATCTTGAAGCGGAGCCCCAGGCCAGGATGTTTGGTGGGCCCCATACCTATCAGTGATGCCAACCGTACTATAATTATAGTACAATACTTTAATTTTGATTCCATGAAACATGTAAAATACTATAATTTTACGCCAAATATACCAAAATACTATAATTTTAAAGGATTCAAGACGAAAAATGTTCCTGTACTATATATTTTTCCGAAATACTCGTACTATATTTTTTACGCCTTTGTACTATAATCAGCATATAAAAAGATGGCAACACTGATATCTATCGCTAAGGTTAAGGGCAGTGTGATTCTCTACACTTTAGTGTTCCCTAAATGGTATCACCAATGGAACCCCAGGGTTCCCCAAAGTAAAATTAAGGGCGTTCTGTGTAATTTTAGCGATTTTTCTATAAATATATAGCCAGTTCAGGAAACATACTAAAAATAATTAAAATAAATTTCTATAAGTGAAATATCATTTATTTATATCAATCGTCATATCACATCGAATTGTATCACATAGCAACATATTTGTAAATGTTAACATTTTTGAAGTAAAATAGTCGAAGGCGACTTTTTTACTATCAGAGCAATTTTCTGGTGTGTGTTTATCTCACTTAACTGGTCGAGCTGCCACGCCGGCCCCCCTCTATGCCCGGGCCTTCAGGCTAGAGCCCTGTCACCCCCCCCCCTCTTGTGGGGGCCATGGGTGTAAGGTTCAATATAGTTACTAGTTAACTAAATAATTAAGTATGCCCATTCTGTAAATAAAAAAAATCATTGAAATCGATCGTTTTCAGTACCTATCAATAATGTTCTCACAGAATAGTTTTTATTTTCAGAAAAAATGAGTTTATATTTTGTGATGCCATAGTATCTATATATAACACCCCCCCCCCTATCCCCTTTGTCAAATTATATCAGACCTCCCCCTATAGAGCGTGACGTTATATATGGACGACCTTTCTTTAGTCTATAGGTACTCTTGGATTAAATAAACACAAAAATCCTACAAACTCTGAAAAATGACAAACTGTATAATTCATGCAAAACTATTTCAAAGCTGTTACGTTTAAAACAATGTTGCCGCTACTGTCTTTATTACAAATGAAATCTTTAATTATGAATGGACGCTTGTCTAAGTTAATTAATGAGTTAATTGATCAATCGATTGAGATAAAAATTAAATGTTCAATTAAATTGTCAACGTCAGAGCGTGCTAAAGATGTGTCAATTAATTTCGGCCAAGAGAACAAACACCAACAAAGCAGATAGCCTGTGAATTAATCGATGGAGGATTTTATTTATATGTTAATTATTGTTTTCCATGGCAGCTATTAGATGTGATATATATATATAAATAGGGATAGGTATAGACCAATGACATATTAATGTCATTGGTATAGAGCTACTAATTAACCATTATTTTTTTTTATTTATACTCAAACTGTGTAATGCTTTAGGCTTAGACAACGGAAAAATAATAGTCCAGTTTTTCGTCAAGAACTAGATAAAGGTCCTTCTTGTAATATTAATGAGCCGCATTCTTCATTTCCAAGTACATAGTTCACGTGCCAGAAAAAAAAGCAAAATATTGGTCTACTATTATACTAAGGAAGATAACAAGGACTTTACTGTAAACTATACATTGGCAGACATAGTAAATTGATTAAACGGCACATTAATAACTTTACACTGTAATACGTCCCAAAATTATGTTAACGGCCCATGTGCGCCACGTAGGTTAAAATGGAGCTTTTATGGTATTTTCAGAGCATACTTCTGGACATTCCTTAAACGTTGTAGGTAATTTATTTATATAATTTTGAAGCCTTATTATCCTTTATATTTATTTTAAACATTTGATGACTTAATAATGTATTTTTATAGCATAAAATAGTTTTCTTTTAAACCTCTCGATCTAATGTTTTAGAATATAGTCATATTTCAGTACATCCATGTGCAGTGGTGTTAAGATTTTTTAGATTTATTAATTTTTAAACGTATTTATAAAACCATTAGTAAAATTAATGTTAACATTATATAATGAAATATTGACGATAAAATATTTTATATTTTATAATCTCTGTGATCTCAAATTTGACAAGCATTTTATTATTAAAAAAATGGGCACGATTAACACATTTGAAGATAATTATAAAGATACTAATTATAAGCTATATCTTTGATGTCTTCAAATGTGATAAAACATCCTACGAACAATGATTGTTTTATAATAATTATTGACCTAAGAATAAGGTAGCTTTTTTTTTTAAATACGCCATTTCTATTGGCATTTCCCAGTGGTTAAGCTACAACATATGGCCGTAGCCATAAATTGACAAACGATAAATGAAGTAGGGAGTAAGATCATATTAACGCGCGTGTTTGAACATGTACCGAACTGAAAAAAATCTTAACTTTTAGTTATAGATAAAGTCATATCAACCCATGATTAGTGTATGTTCTGGATGATTGATTTCTCTTTGATTTGTCTTTTTAGAATGTATACTATACCGTCAGAAAAAAGCAGGCATAAAAGAAAAAAGGCAGCATATTGTTTAGTTCTGAATCCATATTCTGCATTAAGTCGGTTCAAATGGGATTTAGGAACTTTTGATTTACGAGGAGTATTAACAGAGTATTGTTAGTTTGGAAGAAAAATTTCGAAAATGCACTCATATGCATTTTAGGTCTGTTGAGTGCGTGCTGACCGTTAATAAGGAAATTCATATTATTTACTACATCAGTGGAATTTCGTTAGCAACTCCAAAGTAATTAACGTTCAACAAAGTAAACTGGATTTACATAAATAATCGTTTTATTATTGACTTGCCCGTCGGAAATTTGTGATAAATAATTGAATTTGTGACTTAAAATTTTCTGGTGATTTTAAAAGGTCCTTATAAAATGTATTAATGATAGTTTGGTTTTAATTATCAGTCATATACTATAATGATGGTTAACATAATTATTATGTAGGTACATAGTTTATTAGAGAGGACAGTTCTTTATTTTAAGGCGTTAAAGGCCCACATGCTCAGCGTAGGTCAAAATGGAGCTTTTATGGTATTTTCAGTGCGTAAAATAAATATAAAAGATAATAAGGCTTCAAAATTATATAAATTCATTATCTACAACGTTTAAGGAATGTCCAGGGTTATGCTCTGAAAATACCATAAAAGCTCCATTTTGACCTACGCTGAGCATGTGGGCCGTTAAGATTTATCTTGTGTAATAAATCCACATTTATCTTTAATTCACCTTTTTGTATTAAAAATAACGAAAATTAGTTTTTTTAAACTCGTGCACAAAATACAATGCAAATTCAATGCAAATCTCAAATGTCCACAAACTTACAAACCGAATCCACAGAATTTTCGTTAAATCAAACCATGATGTTTTTAATATTCTGACCAAGGTTTCTGCTTCTTCATTTATATGTAGGTACATACCTGGTAATGACTATTTCAATTTTTTTTAAATGTGTATAATAATTGGACCATCACTATTAAAAATATGAAGTATCTAACAATGTTTTATGTGTCATGCATATGCAGTGGCGCACCCAGGATTTATTATTGGGGGGGGGCCGAAGGAGGAGAATGGAAATTAGTCCCATAGGCTCTTTTTCTTCTTCATATAAATATTTTTACATAATTTCACAATACACGGCGATATATTTGTACAGTTTCTCCTAGTTTCTATTAAATTGGAGGCATAGTGGCGGTAACCGTTGAGCGTGTCATCAGCGACTGGCGGATTGGAAGTGAACAGCGACCATGGTAGCCATGTATACCTAGTATGCTTAAACATTACTTAAATAATATCGGCTGTGCTACCCGCTTGGTCAAGAGCAGTGTTTCCCAAAGTGTGGTACGCATACCCCCTGGGGTACGGGAAGAGTTTGGTGGGGGTACGTGCTGCACCGGGTTATGGCTACGTCTGGTGCAACAAGCATTAATACAACATCCATGCTAGAAGGTTTATCGCATGCGGAAGAAGAGCAATTGTTGGAATTATTAGCTTCAGACGGATTCTTTCAAAATAAATATAAGGAGTGTACTTAAACATCATTTAGGTTGCAAATTCAACATGTGTATCCAGTTTTAACAGAGAAATTCTTGAAAAACATTGCCTTTTTCAACTCCATATCTATGTGAAGTTGCTTTTCAGCATTTGTAGACATTAAGTCAAAAAAAGGAACAGCCTTTGGGTGTGTAACCGCATCTCAGATTAAAATTAATAACCAGGGAACCAAATTATGATGATCTGTCGTTTCAACATAAATAATTTCATCCTTCTCATGGTTTATAATGAATGTTATTTTTTTCAATATACATAACTTTTATTTATATTTTATTATGAATGAATCTTATTTTTCGTTTATTATTATTTTGTTTATGTACTACAAAAGGAATATATTTTGATTGTTATTAAAGTACTTATATGCATTTTTCTTTGACGAGGATTACTCAGTGTTACGAAAATTATGGAAGGGGTACACAGATGTCGAAAGTTTGGGGAACACTGGTCTAGAGATCTACAATATTTATGCCGAATTCCACCGAAAAAAATGTTCTTTTGATTTACACCACCACCATAGTGGGTGTAGTCGTTCTTTTCGCCGAATGTTTATCGCAGATTTTTGGTTTTTTAATATTGAGGTTCCAAAATATTAATTGAAAATGGACAAAAAAAGTATTATTGCTTTTAAATTATACACAACCTACTCAATAAAACACAGCCTAATATCTCGTTTATCGGTCTTTTGTCTATTGCACTCGGTGTACCTACACCATGGCCCCCACATCCTGAACGGGCCCTCAGGCTAGGGCAGTGGTCGGCAAACTGCGACTCTTTGGCCCCTTGAGTGCGGCTCTTCCACAGATGCTCTCTGCCATATTTGACATGGCTACAAAGAAGAAGCAAAGAAAATAGAAGAGGATAACCGTAAATGTAATGTTGAATAGACCGAGACTTAGCGTTTATTCAAAACTTAAATGGCTTTCCGACCTTTATTTATGTGTCGGGAAAAGTTAGCGCATTCAAATTTAGAGAGATACTACAACTAAAAACTCGTAATTTTGTGCTAAATATTCTGTCGATAATGCAAGGAAGAAAGCAGCTGAGGAGAAGAGTCAAGAAAAATAAAGTTCTGTATTTATTAATTAGGTACTGAATAAAATCTTTCAACAATGTTAATAAATAAAGTTCTGTATTTAATTAGGTACTGAATAAAATCTTTCAACAATGTTAATATTGCAAATTTTGTGGTAAGTAAAAAGATTTCCAAGAGAGGAAATCAAGAGTAAATTGAGAAATCGATTTATTGATGAGAACCTGGAATCGTGCTTAAAATTAAATCAACAACATACGAACCTGATTTACCCAAACTTTACAAGGAGATGCAAGGCCATTATTCACATTGAGTTTGTCAATCATTGTCATGATTCAATTTTATGGATACCTGACTTACAATTTAATTTTTATTAATAAATAAGATCATTATTACGTATGATATTCAGTTTTATTCAGTGTACCTACCTATAATTTAATAAGAACTTAAAACTTTAACTTAAGTATATTAAGTAAATTAGCAGTGTACCTACTTACTACCTACGCATATAATTTCAGTTTAAGAAATTTGGCTCTCAAAAGAAATCTCAATCGTTGTACTGTTGATATTTGGCTCTATTGACTAATGAGTTTGCCGACCACTGGGTTAGAGTAATTGACGGGCCCCCTATCCACCGCTTAGATTAAAGACAGTGTGAAACACTACATTAACATTTTTCAAATTGTGTTTTAGTTCAAATTGAGGGTACTTATACAGTGAATTATTGGCGATTTTCAATACATCTACTTTAATAATGGAGCTGTCGAGCATCAACACAATATAATAATCTGAAAATATATTGAACAATTATATAATTTAAAATGTTCATAGTCATGAAGTGTAATAGCGCCGCAGGCGACTTTTTTACTATTAAAGATAATTTATGATGTATGTTTATCTCACTTATCTGGTCAACCCGACACGCCGGCCCCCCACAGCCCGGGCTTCCAGGCTAGGGACCCATACCACTCCAGAATTCTGGTGGACACCGAGAATTTCATTAGGGAACGGGTTTCTAAAAAAACCTGACATCAGTGTTTCGAAATTTTTGTGTTAGAAATTAAATTCTAAGAAATTTTACTAAAAAGGGTGCTAGAGAATTACAAATCATTTTTTTCCGTGTTGTTTGTCTAAGCCCAAGGTATAGTTTATTGGCTTTCAATTTCAATGTGTAAAATCATTCTGATGATTTCCATATTTTGGGGGGGGGGCAAGGCCCCCTGGCCCCCCCTGGGTGCGCTACTGTGCATATGCATCCCTGTGTGGTCTTTCACTTAAGGCCAGCTGAGGCATGGTCCAAAAAGATCGTGACTAGGCGATGCGCGGATTGTGCAAATGACGCGAGCCGAACGTAATATAATTTGTCATAAAAATTCAACATGCGTCCTTTTAATGTTATGTTTATTATTATATTCGTAATAAAAATAGTACATTCATTTACATGTTTCCTTTTTTAAGTACCTACATGCGGAACGTTTTTTTATCATCTTTACACGATTTAAGAATATATTCATCCGACGCCATCATAAAATAAATTGACGTGCTCACACCTCGACTGTCAGTCTCCGATTGGCGACGACTGCGAAATTTCGTGCCACCTACTGTTGAAAATTATTTGCCGTTTCACTTAGGTATGCTCTTAAGGCCATGCATTAGTTGAGGCTCGGTCTAAAAAGATCGTCGCTAGGCGATGCGCGGATTGCGGGTCGCGGTTGCAAATGACGCCTGTCAAACGAAATATTATTTGTCATATAAATCCAACATACGTCCATTTTATGTTGTGTTTATTGTTCTATTAGTACGGGACTGGCTTTGCCACAAACTCTCGAGTAAGACGTACATCGTGTAGCTCCCGGGTCTTTTGTGCTTTAAAAATCGAAAAGTCATCCGATTTTGAAAAAAAAAAGGTTTCTCTGTTTTGGCTCATGAATGTCAACCTGGTGATACAAAACTTTTCCGAGAGATTCCTCCGGAAAGCCGTAAAGCCGGAAAATCTTTTTGAATGTTAGTTTTTGATAAAGTGTCGCGAGAAAGTGTTTCAGAAAAGTCGGTTTTTGCTCCCAGGCGTCGACGGGAGCCCCCTTGCATTCGAAGTCGTCGGAAAGTTTTCGGAAAATCTCAAGGTTCTTCGTGAATCGAGTGAAAACCATTTTTTTTGTCTTTTTTGTGCTATTTGTGACATTGTGAAGGCCCCCTTTGGGCTATAGTGATAAATTGTTTGTGGGATACATGCGTATGTGCCCTCAACGTTTTGGTGTTTGTCCGAAGAAATTCGGTTCAGACCAACCGATTCTAGCTCCAAAAAACCATAATCTGTATTGTACCATTCCCCGAACACGTGCAAATTATTCATGTTTTGATTTGAACGATTTCCAGAACTTTCTCGAATGATCTGGAAGAATCGAATTTCGAAATCCGCATAGCAATTACACTTAACTGCAAATCCTTCTAGAAGTTTCTCGAAACTACTGGAGGAAATCGAAAACTTCGAGGGACTTTTTTATTAATAATATTACTTGCATATATATTTTAAGTTTAAATTTAATTTAGATTATTTTATTGAATTGAATATTATCATTTACCTAGTTTCTTTAATAAAGAATATATATTTTATATATATTTTTTAGAAATATTTTTTAATTTTTTTTTATAATTCTAAAAAAGGATTTTTTAAATAGTTTTTTACATTTTTTTTTTCTTTAAATATTTTTTTCAATAATTTGAAAAAATATATAAATTTTTTTTTAATTTTTAAATTTTTTTTTTTTTACTTTTTCTTTTACTTTAGTCATTTACTTATGCCACTAATCTTATATATATATATTATATAATAAGCTTCTCCACAGCAACTCCACAAGAAAAGCAACGGCATGGGAAAACCTGCAGTCGATCCGCCCCCGGGAGGGGATAAGCCAATAGTTCCCGAGGACTGGTACAATACGCAATCCGACCCCTCCTCCGAGGACTCTGACACAGATGCAGTGCTTGACACCACCAAATCCGAAAAGGAAACGGTGAGAACTAGGGCGGAGGCTGCCACAAAGGCGAAAATCCTTGCTCGAAAGGCTGCGGATCTGAAAGCGGAAAAAATCCTAGCGGAAGCTGCCGTGAAAGCCAAAGCATCCGAACGCCAAGCGGCCACAGAAAGAAAAGAGAGGGAAGAGGCGGCAGCCACCAAGGCCAACAAGAAGGTCAAAAAGGTCAGGAAGGAAAGACGTTCCCTGGCTGAGGAAATACCACAGGACTCCGAGGAAACCCCGAGGCCAAACGCCAAGAATCCAAAGAGCGTTGCCCCTCCCGGGGATAGGATAGCCGACTCGGATGTTACGGACTCACAAAACGGGGCTACTAAGGTTGCTCAAGCAATCCAAAGAGTGAAAGAATTACTCACCGGCGACGGAAATATCCCCGCATCGACAATTAAGGCGATAACAATGGAACTGGAGGCAGTCGTCGCGGAGACTTGGTCTCTCGCAATCAAGCTTGAATCCAGCAAAGCCATACTGGAAGATCGTGCCTCCTACATAAACGCGGTTGCCGCTGCCACTGGTGACGCAGTCAGTGAAGGAACCAAGTATTCTTGGAGCGACGTCACTCGAAAAGGCGCCAAGCCGGTCAGACAGACTTCTCCGGAATGGCCAATTGTGCCACCAACAACCGCCGCAAGGCCCGGCGTGTTCTTTTTTCCTACACAAGAAGGAATGGAGTCTCCGGCCACTAAAGAAGTCGTCAAGAAAGCCATCGTGCCCGCGGAACTAAAAGTCCAAATAACGGGCTTGAGAATGGTACGTGGAGGTGGGGTAATCATTCACCCCAGAACCGAGGAAGAGGCCAAACGACTGGCCGCCGCTCCTGGTCTAAAGGAGGCCGGTCTCCGGGCTGAAATCGCAGGAAAAAGGCTCCCGCGGATAATTGTATTCAACGTGCCGGTCAAGACGACAAGGACGACCTTAAGGAAGCCATTAAGGCCAACACTCAAGAGGTCACGGGTCTCCCCTCGGAGGCATACCGCCATGTTAAACTGAGCCACAGGGCAGGCCCCAGAATCGGAAAATGTCACATGGTGATATCGGTCCCGGCAAAGGTGAGGGAAGCGCTCATCAATGACGGGCGCATATATATGGGATGGGAATCCTTCCCAAGTGCACAAGGTGTCACTTATACGGCCACATGGCAAAGAATTGTTCGGCGAGAAGCGCCACATGCGGCCATTGCACCGAGGAAGGACACGATAGGGCTGAATGCCCTAATATTAAGGCCCCCGGAAAGTGCCCGGCCTGCGCCAGGCACAAGAAGCCGCATCAACATGCAGCGATCGACCCTGATTGCCCAGCGCGCAAGTACGCAATGGCACAGGAGCGGAACCGAACGGATTATTCGATTCAATGATTCGGTTCGGTCAGTTAAATGCGGGCAAAGGGAAGGCTATAACGGCGGAGCTGATCAAGACGGTTCGGGAAATGGACATCGATTTGGTCCTGGTGCAGGAGCCTTACTCCTACGGCCCCAACCTGGGTTTCAGTGGGGATCGGGTAATGCACCACGGCCTGGGGTCCATGGCCTGCATCTTCGTTGCGAATCCTACCCTAGTGGTGCTACACCTTGCCCACTTGTCGAGCGAACTCTTTGCCGTAGCGGAGGTCTCCGACCGATCGGGGAACTCCATTGTGGTGGTCTCTTCTTACTTTAAATTCAGCGTTAACATCCTGAAATGCGTCGAGCAGCTCGATAAAATTCTGGTTGCATGCCGCGGCAAACAGATTATAGTGGGAGCGGACGTCAACGTTCAATCATGGCTGTGGGCCCCCCGGGGGCCGCGGTCTGGCCGGGACAATCCGGCGCCCCTCGAGGAACTCGTGGCAACTCACGACCTGACGGTGCTGAATAACTCTAATGGTCCAGCCACATTCTCTACCAACAATGGGGAATCTCACATTGATGTCACTTTGATATCCAATGGTTCTGCCGGACGCGTCGTGAACTGGACTGTCCATTTGGAAGCGTCAGCAAGCGACCACCGTCTGATCACGTTCGCCTACAGGACCGAGAGGGGCCACGCGTCTCTCGCTCCACTTGTGAGCGAGTCACTGCCGAGGCGTTTCAGGACCAAGGGAACCGACTGGGTACGTTTTGACCGCGAGTTTGCTGAGGGTCTGGACAGGATGGCCTCGCGCCCTCCGCCAAAGGACATGCACGCTGCGGCTGAGGACCTCACGAATCTCATGATTGAAAAAGCGGAGGGCACTATCGGAAGGACGACCCCGAGACCGCCGAACCTCGCACCCTGGTGGAAGCCGAGACTGACAAGACTGAGAGACACGATGAGGAGGGCCAGAAGGGCCTTACAAGCAGCGCGAAGATCGCTGGAGGGGCCGCTGCACGCGGACCATCCGCTTGCGGTCACCTACAGGACCACTAGACTCAAGTTCAAAAAGGCAATCAGTAAGGCTAAGAAGGTGCACTGGAGAGAGTTCGTCACTGAAATGGGTGGCAATGATCCGTGGGGCCCCCCCTTCCGCGTGATGAAGCTGGGCTTACGGCCCGGAAAAGTCATGTCGGCGGTACGGCGCCCCGACGGATCGTTCACCAATAGCTCTGAAGAGTCCGCCACAGTCCTGTTGGATGCTCTTATCCCGCAGGACAACGAGTCGCTCGACATTGACAACGACCGATTTCAGCAGCTTCGCGTCTATGCGCTGCTCCCCTTAAACACTCCGCGATCCGCAGCCACTACCATGTCCGAACTAGGGATCCTGTTTGCCAGCCTCCCGATTGGCAAAGCCCCGGGGCTTGACTGCATAGATAACGCGCTAGCGAGAAGGGCGTGGTCTCTTGCCTCACACGAGATCACGCAACTCTACAAAGAATGCATGAGTAGTGGCATATTCCCCGACTGCTGGAAAAAGGGTCATCTCACGGTGATCCCCAAAGCCGGCAGTCGCCCTCCTTGTGACCCGAAAGCGTATAGACCGATTACGCTCCTTCCCGTCTTCGGGAAGATATTGGAAAGATTGATAAACAGCAGGATTGAGTCCCACCTGTCGGAAAACTGTCCAATCTCGCAAAGACAATTTGGGTTTAGACCCGGAAAGTCCACCGAGGATGCGATTCGCTTTGTGATCGATTCTGTGGAGAGCTCTGGCAAGGACCTAGTTGCCGGGATTTTTCTCGACATAGCGGGCGCGTTTGATACTGCGTGGTGGCCCTTGGTTCTGGCAAAGCTTAGGCTGAAACAGATCCCCGGGGACCTCTTTGCCTTAGTTCAAAGCTACTTCAGCAATAGGGAGATAACCTACGACTCCGGCCCCAGCCTGATTCACAGGAGGACCACCATGGGGTGTCCTCAGGGCTCCGTCCTGGGACCCCTTCTGTGGAACATTCTGTTTGACGACGTTCTGTCCCTGCCACTGCCTCCGGGCTGCACGCTCGTTGCGTACGCCGACGACTTGCTCCTGCTTGTTGGGGCGACGAGCCGACCGGCACTTGAGCGTGCAGCCACGGACGCCTTGGGCAGAATCCTTAATTGGGGGTTGCTGAACAAGCTGACCTTTGCCCCGAGCAAAACGGAAGCTGTCCTCCTCAGGGGTAGTTCTCGGGTCAACATAACTCGACGGCCGCCCACGGTTCGTTTTGGCCAGACCTCAGTGCGTTTCTCCGAAAGGGTTACGTATCTGGGAGTAATTCTTGATGACAAGCTGTCTTTCGTTCACCACGCCAAGACGGCCGTCTCTAAGGCCAATTCGGCCTATCAGAGAATGGCCCGAATGGCGGGCAGCAATTGGGGACTTAAGCCTAGAGCCCTTAAGGTTGCATACGGCGCAATTTTCATGGGAATTGCCGGTTACGCCTCCAGCATTTGGCATTCTCGAGTAAACTCCTTAACTCTCGTGAGACGCGCACTATTAAGCGGGCAGCGACTTGCGCTGATCTCGCTTACCAAAGCCTACCGCACAACTTCTACTGACGCGCTTGCCGTACTCGCGGGGGTGCTACCCCTCGATCTGCACGTCCAAGTCAGAGGATCGATCACCCTCCTCTTGAGGGGGATCAGCACAATACTCGCCGGTGTCCATCTGACACCACCGCAGAGATCCGAGGACGTTCCTTACAGGAAGACTGTAAGTGACATTGTGTACAAGACCGCATTTGCGGCATGGCAGGCGAGGTGGACCGCCTCCCCCAAGGGGCGGCACACTTACCGTTTTTTTCCAGACGTATTCTGCAGGCACCAAACTAGAAGACTCCAACCTTCGCACTGGATTAGCCAGTTCCTCACCGGCCATGGCAACTTCGCCGCCAGACTCCACGAGTTTGGCTTGATAGTAGATGGGCCGGGTTGTACCTGCGGGCATGACCACCAAGATGTTGAACACATCCTCTGGGATTGCCCGCTTATGGAATTCGAACGAGCGGAGCTGTTTGCCAGGGTCCGTCCTCACACGGGCCCAATTGGTCATGGAGATCTGGTAGCAACCGAGGCCAACTTTGCGGCATTTGAGAAATTTGCAGCGTCGTATGGGGAGCGGGATAGTCCCGACTCTTCTGTAGACTCATCCATTTCAATTCGTGACACTCAGTATGCGGGTACACAAAGCGCTTAACGTCAGCGGACAGCAGAGCCAGTCCAAAAACAAACATTTTCTTTCTTAACTTTCTTCTTTCAGCACTACGGTGCATGGTTGCAGCATCAGTCCCGTGCGGCTCCGTCTCGGGACGGAATGAGCACTTAAAATCACTTCTTTCAGACACGTTTAAAGCGTCATAGAAAGCGGCCGTGCATATCCACGGTTGTGCATATATGACGGGTGGTGGTGGGCACTTTTATATTGTTCTATTAGTACGTAAGGGTTATGTTAGCCGGCCGCGTATGACGTGGCTGCATATACATAACGGGAGCGGAGGTGGGAATTTTACACACCATGTTCTATTAGTAACAATAATAAAATATTCATTGACATGTTTTCTTTTTAAAGTAAATGGGTAACGTTTTTAGTCATCTTTACACGATTTTAGAATTAATTGATCCGTCGCCATCACGCAGCAAAGTGACGTGTTTCTGGCTCGACATCCTCTCACTGAATGGCAGCGAGTCCAAAATTTCGTCGCGCCTACAGTTGAAAATTATTTGGCGTTTCACTGATGCGTCACCTTAATAAATAAATTCAACTTTATTGAAAAAATATATCGAGGCCTACACTACAAGATAATTTATTGTTTTTTATAGGTTTTTGAAAGGTTGATATACTTATTGATACCTTCCGGATATGACTGGCGCCGGGTGTACACTGCAATAAAGAGTGCAAAAAATAAATTAGATTTTGATAGTAGGTACCAACCTACCTGGATACCCACATATTAATACTCGCGTTTTGCTACGGCAATAAATTATCTGCAATATTTTGTTTCATCAAGAATTACAAACGCAAACAAGTTCTTGTTAATATTATGCAATGCAATTAATATTAATGCAACAACTACAGCCTTTTTATCGATTGGAGCATCTATGGTCGTATCACGACGGGGTTAAAATATAAATAAAACCATTATTTGTAATTAATTATTTTTAGGTACGGTTTAACCACTACACATATTGATAGAATTGCAGTTGGGGTGTGGTAATGAAGCTATTTGACAGTAGATACTGAGCAGTGGCTAGGGGTGGAGATAGGTTGTTAAAATCCGACATAAATAGTGTGCACTAAACTGTGTCAGTTATACTTATTTGTTTTTATTGAACTAAGAATCCACATTGTAGATGGTATCGGTAGGTTTTTAAAAATCAATTAAACCCTGCCTAAGCCCAACCATAATAGTTTAGGTCTGATATGGGCGATCAGACAATAATAGCGCACACTTTTTCAGTCATACGTACTTTTGTTTTTGTTGAATTAAAAATAGGTAATATAATACAGATGGTTTTAGTTAGTTTTTTTACCACGTTTTGCTTAGCTCGTATTCTTGTTTGTCCAGTGGTTGTTTATCCAGTACAAATCTTGCAATCGATTTTTAACTAACTTCCCGACTAGCTAGACATTTGAAACTTTTAGAATATATCAGAACACGTTGCCAATGCATTCTTTTAATACTTTTAGCCATATTTTAAGTAGAATTGAATTAATTTTCAGTTAATTTTGTTTTGTATGAAAAGTTATTTCGGAAGAAATCGGTAATCCAATCCACTATTATTGGTTGCTAAGGGGCAGTCCTAACAAATAAATTATTAACATATACGAGCGTTACTATGGAAATCAAAATGACATTTCAGTATTCTATATTTATTTGTTGGTTTGTTGCAAAATCGCAAAAAAATATGATATGTTGACAATTGCCTTATTTGTCCTAAATTATTAATACATAGAATTGTCAACTTTATATTATTCAACAGAAAATTTAAAAACTTGGTATCCATATAAAAAGTTCTTTTTATCCTGTAATCATTTAAATTCATTAAGCTCTGCCTATACCAAAGCATGGTAGGTAGGTCAAAGATATTCTTATGTCTATAAAATATCTAAAATTAAGTATGATTTAACAGCACAATTTTAGAGATTTTGTAGTTATACGAGTATTTTTTGACTATTAGGTATCTAGTTTAATTGCATATTAAAGACTAACCAGTAATATCTACAATTTATAGTCTTAGTTCAATGAAAACAAATACGTATGACAGACAAAGCTTAACAATATGCATTGTTAATATCGGATCTTAATAGCCTACCCCCAACTTCCACTGGTAGGTACTGAATGTGGTATCTACTTCTCTTAATAATAATTATAATGTACAAATAAATAAAATACAGTAGGTATGTAATATAATAGCTAGGTACCTAATGTTTATATATAATTTAATATTAATCAGGACCTGTTTGGTGCGCTTCAGTTGGACATTGTCAACGGATACAAAATAATCAATATTATAGCAATGTATACTAATGAATTTTAAAAACAAAATTTATTATTAATAATTATTAAAAATTTGGACAATTAATAAATGCCTACTACTTACCTATTGTGTTTTATTTGATTGAATATAAGTAATGTCTTTTCACCAAGAAAACTTAAAAGAAGGTTCATTTAGGTACGGTGACATACATATATTGTAAAAGAATTATGAATTTAATAAAACCATAAGCTGGCTCACGAATTTATTAATATATAGGTATTATGCGGCAGCTCAACCAAGGCGGTAGGTGGAATCGATTTAATTATCGCATTATATTATGTAAACAATTTAGGTACTTACTGAATTATAATTCAGATTCATTTTGATACCACAATTAAATATTCTCCGAGAGAAGTGTACCTACGCAATCAGCAATCAGTAAGGAAATCATATTTTCTCTCGCATGAGAATAAAATTATAATTTTTATTTTACTGTCAATTTGAAACAAGGTGCGAATTGTCTGCGCGTCGTTTGCGTGGGAACATAATAATTTGCATTACCTATTCCATGTTAATTATTTTCACACTTACTTATTTATTATTATTGTATTCGTAGTTTAAACTTACACTTTTACCGTTGAGTGACTTCTGGACCCAAAAGGCAAAGTAAAGTAAAAATGTTTTTTTTCTAATATTAGAAAAAGCGTAATATTTTTTCATTCTTCGCGAAACGAAAAAACGTGCAATCGTTACCTTATAAATTTGTAAAGTAAATTTTTTCTCATCTATGACGATGTACCAATCTATTAATCAATAGTTTACATAAATTGATAGTTAGGTTAGGTTGTCGTCATCGTCATCGTCATAGGTGAGGAAAATTTTATTTCGTATTAAAAATAATGAGATGAATATGCCAAAATAGCCATAAATTATAATATATATATGCATAGTAATGAGAAAAATGACAAGCGTCAAAAACGAAATCGAAATAAGTGAATTTAACACGGAAACATAGAAGTTCACATATGTACCTACAATGTTGTTTAAATTCAATATTTTTTGGCTCTCAAGAAAATTAGTAATTTTAGACATAGGTTATATACGTAGGTAGATAATATATCACTTTGCTTTTGCACACCGCATTGGTTTAATGAGCTAGTGACCTGCTAGTCAAAAGTATAATGCCACCTGATTTTCTAAATGTTAGGTAGGCATTATTAAAAAAATGACTATTACCCATTGGAAATAAATTTGCAATACATATTAAAACATACAAATGTATTTTGAGATAAAAGAACACAAATATTTTAGAGATTAGTGATTTTAGTTAGCCTCCATAGACGGCGAAATAGTGGAATAACGTCGGCGCGCTGGAACGACCAAGTGAAGGAGCTTACTGCAGCCTTCACTCTGCCAAGAGAAGCAGAGGACCGAGAGGGGTGGATATTCTTGGTCGTTCAGAATATAATTGAATTTAAAGGTGGTCACGATCCTCAGCCAATGGAAATAGTCCACACTATAACGTTAAGCTGCCAGAAAAACGGTGTCTTGTGGTGAAAGAAAGCACCGTTCTGCAGACCTAGCAAAGTGTCACCACATGCTACTGCAAGTTGCCGCAGGATTCTGCAGGGTAGGTATTGTATTTTGCGGCATCTTTTGGGGCGCGTGGCTTGACCCTTATTAATGCTCGTCACTAATTTATATGAAGCATTATTGTAATGCGTAGGTACGTATGGTAATAAATCCGAGGAAAGATTCTGACTAATTCCTATCAAAATAGAGATATCGATGAGTTTTCTCACGGCACAGTGTGCCTTGCAAAAGAAGCCGAACCAAAAGATGTGAACCAGTCGGCAGTCACAGGTACAGAGTGTTAAAATATGTTTTGAAAATATATATAATTAAACTTTTCAAGCTTTCCTTATATGGGCCATGTTATTCCGTTATTTATAAGGCATTTTTTATTGAACTACCAATTATAGACACCAGTGCAGCTAAAGAAATTATAGGCGATATTTAAAAACCTAAACCTTCCTTCCTAAGCTTCCCGTAATCACCTATGCGTGTGAAACGTGGACCCTAAGTAAAAGAGAGATCCAGAAACTTAGAGTAGCACAGCATGGTATGGAGAGGAGCACGCTGGGCATAACGCGGAATGATTAGGTAAGAAAACAGACAAGGGTTTTCGATGTAATATAGTTCGCTAAAAACCTCAAATGGAAATGGGCTGGGCACATACCTCGAAGAAGGGACAATCGCTGAACAAATGTAGTCATCCAGTGGTACCCAAGAGGTACAAAACGTCCGCAAGGTAGACCTAGAGGCCGCTGGATCGATGAAGTGGAATCAGCTTGGAGAGACCTTCATCCAGCAGTGGATAGATTCAGGCTGATGATGAATTATAAATATCATGCAAAATAATATAATAAGGCGAAATAAGAGTGAGCGTAAAATTTAATAAGCTGTCTTGTAGGTTTCTTATTAAAAAAGTATCCAGCAAGGTGACACAATGTTACTCAGACTATGGAATAGATTCTCAACTTTTTGTGGTTGGCAGAACCCTTGAAACAATTTGTAAAATTTTGGCAATCTCTACCTGGTTGACACGCAATGGTAAACAACAAAAATAGTGTAAATTCTATAAGCATCTCATTCCTACATGAAGCAGCATACAGAGAAAATGCTGTGGCGTATTATTATTAGTCTCAAATTGTATGTAAATTTATTGACGAGTGCCGCAGTCTAAAATTTTGCGATCTCCACAAAAATTACTTAATTTATATACCTACCTACCTACTCATTTTTACATTGTAAGGCAGTGGTTTACAAGCTTTATGTTACTACGCCTCCCTTTTAAAACAATCTAATGTTGGCGCCTCCCCCCTTTATTTCATTAAATAATACAGACACCGCATGAAATAGTCAACAATGTACTAATACAAAAATGAAAAAAAATATATATAAATAAACATGGTTTTATTACTTTTACTTCATTTTTTAATTATTAATTTGTTTTTCATGCGATGAATGTGCTTGTTTATTAGCACAATCCATTTCAATAGTAGTCAGTCCAAATTCATCATCGTTCATTGACAAATGGGTTCTATCATGGGCCCCACATCCTGAAGCGGGCCCCCAGGCCAGGATCTTTGGCGGGCCCACCTACCTATCGCTGAGGTTAAGGGCAGTGTGGTGTTCTAATATAGTGTTTCCTAAATTATAAAGGGGGGTTATCATTTAAGTATATCAATCATCATATAGGTATCACATCAAATTGCAACAAAGAAACAAAGCAGCACCGCGGGCGACTTTTTTTTACTATTAATAAAATAATGTGAAAAGTGCTTTAGCAAACTAACCAAGAACTCAGTAAATAGATTTTTGTTTGTTTCAATATATATGTGGCGCAACACATGGCGAACTTATTTTTTTTGTAATTTTGATTTCCAAAACTCCAATTTTTATGAATGTCTTCATTTTGCCTTTTTAAATCAGTGAATGCATCAGTGGTCCTTGCATTGATTTATTCACTCATTTTTTTTTTAAATTTCAACCAAATAGACAAGTTTAACAACAAAATTATCGTTCCAAAACAAATTTGCCTCAAATTTCAACATTATGATTTGACCCTTTTATTTCATTTTTTCACTAGATATCCAGCGAGCTTCACAATAGTAATAGAAGTGAGGTATTATAAAATTAGTCTCCATATTTTCAGACAGATTTTCAAACAACCTTTTATAGGACTGTTTTTATGTAGTTTATAATTAGCGGCCGCTTTATAAAATATACATTTGCAAACTGCAAAACTGTGGCTACATTAATTGTGTTTTCCGCGCCTTCCTTTGCAACACTCTGCGCCTCCCAGTATGGAAATCACTGTTGTAAGGCAATCATGGTTAACACGTATTAAGGTAAACGAAAAAAATAGAGTAGATTCTATTAGCAGTCTTATACATAAAGAAGCAGCAGATAGAGAAAATGCTGCAGTTTATTATTTTTAGTCTCAAATTGTATATAAATTCATCGACGAGTACCGCAGGCGAAAATTTTGTGATCTACACAAAAATTATTTAATTTATATACTTATCTACTCATTTTTATATTGTAAGTAAGCCAATAAAGCACACGTAAGAATAAAAAATAGTTAGTATAGCAATACATCAATAATATGGGTAATTGTAAAACTTTTAAACACTATGACACGAAAGCATAATCAACATTTAAGTATCTTCATATGATTATAATATTTGATAACAATAATTAATTGTTCTGAAATTTCTGTGACAAATAAATGTACGTCTACTTTTGAGACACCAGGTATAAAACGAAAAACAAAAGCAATCGAAAGATGAAAGAGCGCCGGCGCGGGCGGCCCGCTCACAGAGACTAATAGGCAATAAATAAGCGAGGGAGGCGGGCGCGAAAGAAGGAGGGCGGGGAACGGCTCCGCTCGGCTGCTGCAGCTCCACTTTGCTTTCTTGCTCGCTTTTACTTCTTCTTCTGATGGTCACGGTTGGTAGGATCAAGAGTGATGGAATTGACACAAGAAAAATATGTTTTCATTTAGTGCCTACGTAAGAAGATGAGATAGGTATACTTATTTAATTCTAAAGACATTCTAGATCCATAGACGACGGTACAACTGGCATTGGGTATACTTGTGGCGCACCGATGAAGCGCTAGACAACAGAAAAACTGATAATCCCTGTGCTAGCAGTATTAAATTTTTATTTGTCAATAAAATAAAAGGATCACAAAAATAGAAGGTCACACGGAACCTCAGCTAGCGATGGCTTCAGGTAAAAAAAAAGCGGGAGACGTGATGTTTAGATATTGTCATCACTCATGGAGGAATGGGACAACTAAACGCCAGGAAAATTGGACGCCGCACTGTCGTAGACATGTATACAGAACGTAGATGAGTAATTATAATCAGTTTCTATCTACGACTTAGTAGTTTTAATTCATTTAAATCTTAACATAATGTTTTTTTTATTGCGGATTGAGAATAGGCTTTATATAAAATAAAAAAAATCTTTTTTCGTTAGAACTTACACATATGCACGATTAAATCATTATTTACTTGTGCATTTTTAATTCTCACCAACTATTAAATCATAATATAATAATTTAAATATAAATAATAATATTAAATATTTTTTGTAAAGGTACCTATAAGTACCTAAAATCTATTTAATTTTGAATTGCGTGGCGTCCAGTTGTCCCGGCGCCAAGTCGTCATAGACCCCACTCATGGTGCTTATCTGAGAGTAACATGAACTGACTCGGGTCTTGTACTTTTAGCAGACCAGCGCACCTGTACCGGCTACATTTATAAATTTACGGTTAAAATTACTACAATCCTCTTTTTTAAATAAATACCTCCCCGACTCAACTGTTTGATTATTGGATTCGCCACCTCTCAGCTTTTACTAGGAAGCATTATAACACTTTTTTGAAAAATATTTGAACCGAATGGGAATTGATACATTATTTTGCATTATTCATGTTTATGTCTTTCACATATTTTGCTAACGTGTCTACTCAATGTAAATAATTTGTGGAGACTCATACGCTCCCAACATGCAGGACATCGTCACAATGGGTTGTGCAAATGCGTTGTGACCAATAATTAAATAATACTTTGATGTAGTAGGAATCAAGCAAGACCAGCGTTGCCGCAGTTTGTGTGATTTTTAACCACTGTGTGTCTTGGCCCTAGTCCATTGCAAGAAATTGTGATAACCCACATTTTATAATTATTGTCATCGATTGAATGTTTCTTAAAAGCCCACTACATAGTAATTTATTTATCGCATTATTTTATAAAACAAATGTGATCCATTTTAATGATTTTACCTCTGTATAAAAATAATTTAATAGCAGCTTATCCTAGTTAGTACCTGTCCCATACCGAATGATAATAATATAATAAATAATATGCACAAAGGCGGGTTAAGGTGTGATTGTATTGGCACACCTCGCGCCATCTGCATCACGAAATCACAAACAAGTCTGCATCGAGAGCGTAAATCTCCTGCAAGCATCACATCGTTATGGTTATCAAACAATATCAAGAAATAAATCACAATAGGTATATGACGCATTTAGCTGTGGGTCCATCTGAATAACTTATTGTTCTCAAACTTCAAATGAGATATATTATAAAAACATAAAACAAAACATTGGTTATATTTAAATTGTAGGTAGGAATTATATTTCAATGTCGCACAGTTCACCGTCAGCTGTCTTACTGAAAAGAGATAACCGTATATAATTTAGATTGACAAACAGTAATATTGTAATTTTATTAGATCCAATAAGAGCAATAATAATTTATATATTTTACGGGTAAGTCTTGGTACTTATGAGCACCGACCAGAATTTGATATAAATTACAGGTACTTACGATATGATTGTAAGTATTTATAATTTATCTACCTACTTAGATTCTGGCTTTCTTTTTAATTCCGGTGGTTTTTATTACGATCTTTGTAAGTGTCTTATTTATAAGTATATGAATTTTATCTGAATACTATACGGCCATCTGTTTCCGATACAATATCTTACGGTGTGCTGTGATACGGCTAACTGCATACATACAAATTTTCGGCCACAAATGATATTAAGTATACAAATGTTAATTCGGATATAAATTACATTCACGAGGTACCCACATAACTAACCAACATTATAGAAACTGTAATGTATTCTGAAAATGGAGCATTTAAAGACCCATTTCCATGTAACCACCACAAAAATGGATTTTTCCATTTTCAAAAATTTGGTACCTAAGTCAAACTTGTCTTCTTTTTTACAACGTTTTTCTTAGGTTCTTAACTTCCCGACTAGCTAGACATTTGAAACTTTTAGAATATATCAGAACACGATACCAATGCATTATTTTAATACTTTTAGCCATCTTTAAGTAGATTTCAATTTGAAAGTTTGAATTGAAAAGTTATTTCGATACCATTATTGGTTGCTAGAGGCTCCTAGCAACTAAATTATTAAATAATAGGTATATACGTGCGATACTACGGAAATCAAATTGATCGTTTAAGCTAGTCAAGTCAAGTTTATACGATTCAACAGAAAATTTAAAAACGTTGTATATAAAAAGTTCTATTTATATTGTAATTATTCTTATGGTACTTAAGTAAGTACTTACCTAGTAATGATTTCTGAAAAATACAACCTATTCTGAAATAATATTTGTTATTAACTAGTTTACAAACAACATTTAAGAATACTTTTTTTAGGAAATTAAGTAGGTATAAGAAATAAATAATGCATTTCAACTTGCCAAGATTTAAGAAAGCTGCCGTTTTTGTTTCTAGAGCTCTCATTTCAATGTAGAAATTACATGGAAATGGGTCACATTTTTTTATAAAATAATGTAAAAAATAAATGTAATTATTACTAGTTATCATAAAATGATTTATATAAATAACAGGTAGGTAATAAAGGACTCATCAGCATATAGTGTTTGTAATTGGTCCGATGTGATTACTACCTACATAAATTATACATGGTAAGGTCTTATTAAAAAGAGACATGGTAAATCGAAGGTTTTTATGATAAATTATTTTAATTTTTTTGTGGGAAGCACCTATACTTATATAATATCAAGGGTTTTAGGAAACTATGTAAGTATATAAATAAGTAGGTAGGTACCTAGTATAAATGAAAAAAAAAATATAAATAAGTATATACATTTTGACAAGATTATCACATCACGAAGCGCAAAAGACTTAAATATGTTGGATACATAGGTAATGCTTGTTAATAAATACTGAGTACTTCCTTCCATGCGAGGACTTCAGGAAAGATAAGTCTTGGGAGAAGGTGATTATCATGACTGAACTATCTGGAGACATGATTTCACAATAGAATGATCTCACACAATAGGTACACCTGCATATACATGCGCTTCGTAGTATATTTACCACTAATATTTTTGCGTTCAAATGCTGTAGTAATCCGTACCTAAACGTACCTATAATGTTTTTGTATAGAATATCGCGATATCCACCGGCTAATAATCGTAATAGATCAGCAAGTTGCACTAAAGTTGAATGCTTTTTACAGCCTACAATCAAATAATTAAAATAACTATTTCTTTTATTCAACGAATAATTCACAAGATTTAAGAATGTACCATTATAATTATTGAACATACATAATTCTGAAAACACTCATGAGAAAGTATAGCCAATAGAAAAAATCTTTTTCGAAAAAAGTAAGACGCTCGGCAGGACACAAACCTGCGTGATTTTTTTTCTATTGGCTATATTTTCTTGTGTGTTTTCAGAATTATGTATGTTAAATATTTAAAAACTTTAACGCGGTTAAATGTTAATATTTAAAGATGAAATTGAAATATAATCTCTTATGGTTTTTTTGGCCAGGATGATAATAAGCTTAAGCCCTACTCTAATCACAAATACGTAGATACATAATAATATGCACCACTAGTGATATGACCCCATTGCCTGCCTACTTTCAAAAGTTAATCTTCTTCATTGCTATGTAGGTAAGTAATAAAGAGTAGTTGTTATGTGGTTTTATTTGATATATACTTATATAATATGTACCTATATATACTATTATACTCTCCGCATTGATCGTTATAATGTGTGAATTATTTTCGTCATTACGATATCTCCCTCATTTCCGTGTCTGAAGAAGAGACTGCATATAAAAAAAGTTTTATTTTATTGCACATATAAACACGACAGAGCAATAAATAACACTTTAAATTTAACAATGATGCTGAAAATCAAACTTATTGTATCACGTTCCCGAATATATTTTAAACCAAAGCGTTCATTACGTACAATTAATTGTCAAAATAAAACATCCCAACATTTTATATCATCGATTGGTAAAAGCTCTACCCGAGAAATCTGAACGATAAAGCTGAATTAAAAATCTATCTTGAAAATGTACCCAATTGTCACAATTAATTTTCTAACCTTTTCTAATCATAAAACGGATCTAGCGTGTTAAATAAAGTTCGGTGCAGTTCATCGGTTTGCTATGTGTTTATGGAGTTTATTCTAGAACCAAGCCTCGGACTGAGCATAATACATATATATATATATTAATTTATTTATTACTGTCCGACAAGAAGATCTAGGCGATAACCGGAAGTCGCTGTAGTCGAAGTGCGATTAACTAAATAGAAGGAGCTTTTTAGTTCACAGTTTTAACACGTGGACAATTTGTAGATAACCGGTCGACTATAGTTTCATATTTTTTTTTTGCAATTTATAATCTCAGTTAAGTTAAATATTCTTCTTTTATCGGTTTCAGGCACTGGTCTGATGAAAATGAACCCTTAAGATGTAGTAGGTATTGTTTGTTTAAACACACATTGAAAAACAAGGTGTAAATTTACCAAACCCAGGATACGAACCCGGGACCCACGATACTATAAGCCTGTAACCAGTGTAACTACTCGGTGTTCACTCCTACGGAACATATGGACGAGTGAACGTTATATTAACAGACTTTTTACGACTGATAATTGCTTGTAAATTGATCATTATATCGTTGCTCTTTATTAAATACCTACACCCAAATATATAAATTAACATGCCTTATTATTGTGCCCAATTGTGAAATCGAACCTACGATGCACGAGTTCAGAGACTGCGACTTTACTAACCAGGCCACTGTCGGTACTTCAATTTCAGTTCAATTCCCTAATAGTTATTTTAATAATATTTGGATCATTTATTACGATCGGTCCTGTTTCTTCGGCGAAGCACTAAAATAAATTCCAATACACCGAATATGGCAGATGAGTTCAACCGTTTTGTGTGTTGGGGCGAGATTGCAGGCCGCGGCCGGCTGGAACAAAGGAGTGGGCGTGGCGAGATCGTATCTGCGCCCATTAGCCGACCGCGGCCCATACAAATGTCGCGGGATATCTGCTCACCGGTATCAGACAGACGGCTTTTTGCAGTTCAGGGCAGGGACTCGCAACTCAACTTACATTATTTATTTAGTCAACAGTTACGGTGTCATGAGTAGGTACTGCAATCGATCATTTATTTCATATCCACATAGCATAGTCATTTTAAGTACCTACATATCTTGGTATACAATTATAATAATAACATAACCGTTGTATTATTTATTAATACCTAGAGATTTGCTAGTATATTTTTAACACCTTACCTACTGCCACACAGGTTCCCCTTACTATTATTATAATATTAGAATTATAGACCAAAATAATACTAAAATCTTAATTTACCTAAGTACAATTATTTTGAAATCTAGATTGTGAACGTACTCGTCATTTGATATTAGTATTGACAAAAAGTCCATATTGAACAGAAGTATGTACGACACGGTTTTAAAGGGTGCTTCAGATTCATAATTAAAATAAATAGCTAAATGTCGTTAAGCTTGGCTTTTAAATATTATTAAAAAAAATAATTGATACACATATCAAATTAAAGCTAACAAATCATTTTTTTTTTCTCTTTACTTCAGATGCAATGACATATTAAATGGACAACTCACTTCATACCGTCGCGCACGAGAAATTGTGCATGAAAGTCATTCACAGATGTATAGGTAGATGTCACGTGACCATATGACGTATCCATTTCCATTATGCGATACAAGCTTCGAGAATTTATAGTAATATAACCTTTATTGTAATGGCGTATTAGTGTCATGACTCATTGCGTTAGAAACAGATTCTTGGTTACTTACGACTTCTCGGAGATTAGACGCAAGTGAGCCCAGCGCATCACAGGCGACTGTCCAATGGTTTCTGTCATTCAATTGCATTGAATAAACATTATCTTAAAATGGCATTTTATAAATAACTAGCTGAAGTACCCGGCTTCGCACGGGGTCGCTTCGTGGTTATATTTATCTTAGATATTTGAAAAATAATAAGAGGTAATTATTTCTTTAATATTAAAATTTCTGTGTAATACAATATGGCAATATGAAAATAATTATAATAGGAGTAAAGGTCAAACATAAGAACACTAAATTAATATCGAATCCAAAATATGAAAACGTTATTAATGTTATAAATATGTAGTAAAAAAAAAAATCAAAATAGGATGGAACAAACAAACAACAAACTTTGTATGTTATATAATAATAATTTAGAAACCGCACACAACTGACAAAAGTTTCATCGCAATCGGATGAATGGTATAGGAACGCATACGAATAGTATAAGAAGATGATTTTATAATTCAGAAACCTTCGTGGGCATGCGCATGACAACTCACCAAAGTTTCATTGCAATCGGATTAATGGTATAGCAACGCATACGAATAGAAGAAGAAGAAGATGGTTGTACTAATTCAAAAACCTTCGCGGGCTTGCGCACAACAACTGGTCAAAATTTCATCACAATCGGATGAATGGCATAAGAACGCATACAAATAGAAGAAGAAAAAGATGATTGTAGTAATTCAGAAACCTTTGCGGGCAAGGGCACAACAACTCACCAAAGTTTCATTGCAATCGGATGAATGGTATAGGAACGCATACGAATAGAAGAAGAAGATGGTTGTACTAATTCAGAACTCTTCGCGGGCGTGCTCACAACAACTGGTCAAAATTTCATCGCAATCGGATGAATGGTATAAGAACGCATACAAATAGAAGAAGATAGAATAGAAGAAAAAAGAAAATAGTTGTAACAATTCAGAGACCTTTGCGGCGTGAGCACAACAGTTGATCAAAATTTCATTGCAATCGGATGAATGGTATAGGAACGCATACGAATAGAAGATAGAATAGAAGAAGAAGATGGTTGTACCAATTCAGAAACCTTCGCGGGTGTTGGCACAATTACTGACGAAAAATTTGTTGCAATCGGATGAATGGAATAGAAACGCATATGAATAGAAGAATATAGAATATAAGAAGAAGAAGAAGATAGTTGTACTAATTCAAAAACCATTGCAGGTGTTACCACAACAACTGACGAAGGTTTCATCGCAATCGGATAAATGGTATAGGGACCATACGAATAAAAGAAGATAGAATGAAGAAGAAGAAGAAGAAGAATGGTTGTACTAATTCAGAAACCTTCGCGGGTGTAGGCACAATTACTAACGAAAATTTTATTGCAATCGGATGAATAGAATAGGAACGCATACGAATAGAAGAATATAGAATAGAAGAAGAAGAAGAAGAAGATGGTTGTACTAATTAAAAAACCATTGCGGGTGTTACCACAACAACTGATGAAGGTTTCATCGCAATCGGATAAATGGTATAGGGACCATACGAATAAAAGAAGATAGAATGAAGAAGAAGAAGAAGATGATGATTTTTCTAATTTAGAAACCTTCATAGGTGTGCATACAACCACTTGCCAAAATTTCATTGCAATCGAATGAATGGTATAGGAACCATATGAATAAAAGAAGATAGAATGAAGAAGAAGAAGAAGATGATGATTTTTCTAATTCAGAAACCTTTATGGGTATGCATACAACCACTTACCAAAATTTCATTGCAATCGGATGAATGGTATAGGAACGCATACGGGACAGACACACAGACAGACAGACATACAGACAGACAGACATTCATTTTTATATATTAGTATAGCCTATACTCTTCCCGCAAGTGCAAGCAATAAGTTTACAAAGTTTTATCGCAATCGGATGAACGGTATGGCTGCGCATTAAATACGAACAAACAAACACACAAACACACAAATATTAATTTTTATATATTAGATAAATAATACTAACACATGAAAAGTGATATCCCATCTTTCTTGGAGTGTTAAGTAGATTTTTTTACAATTTTTAACTAGGCACATTGGCATTTTGTAACACAATAATAACGGTAGAGTCGAAACCTGACAGTCAGAAATTTTGTATGGGCAGACCCAGCGGTGTCGCCAGACCGCTTGCAAGCAGAATGTTCATTTGAGCGTAGGATACCGATATTAAAATATGAATTTCGCCATCCGGCAGACCCGACACAAAGTGAGTGTCATTTTATTTTCTAGATGCTTCGTCCATATTAATGTCATTGTTCAGATGACAACCACATCCATACGTTCTCTATTTATAAGCTACTCTAAGCTTGACCAGACGAACGGCGACTGATAGCATCCTAGTTTTAATACTTGCAGTATTTGATTATTTGTCTCTCTTTTTTCAATATTTCTTTTATTGTGTTAACTGTCAATATTATTATATATTATATATATTATTATATATATAATATGCATTGTATTGTTGATTAATTTAATAAAACGCATTTTTTTTTGTACTTATTCCACTTTTTTATTTTATAAATTTGTACCGGTTTCGTCCGTCTCAAAAGGACACTTTTGTCATAGTTTAAAATGTCCCTTTGAGACGGACGAAACCGGTCCAAATTTATCAAATAAAAAAGTGGAATAAGTACCTACAAAAAAAATGTGTTTTATTAAATTAATCAATAATTTTCTCACTATGATAAATATAAGTAATATGATTGAACTATTGTGTATGGTAGAAATATTTAAAAGCAATAATTAAATTCCTTGTGAAAAGAAAAAAAAAATGATTCAATTTTTTTTTAAATTTCATTAAAAAATATCTATTACCTATTAATTTAAAGTTGAACATATTTTTAAGATGTTCTATTTAATTCTTGGAAGTCGTATTATTATTGAAAGCATTTTAAAATTTCATGGTAGGTTCATTATAATAATAATATTACAATGGTGCTCATTCGTATATCGTTACCCATATCTTCATGAATATTCAGAAGTCAGTTTTAATAGGCATTAATTATTAATGTTAGATATCTTTCGGAATTTTTAACAATACCACACTCACTGGGGTAGCTGTCAGTTTTTTCGTCCATTTCATTTCTATAAATTTGTGAGTTGCCATTAAATAATTACGGGTTTAATAGGAAAGTGTGTTCTTATTGTCATGACTGTTTCACTGCTAACGAGCTTGGCACACATCACCCCCAAAAGGTGTGCTGTAATAATTAAAACATTTAATTATCTATGTCTAATAGGCTTCGACTATTGCAGGATGCCTTTTTTGTATTTAACAACCCGCAATCGACGCCCTCGTCGTATAAAATTTTACTGCTTGTTTTCGTGATGCAAATTTAATATTAGACCTTATTTCCAGTTGAATTATAGCGACATAAATATGAACAGACGTAACGAATCACTAATCTAATTTATTTATGGTGCACCAATAATAATAATCATGTTTTTTACAATTATACTAAAAACAAAGGAAGTGATTAAACGGAGTTTAATAATAAAGGTGTGGTATGGTAACTAGGTAGTTCCTCAATTGTGAATTAGTTATTACTAGGCTTAGGATTTTTAGGAGCTAAAAATGAATATTAGGTACCTACCTAAAATATGTAGATATAATTGGAAAATATGTTATTAAAATTTCATAAATATGTGCTAAAAAACAAAATTAGGTGCTAAAATTTAAGTAAGTATTACAATAAATCATATATTATATTTCAACAGTTTAATTTATTATTTATTCACAGACAGAAAACGCTTTATTACAATAAATAATAAAATAAAGCTTCAAATTTTCGAAAGTGAATCTTGAACGATTTTATCTTAACAAATTTTTAAACATGAAAAAAGTTCTTTCCACTTATACAGGTGTCATTATTGCGTATGTAAATGAAACTATTTCTGAAGTAGAAAAAATTGGAACGTCTGAGGCATATCTGATGGATTTTCTAAAACAGCTTTCTATATTAATATTCTGCAGCGTTTGAAGTCCAGTATTTTTATTTAAAACACAATTTAATTTTGTACTTATTTTTATACCAATTGGTCCAAGAACATTGAAATTTCGTGTTTATGTGAAAATATGTGCTTAAACCTAGAATATGTAAAAATATGTAATTATCCAAAGATATTTAAAAATAGATGCTAACAAATAGGGCCTAAATATTTCAAAATTGTCTGAAACAGATAGATATTTTTGGTATTTTGTTGTAGGGCCGCTCAAAAAAAAATATTTAAATACCTAAGAATCCTAAGCCTAGTTATTACTTATGCTTTTTAAAATATTATACCTTTATCTAACATGAACTGATAGATTGACGTCATCAAATATCTTGTACTTCAGAAAGCCTCGAACATTTTGGGGAATGTAACTGATAAAAAGGGTTGAGTGAAAACACCGACCAATATATTGGATTGACCTAGTGTAGGAAATCATTGGGGAACCGATAGAGTCCATCACAAAGCTTGCAAAAGATAGAAAAAGTTGGTTGATACAGAGTGTTGAAACACTTATACCCAATGACATTAATGTCATTGCTTATACCGGAGTGATTACGATCTTAAGTTTTGAGAGAGATGACAAGGAAAAGAATTAAACTTTATCTATTATTAAATACACACTGAATGTTGATATATTTTGTGATGATTTAATTTACTATTTTAAATTTCGCTAACCCATTCATTAAGTCTTTACTATCAGTAGCAGCAATTTCATATACTATAATAATATATAAACACTAAACACAATACTAATTTTACGAAAATAAACGCAAATCGTTTAGATTTGTAAACAGTTTAACATAAATTAAAAAATCCACATATGTACGATGCAGGTAACATCCACGAAGTAAATTTGAGAAATAGAATAAATAAACCAAGAAACATTTAGTTAAGACGTTTCAGCCATTTACTTACACCTAAGCTGTCTTCTTTTTATAGAAAGTAAACCATTGCGCACTACCAGAAAATGCTATTCTGGAGACCCAGAGGGAGATCCAGATGGAATCACCGGATAATAAATAACCATTTTTGCTGCCTTACGCAATCGTACAGAAAAATAACAAATCCGTTTATTTAAATAAATTTAGAGGACGTAAAATATTAAATAGAAAAGAGTTAGTGAGAGAGTAGAGAGTAAAAAGTAGAGCTACAGTAAATTATACTAGATTTATTTTTGACCGATTTTACCAATGTTAATTGCATAATATAAAAAAATAATAATAACTATAGAAAAAATGCCAATCCCGGGACCAATCCCAGGATCCCGGGATCGTCGAATTGTAATCCCGGGATCAAAATTTTGACTCGGGATTGGATTCCCTAGTCGTGATCAATTTAACTCTACGTCTCATATTTTTTTTTGATTCCACTCATTTCTGACGAAATTGATTAATTTGTCCAGCAGGTTTTTCAAAATATTATGGAATGTTTTAGTATTAAGATCATGATGTACATAAAGTTTAGACTTTGACATAAAACCAGGTTAAAAGATTTCCGTAGCATATCTTTACTTACAATTTTAATTAACATTGCGATACTTGTAATCGCTTTAGAATTTACAGTAATTTTACACAGTACCTTCAAGTAAAATAATCGATTTATGGCGAGACATGCTTCCTGATCGATGCACTGAATGCGTAACTGCACTCGCGTAAAATTGCAAAGCAGAAACTGCATCTGTATATCAGTGATAATCTGTGTATCAGAAACTGCACAGGAGCAAGTTTTTATCGGACTAATGCAATTTGCTAGCAGGTTGATGTCTACAACACCGGCTGATCATCGCTTTTTAGCTTTTACCAGTCATTCTAATTTATTGTATTATTTAACGCAAAAAAATCAAATTATTACATTAGTAGTGTTAGGTACTTTCTACTATCATCAATTATTACATACTTATTTTATATTATTGCAGCGTAGGTAATAGTTTTTGGCCAATGTGATATATATGCTGCAGTGTATGAAGAAATTGCTGTCAACCAGGAGTTATAATACCTATGTAGACTATAACAAAAGGATAATTAACACATAAAATAGATACCTAAACTCGTTAACACTTTCATTGATAATGCTTTTGATAAACTAAATAAAAATACTGGTTTCGCCCATTAAGAAACAAGTGATAAATAAATCGAAGAGACGATACCTTGAATCAGATTTAATAAATGATACAATACATTAAATTTATAATTTTGAATATTGGTATGCTTCAAATAAAACATAGTGACCACTTTTGTTCTGACAAAGTTATGAAAGACTGCGGTAGGCATATGAAAATTGTTCCTATATTACTATAGATATATACCACCATAAATTGCCAGGTGTTCGAATTTAGAACTAAACTCACCATAGTACAAAAAGTATTGTATGATAATATGTCAAATGTTAGCATGTGACGCTTTATCTCAGTTTAGAACTTGTATATTAAACAACGTTTTTCTTAGCTCGTATTCTTATTTGTCCGGTACAAATCTTGCAATCGATTTTCAACTAACTTCCCGACTAGCTAAACATTTGAAACTTTTAGAATATATGAGAACACGATGCCAATGCATTTTTAAAATACTTTTAGCCATCTTTAAGTAGAATTGATTTCATTTTCAGTTAATTCTGTTTTGTATGAAAAGTTATTTCGGATGAAATCCGTAAAAAGTAAAACTATTAGTGGTTGCTAAGTGGGTCCTAGCAACTAAATTATTAATAATAATATATATACGTGCATTACTATGGAAATCAATATGACATTTCAGTATTATTTCTATCAAGTATAATTTTTTTTGATCGTTTAAGCTAGTCAAGTCAAGTTTATATGATTCAACAGAAAATTTAAAAACGTTATATATAAAAAGTTCTTTTTATCTTGTTATTATTTAAAATTAATCTGCAAGTGGAAAAAGAATGTGGGAAATATTCTTTAACTCATATGCAAAACGATATGAATATAATATATTCTTATATCTTTATAAATACTTGGCATATTGTCCAATATACTAAGGAATTTCAATACTTATATGCAAGTATCGCATGGCGGGAGGCGTGAGATTTGGCGATGGACCGAGGGAAGTGGGTTCACCCTGTACTTACCGTATGCCTTAATACTGGGGCGTGACAGGGTGAAGAGTTGTAGTATATAGGTACAGATGGCTTACAGCTCGATACGATTAGTATTATGTAACCTAACAACACGATTATAAGTGTTTAGATGTCAGGCTTATCTTATTCTAGTGGGTCCTTGGTCGGAACCCCGAGTCTAGAAAATTCATTTTCAAATCCAGAGTAGAGCAAGTGGCTAACATCAATTTCTCGTAAAAAACTAAAATCTGTTAGTACAACTTGCATACTGTGGGGGCTTACATGATTTATAAAAAAATATTAATTTAATACTGATTAATCATATGAGGCGTCTAATTCCAAAAAGCGATAAGTCCACATTTGGTCAAAATCGAGAAAAAAATACGCAAGTATCTTTGTATAATTTTACACAATATGTATTGATCTATAAATTCCAAAACGCGACATAGCCCTACGGAAAAAAATATTATAAGTCTCGATTTATTACAAAAAGCGCCAAGTCCGTGTTTCATAATATTTAAAGTTTGGTGGATTTCGAACCAATAAGGGAACGTTCAATATTGAAAAGGGCGTCTCCCATGCTGTACATCTGGTAAACTCATGACAGTGCCACGGAAATATGTGCCTTATGCGGAATAAATTTAAAAGTGAGGTACAAATAGCGCCAATTTTATTTTGCCTATATTTATTACATTTAAGAGTTTATCGGCTGAAAGAAATTGCCATTTGGTTCTAATTTCGATATAGAATACAACGGGAAAATAATCTCATGTTAATACAATTAATAATTGAAGCTTAAAACATAAAAACGTTGTTTCCCGAAAATATTGAATTGTGGACTTGTCGCTTTTTGTAATTAGACGCCTCATATATAATTTTTATCAATGTATGACGACCATAATATTAGTGTAATATTATACTTACTATAAATTAATAAATTGAGTTTGCGTTTTAAAATAATATTTATAAGTAACAATTAAATATTATATAGATATCTAATTTTAGATTTGGATATTGATGTTTTTTAAGTTTAAAATTATAAACTGGTTTTAAATTATAAAACATGAAATTTGGTTAATTAATTTATAAGTTCATTTATTTAATGATTCTATTAGTTGTAAAGGCGCTTATGGAGCAATTTTTATGACTCGGCATAAGTGTATACAATTAGGTGTAAGTACATTGTTTTGTACGCTTTTTTATTGAGACATTGGCTACAAATTAGTGGGTGAGAATTTCCGTTCAAGTCATCAATCTCGCAGCAACATAAATAACACCAAACGTTTGAAATTGAACGTTAAAAAAATTCTCTCATGTTCACATTAGCCGTGTTATACAACCCCTTGGAGAAGTAATAAAGCCGTTTGTGAATAAAAGTGTGTAATAATAACACTCCTTGTGATCATAAACATATCATACGTCAGGTGAATTATAGAGAACAGGTCGCGCGGCAAACTGTTTAAATACAGGAAATTTTTAATACACTGGGTGATTAGAAACCAACTTACATAAGTGATAGCCTATAGCATATCGTCTGTGATTTTCTACAAACACGTATCTCAAAAAACACAACTTTTCAGGAGAGGCAAATAACAACTTTATTGTCTCAGTTATTAATTTAGAAATAAATTTTCTTCTATGAAATATCCATTTAGTATAGTTACATATATTTTCATGAAAAAAATATTAAGTTACTCCAATTTATCGCACTATACTTTCGACCCATCAGTCATATTGTCGTAGATACGAGAATGCGTTGCAACTTTACTGTGAATATTACTTACGAGAAAGAGCTTCAGTACAATCATCTGTCAGAGTTCAGTATTCTGTATACTTACAAACACAAGATACAAGTTTATAATATTTATAAAAGTCTTTTATTGTGATACGAGTTTTTATTATTGCTTAAATAAGTATGTTTTGAGATACGTGTTAGTGGAATATGTGCGTATTCAAATTCTGAATTCATAACATCAAACAACTTAAAACTGACAAAAAATGATTTTCGTGTTTGTAGAAAATTAGCAACGATATTACTTATATTATGTCTAATCTATACCTACTTATATATTTTTTTAAACTAGCTCTATAATCCAACACTTTTTCACTGAGAATTAGCCAATTGCTCAATTCATTGGCTCCAAGTTTTGGCTTTAAGGTAAACACATTTTTATTTTATATGAAAATCGATGTTTTATTAAATACACAATGATTACACTATCATGAATTGTTAAAAAATCTCGCTGGTACCTATACCTGATTACTATATAATGATAAATACATTTTAATAATAAAATAACCATACCATTATCTAATCTCTCAAATAATTGTACGAGCGTAGAAAATTAATAGTTCTTTCAAAATGTAATGTTTTTGGTACGCGTTTATTGATAATAATTGAAAACACTGTAAAATGTATAACACTGTATTATACTGTTGCAAGATGCCTCTACCATATTACATAGTATATAATATAATAAAGTGTCACTGCTCTTCGCCTGAATGATTGTTTTATATTCATAGATAACGATTGCTTCTATGGCCAATTGGCAATTATATAATTTTTTTCAACCTAAATTTTAAAAACTAATGATGGACTGTCATATTATTATTTTAAAGTTTTGTAATTTTTCACTCAGTTCACATCTGTAGAAAAATAGAGTCCAAACAAGTGATATTGATTTTTTTAATTGCCCTTTAAAACACATGCTAAAAGAACAATGTTTTCTTTAAAACACAGGCTAAAAGAGCAATGTTTTCTGGCGTCACATAGCAATAGTTATTTGATTTGTTAATAGTAATTAATTTAATTTAAAATTTAAAAAGACAGTCGGCTCAAATATACTACATATTTACAATTTATTTATAATTATTATAATAATGTACCTAGAGTAATTTGGTAGCCACATACATATGTTTAATACTTTGGACGCGGAAGACGCACACGGTGCGTAATGACCAGGCGGCCGATCGATGTAATTAACGTGCATTTTAAAGGGGGCAATTAAAATCTCATTATCTATTCAGCAGCGAAAGCGTTAAACTATTTTTTATCATTACGGTTATTTTTTGAAACATTTCTAAATCCATAATAATTTTAACACTCGTTTTAGAACACCGTGTAATTATTATTGGAAGCATGTTCACGCCTGCGCAGCTTTTGGTCATACCAGCAATTAATAAAACATCAACTGTTGTGTCTTTATTGCAGTCTACATTGTTTTGAATTATTTATTCCTAACTGCCAAAATTTTAGAATTAAATTGTAAATTTTGACTATTAGGTTAGTATACACCTTGAAAATTCACAACATGTACTACGTAGGTAAGTACCAGGAACCTATATACTATTCAAGGATATAATTTAATCTATTGACAGCTTTAAATATTCTTGAATAAATGTTTCAGAGTATTTTCTTAATATAAGTTGTTTTGTATTGCCAGTGATTATAAATTTCCTTAGTTTTTCAGTGTGGAGTTTTGAAGATATATATATATATATATATATATATATACACAATATTGATATATATATATATATATATAACAATATACAACCAATATGAAACTATCCATAATTGATTCGGATCCATTTACAAAATAGTATATTATTAATTTAATATAGCGTAAGCTTTCTAATGACATGCAATGAAGCTAGTTTGAGAATAATAATCTTCAATTTTATTACCATTTCCAAATGAGTAAGATGAACTTTCCTCCAGATCAGATAATGAAATCTTTTTGGAATTAAAAATCACGAACGTAGATACTAATTATTAAATTATTATTAAACTTTGACCGTTGGCAAACTGGCGATCACGAATTGAAAATATACGGCGTGGCTTTTATCACCTGCAAAAGAAAGCTTTCGATATTAAGTGGGGACCAATATTGTGTTATATTTTAATAGCCACATCAGTTCAGGTTGAATAATAATAAAATATAGGTATTTAAATATTCTAATATTGTAGGTATAGTATGCATGATATAAGTGAATAGTGTATGTTAAACGATTCATAGACAAAGACAGCGGTAGGACTCTAATACAATATTGGACAGTAGTTTTACATGTTTCAAAAATAATATAATGCTATTATGTTGATAATATACACTACGTAAGACGACATACGAAATAGATGACATTTTGAAAGCTTATAAACAATAAAAAAAATGTATAATATACAATGTTTTAATTAAATAAACACACATGACATAAACTCGAAATCAAGTCGTTAGCGAGTTTGAAACACACTAAATAAGCCCACATATTGCGAATTTTTGATGCTCCTTCAATACTATCAATGCGTAAGGAATTATAAATATTTCTGTCAAAAATTTTAGACGCAATGATTACAGTCGAAAATACAAGTTACATAGACAAACGTATATCTACGTACATCTATCAATCTATAAATTTTATCACTAGGTACTGAAGATGAAACATCATTCAAATTGTAGTCCCGTAAATATATTTGTCCTAGAACTTTTATCAGTTGCCTACCTGCCACAGTTTCCCTTTCTTTGACAGGCATCCTTTTCAATTAAAATACACTACACATAATTTTAATACGAAAAACAGTTTGACTTGCTCCATTTGTCGCACTAATTATACCATAATATTACGGTTAATAAATTCTCGTAATTAAATTATTTTTTTATGAGTTAAGGTAAACGTTAATTGATCATCTACTCCAGAATCTTGGCTTCTGGTGCGTTATCATTTGATAACGCAAATTCAATCAGCCACCATATAGATCAATCACTCACCATTTTAAATCAGATATTAATATATACGTATTAAATGCATCAATCAAACTGTATTATATTCTATTGACCAAAGGAATTCAGTAGCAAGTTATCGATCAACCCATCACGCACCGATTTTGTATGTGATAACAATCACATAGGTACATACCAATTGGCAGTATAGATATCATTACAGGGATTTTAAACATCGTGAGTAGGTAGGTACTTTGGTACCTAGTACCATTTACTTTTTTAACCCGTACCCGCTCCAGGATATAAAATGATAATACAATGTACCTAATGCCATTTTCTTTGATGCAGCGGTACATATTAAATTTATTCTCTTGCAATGATAGACATGCAGTGCGCATATCGCTCATTTAGAGTCATCACATGAGAAAGTAGTCAGTTAGGACATTAACACACTGCTTTTGTGACGATATAAAAAAACTAACTAAAACGGTTAAAATTGATATAAGAAACTTTAATTTTCGTGAAACTTGGTTACTTAGGTACTTACTTAAACCGGCGCTAAAAACTATTTAATACATTGGCCGACTGCATAACCGTACTCCAGATATCTCTATCCTGAATTTTCTCATCGTCACACTCATCGTCATATTTTATACCCTACTTCTACAAGAAGAAACTCAAAATGTCCAGGTATTGAGTTAATAATGAAAGGCCTTTTCTTTATTATTTAAAAAATAATCAAAAATTTCTTTAACGGATCATAAAATCGAATAAACCTTTCTGAGACTAATAATTATTATACACAGGAATGTCTGGATTGATTATCTATTAAACTGTTAAATGTCGTTGTACATTGCTAACTTCATTTGAACTAAATAAAAAATAAACACATTTACTTAAAAAATCAAGTCTTTAATATTGAAATTAGAATTTGTGCAAGATTTTCAAACGCCATTATCTTAGAACAAAGTATTTTGAGCTGTTTCCCTATAGACAGTATCAAATGACATTATTATTGTCATCACATTTTTGTAACCTGTCGTATTATAGAAAACATATTTTTGATTTGCCATTAATTATCGCAAATTAATCTTTAGTATATAATTATAATTTAGTTAAGATCTAGAAGGCATTGATTGCCATATTTTATCAATCGGCAAGTAGGTATGTCTTTTCTATCTGAAGTATTCAATTATCTATTTTAATCTAGTAACTAGACTCTCTTAAAACCAATAAATTGCACTTAGGTACAACAATTTATAACTGGGATAAGTATATTAATTGTCTTCTTTTATCGACCCAAATAACCATGAAAATAATTTTATTAATTTTTTAGTCATTAACAAACGATTAAAATTGTGAAAATAGAAAAACTTACTACAAACTTATTAATTAACCATGGAATCCATAATCTTCATCCACGGTAACCGAGTTGGTAGAGTACATAGGCGTAGTGAAACCGTAAGTCATTGATTCAATCCTATAGCTGAGAGAATATATATATTGCTTTTTTTTCAATAGGTCCTTGATTCAGTGCAAGGACAAAATATTCTATAATATGTACAGCTTTGAAGTCAAAACTACATCAAAGTCACACAAAGTCGCATCATTTAAATATTATATATTATTTACCTATATTAGTTTGTCGGTATCCAATCAAACGAACCTTTTTTTTTTAAAGATAAATAATAAATTACTTACCGAAATCATCCTAAATCTACATCGAACCGCGGTGTTAGTTACAGCGGAAATCATGTCAGTGCTTTTACCCAGCTTTTGTATTAGTAGACTCCGTTTGATCGAATGATACTGGCGGCAGTTCAGAAACTCGATCAAAAGAAATATGGTGGAATTTTGAGCATGAGATCGGATACAACAATGGTGCAAACGCGATATTTAACTGTGTGCAGCTTCTTTTCGGGACAAGAGAGTCTTGTACTGAAATATTTTCATTCTGACACGTTTATAACGTCTTGAAAGACGGCCGTGCACAAATCGCGGCTGCATATACATGGTGGGTGGAGATACGGTAACTTAAATCATTGTCCATTTGACAATTAATTATTGAGTGTTAAATGAATAATATAATTTCGTTAAATATATGTAATTCATATGTATCATTATTTAATTCTAGATAACATAGAGAGGTAATAAACTCATTTGTTGTCAAAGAGTTTGCACTATAAATAAAATTAGTATTTTGAAATTTTCTACTGTAACGTTTCAGCGTGCTAAAATAATTGTCAGTCAATGAGATGATAATATTCTGTTACATTCGCGCAATGACAGATTAGTCGCCATCTTCGACTTCATTTGACGTAGGTATTCTTTATTTTTAAAATATGACATATTACGCCATTAATTATTCATCCAAATATTCTAATTATTCATGGTTCAGTATATTTGACAACATATATAATAATATGTATTATAAATTATTGTAGCGATCTATCCTTTCACAGTAACTTATAGCTACATTATTTATTCTGGTATTCGTGCTCGAAATGGTTGATGTATGTAGTAAATAATAATAAATAAATATCAAATACAATACTTTCATAACAAATTCAAATTTCAGAGTATTTTAAAATGTGTGCCTTCATTTAGTATTTTATGATATTTACTGATTTAGTGAACAAAGATGTTGAATTACTTTCGGTGTTTGAAATATGCTGGGAATAACCACGTGATGTTTGATACAAACAATTTTCAATGCAAAATGACTTTCATCTAATTTAATCATTAGTCTTTTTTGAACACAATCACTGCTGACCTGTTAATTAATTTTTAATTACCACATTTAAAAAGCATGTTAATTATATATAATGGCCAGGTAACGTAAAGGCGCCAGTCGCGGTGTCAGCACCCAATGAGTTAACCATGTCTCAGCTTCACATTAATTTATTTACACATAGATTATAGAAGTTTCTCTTTACTGTTTTTATTTTGTATATGTAGAATCTAAATCTACTACTAACTGTAATTATTATTGATAATTAATTGACTGGTGTATTTAAGCGAGCCGGTCTGTAGCAAAGAGCAAACTAAACTTTGTTGGTCTCGAAGGCATCAGCTGTCGGATTACATCCAAAGTCAAAGCTTTAATTCTTTATCGAAGCGCTTACGAATTTTTTCTCACACCCAAGATGGGATAGGCGCGGGCGAAAATCGGCATTTTTCGATCGATACAAAACGTCTTTATGTGGGGGCTTGATACGATGAAAAAATATTTGAGTAGATACCTACGTAGGTATCTGCTACAATTTTGCAGGGTTGTATTTGAAAAACTGTAGCAGAATTATTTGGATAATAATTGAATAATGTAACATGTGTTGTGTTGAGACAGATTGCGTAGTGGATGGAGTCTCGTTTTTAAAGTCGTATATCATGTGTTTTTCAATATATTATATTTGTCAAGAAAAGAACGAGAAATAGATTGTGGAGGGTAGCTAACAACAAGTATTCGTAAATAATATGTCTGTTGATATAAATTCCATGCCATATACTAGAAAATTTACTAGGTACCAATTATTAAATCTTTAATTTAATAATATAGATATCTAAGATAGACACAATAATTTACCTTCTTATTGTTTTGTTTCTTTACATTTTCGTCAGATTTGGCACTTTTTATGTATTTATTTTTATTATTATTAATAAACTGTTATTTAGTAGAATGTGTAAGTTATACTTCTTTTGGCGCGTTTGGGAAATCAGATAAGAGTGTATTTTTGGCGTGTGACAAAGTTGCGCGCGCCGATGTAACGCATTCGGCGTGTGACACCGATGTAACGCGTTTGGCGTGTGACGGAAGTTGCAACACAATTTATTATTATGATTATTCATTCTTATAACTGTTAAAAAATTCTACACTGTTAATTTATATTCATAAAATTTTATTTATATTGTAGTGTATATTTATTTTTCATTGTAAAGATTGTGTATCAAGATTTGAGGCTATATTTATGAGTATTATTTATGAGTAAAATTATATTTCAATAAATAAATAAATTTTGTGAATGTTGAGTTGGTAAATAATTCAAACAATGGTATGTTGTAAATTTACAATATTTAGACACTTCATACTCAAAAATATATATTTTTACAGTTTAGGATAATATTTGTCGTATATCCCATGTAAATTTATTTATTAGCGGTTTATAATAATTGAAGACAATAATAATTATTATGTTTTATCACAAAAGCCGTTTCATGTTTCAGTAAAACCATTAAATAGGCTATGTTTTACTTTTGATTTGTAATAAATTATTATTGCCAACGAAAATAGTTGTACAGTCATCTGTTTAAAGCAAAAATGGTCGAAATAGCGGTTTGCTAAATTTTTCAAACATAGGTTTTGAGATTTTTTCTTCCAAAGTAAGTATATTCTGCAATAATATTATTTATTCGCATACATAATATTATTGGTGACGGTACCTATATCAATAAAATACCCTTGAGATCGAAATGAATATAATCATAATAACATGCCAATAAAATTTGATTTTTATTAATTCATCATGGGCACTTCTGAATCGATTATAATCGAATAGTTGTACAGTCATCTGTTTAAAGCAAAAATGGTCGAAATAGCGGTTTGCTAAATTTTTCAAACATAGGTTTTGAGATTTTTTCTTCCAAAGTAAGTATATTCTGCAATAATATTATTTATTCGCATACATAATATTATTGGTGACGGTACCTATATCAATAAAATACCCTTGAGATCGAAATGAATATAATCATAATAACATGCCAATAAAATTTGATTTTTATTAATTCATCATGGGCACTTCTGAATCGATTATAATCGCTGCATGGCAAAGATGAGCTGTTTTGGTCCAATACAATAATTATTTGTTTTGTTACGCTAAAGAAGTATAACTTATAATGCGCGAACAGATTTTTTTTTAATAATCACGTATTTGTATGATAGTTTTGGAATTTTATTGAGATTAATGAAGTTTCTAAATTGTTATACCTTCTTCTGGTTCCACTATATCGGAAATTGGAAAATTCATACATTTATACAGTTGTTCTGAAGCTGCTGAAGAAAATTTTCTTCAATAGAGATAGCGATTAAATATGTACCTACTTACATACCTAAAAGTGAAGCAAAAAATGATCATTATTATAATGACTAGGTACTACTATTTTCATACAGAGAGAAGGTAGGTACTAGATGTATGTTTGGTACTAGATGTATAAAAAATGTGAATTTTGCAAAACCCGTAATTTGAATCCGAGATCCTCGATTTAACAGTAGGGGCGTCAATTATATTGTGGGGGGGGGGGTTATAGACGAGGGGTTAATGTCCGAGGGGTTTTTTTGTTATTGTCCTAGAACCATTTTGAAGATTTTACCACGTTTTTCTTTGCTCGTATTCTTGTTTGTCCGGTGGTTGTTTATCCAGTACTAATCTTGCAATCGATTTTTAACTGACTTCCCGACTAACTAGACATTTGAAACTTTTAGAATATATCAGAATATGATGCCAATGCATTCTTTTAATACTTTTAGCCATCTTTAAGTAGAAATAAATTCATTTTCGTATGAAAAGTTATTTCGGAAGAAAACCGTAATCCAATCCACTATTATTGGTTGCTAAGGGGGTGGTCCCAGCAACTAAATTATTAATATATACGTGGGTTACTATGGAAATCAAAATGACATTTCAGTATTCTATGTGTGTTTGTTTGTTGCAAAATAGCAAAAAAATGATTTGTTAACAATTGTCTCATTTCTCCTAAATTATTAATGCATAGAATTGTCAAGTTTATATGATTCAACATAAAATTTAAAAACGTGGTATATAAAAAGTTCTTTTTATCTTGTAATTACTTACACTTAAAACAAAGCGATCGACTCACCTGGTTGGTTCATGGAAAATCGCCACTGGTCAAAGCAAAATATTTCTAAAAAAGTTTTTCGAAACATGTTAAATGTTTAGTATAAGTAAGTATAATATTTCCCTAGTAGAGTAAGTAACTAATTTTGACCCTGCTTTTGTAAAAAAATATCAGACATTTGAATGTGAAGCAGATCCAGTCGTCTTTGCTTATCGTTTAGAAATCTCTCGCAGTGAGAGGCTCTCGACTGTCGGAGTGACTGATAACTGATAAGTGATAACAAAGTGAGGAATGCCATACAACTGCTACCTTGCAACCAGGTAAATACTACGAGAGTTGAGCTAGTATACTCATAAACGATTAAGTCTAGCATAGTTTGTTACATTTGAATACATACATAATATATAGATGTTACCAACTGGCGCTACATACCATTCGGTTACATATAAATTGTACGTAAAATATTTCACCGTGGCACAATTTGCCGTGAGCTTTCTTATCGGACAGAGATGACCGTATACTATATTATGGTCTACATTATATATATATATAATATAAACATTAATTCAATTTTCATAGCTGATTTGGGCAAAATTCATGAATTGAAGAATGAAAACCAAACCTAACCTAACAAATTATCCAGTATATCGGATATTTTCAAAATTTGTTTGGTGCTGGCTTCCTATAAAGTGTAAATCGACAAGAACCGTGTTTTATTTAGACTTGAATTGTATGTCAGTACTATAAGACCCAAAGAGGTTAGACGGTCTTTAATATACGGCCAAATATTTCCGATAGATACAACATTAATTCACGGTGAAGTGTTATACGGTGAACTGCATATGTACAAGTTTACGGACACGAGGCTATTCAGGTCTTTATCTCGAGGTTTTCTTTTTCAATCGGTCGCATTCAGTCTCTCTGTATTCTTCTTGAAATTGTCTGCCCACGATATATGTGACGCTACATTTCAAACTCAGCCATGTCCATAATGGATGAAAAGGAGAAAAACAGCTTTTTTGTTTCTTCGTGTACACGGTCATGAAGGTGAAAGTTTATATTATTGCGATTATAGAATGTTTTAAATTAATAAGATCCACATTATTAGTTTTCATGTAATTTTCATAGATTCTTCAAAAAATGGATTTTTTACATGGACATGGCTTAGTTTGTCACAAAATAAGCCAAGTCCACACGGACTTGGCTTATTTTGATATTTCCGTGGCAGCCATTTTACTAGCTATGATTGTGTCATTCTTCTGGGCTGGACTTAGGAAATGAAAAAGGGCAAAATTATAAATAAATGTTGAAAACATAAATTTATTTTTTGAAAATTTTCTCAATATAATATTATTAACTTAAGACGCGTATGCATAGAACATCAAACTATATTTAAGGGTATACTTCAGTTGAGGCATGGTCTAAAAATCGTGGCTAGGCGATGCGCGGATTGTGTAAATGACGTGCGCCGAACGAAATATAATTTGTTGTAAAAATCCAACATGCGTCCATTTAATGTTATGTTTATTGTTATATTACTAATAATAACAGTATATTCACTGACATGTTTTCTTTTTTAAGTACACACGTAAAGTTTTTTAGTCATCTTTACACGATTTAAAAATATTTTCATCCGACGCCATGACAAAACAAATCGACGTGCGGACACCTCGACTGTCCGTCTCTGATTGGCGACTAGTGAGAAATTTCGTCGCACCTACTGTTGAAAATTATTTGCCGTTTCACTGAAGTACGCTCTTAAATAAACATGCACGAATAATTATTATTAAAATCTTTAAATTAATTAAGGAGTAAGTACGATGTATGTGTTTTTTAAGAAGTACAAAGGGTTCTATAAGTCTCATAAATTAGAATTGTATAAAACCAAATTTATATTCTCAGTACTTATGACTAAAAATGTCAAATGCGACCCTGCTTGACACCGGACGCTTTTTAGGATGCAGGTTAGACAGAATAAAACTTACCGATTTTCCCTATCTTTGGCGCGTTTAGTCGATTCTGCCTTAATTATTCGTTTTCTCGCCTTAGCGGGGGTCACTTCTGATATTTGAAACATTATTTTTATTAATTATTTCTATTAAAAAATGTCGAAAAAGACACTATTGACACTCACTCACTCAACGGTTCGTAAACAACTGTCGGCCATGTTGTTGTAATCGCCTTCACTGATTGGCCTGAATGGACATGGTTGAGTGTGATAAAATGACTTCAGTGGATATGGGTGAGTTTGAAAAAACTGTTCATCTTTGGCTTCCATTTATTTATTATACAGACGGATTTGGATGGTTTTGATAATGCAGAAATGTTAGAAAGCATTAGTTCTTCCTCAAATCACAAAAAAGTCAAAAATACCTAAAGGTGGACTTGGCTGGTTTTGAAATGTAGCGACACATATATGAGTGTCTACTGGGGTTCCTTGATAAACATAATGGAGTGATCAGGATCCATCGCATCCATCCAATATTCGAAATCATTGTGCTCTCAATATGATGAAAGATCAGTCGTTCTATTTTATTAGTTTATTCTTTAGTATAAATGTAACTAAAGTTGTAGTGAAATGTTAATAAAATGTGAGAAATCGTAAAACAGAAAAAATTCAAAAGAATGGTTTGGGCGAAATTTGTCTGCAAAATTATCAAACGAATTAAAAATAAAATGAAAAAAATAATAATACTTATCTGAATGGGATGATGGGGAAGCCACTGTCAAAAACTAACCAATCAAGACTAACTGGACAAAATCTGACATTCGAATAAAATTTTCAAAATGGCGTCATATGGTAGTTTGTAATTCCATTTTTGGCCATTCTGCAGATAAATTTGTAGGTCTATACATATTGTATTTTTAAAAGGCATTGTAATCTTTTTATTGTTCCTATATGCCCGCCACAAACGCCAATTTTGTTGCAATTAGAAAATTTGCGGCGTCATATTATTGTCAACGTGAAGATCTTTTCACTTAGATTGTTCGGCAGTTTTCTATTAGGTTTTGTTATTTACTACAATTTTTGCCTCTACCTGCTCCTCTCTCCCGTGGGTACTCTTAGGTTAAATTAAAGTAATGTAAATTCAGTCAAAGCACATTTCAGTGCATGGCGACCTCAGTCTTGGGTAACTGCTCCTGAGACATTCTTTAATAAAAAAAATCTTTTCATTAAACGTAGGTTCCCTTGATATGCCCGATTAAGACCGGATGTGGTTTGGTGGGGCCATTAATTTCAATAGTTCCTATATGTATCTATATCTATGAATCTAGCCTAGGTAGGTATATATTATTATTCCATAATATATGTCGTATATAATTTCAGGATACTTATAAGTTATAAGGAAATGATATTATACTGCTTGAGACTTTCATTGCAATATATTGAGTTTTTTGACTGTCCCCGCATATTGTTTCATCTCCTTGTTTACTCGACGTTTAGGGCTCATTGAGAAAACGCAGATGTTTGAGGAAGCTCACAAAGTCGGGGTACGAAAGAGACATAGAATGTACGGAGATAGTTAAAAAAATCGAAGAAAATTGAATTTAAGGAAAATTAAATATCCCCAAGGAAGTAGGTATAAGCAGGGAATCTGGTTGAATTCCGCGTCAGGAAAAATCACGTTATTGTGTTTTTCATGCAGAACAAAGACAATGGGTTGGGACAATGGTTCAACGCCGTCCCTCGTAAAATAATCTGATTTATTTATAATTCTTGATTATAATCTCTACCTTGTGGAGATTCTTTGCGTCACTTAGGAGCGAAAAGTGTACCTAATTAAGTACTTTACTCAATTTGAATGTAGGCAATTGCGCATACTACAGGTGGGTACTATTATAGTGGTCAACATTAGCCTCTCGTGAATCGTCTTATAGGTACTACTATTATTTGTCCGCGCGGTGGTCGGTAAATTATTGTTGTGAGTGATTCAAGATGCGGTGTTGAAGAAAAAGCACATAAAAAAATCTGGCTGTATTTTTTTAACCCCGGTGATACCCAAGCATGCTGAAAGCCTCATTTAGCTGCTCACGGAAAACTGTCAGTATCGTAGACATGAAATTAGTTGGAAAAAAATGGTACCTAGCTATTCAAAGGCAAAATGATTTTAGGTATTTTGATTTTATCTCAGTATCTGATATTAATTACGCTAATCAATAAATTCATGATCGCGAGAATCATGATTATATTTTTTAATAAACGTGTCATTAAAGTATTAAAAACACGTGATATATTTATTTAGGTATACTAAGGTAAATTAATAATAATTGTATAGGTAAAAGCAATTAAATGCAAAAAGGCTTTTCTCTTCACTTACCTACATATTGAGATATGCGTACAAAAATAATGATATAGATCTGAGAGGTTTTTAGGTACATTATAAGTTATAGTATTATCTTAAAATGATTTATACTGCTTTAGTTTTACCAATATTTAAATTGAAACTAACTTTGTTATTCAGTATAAATTTAAAATTTTAAAGAGTGGCTGTTGTGTATTTTAATGATCAGAATCATTTTTACACATCTGTTACAGATAAAGAAATTAATTTAACCAATTAATGATTGCTTCGATATGTTAATTAATAAGGAAAATCTAACGAATTGCGATCATTGTGGATGTAAATCCTATTCAGTGTAAATATTTTTCAATTTAATCTGAATCTTGTATTCATGGTATTGGTGCATTGGGCATTAATAATACTAACGAAATATAAATGTACTATAAACAATTCTGGAATGTGCATAACAAACAAGGAATGAGGATTTCAATCCGAGCATGATTGACTGTTAAAACGTAACGTGAAAAATGTATTTCATTTTTAGATTATTCAAAGCATTAATCATATCGACAAAATAAACAGATACATATGATTGAAGTTTTCAACAGCATGAAACTAATAAAGTAACATAATAAATCATGGCATATACTTAGGTAGGTGTAGGAAGGTATGTATTACCTATGTATCTAATAAAAGCTTTCATGCATTTCGTCAGTATTTTTATTAAAGAACTTGGAACATCCTGATAATGATTTTTAATAAACTAAATATGTAGTGAATATACTCGTAAGTACAGCTATTTAAACAATTGATTATTTGTACTTAATTTAGGTAAGTACTTAATTTACCTATTGTAACCCCTTGACTTCAGGTTCCCTTCGAATGAACGACGAGGATCTAGTGTGATTTCTTTAGGTTAGGTGTATTTTAAAAAAAACGGTATATGTTTTTGTTTCAACACCAGAGTTTACATTCTGTAGATACCCATTCGCTGCGGACCTTTTAATTAATATTTAATTACCACAAGTAGCATCTGTATTTTTTATGACTGGGAGTGTCTTAGGAGCAGTTAGTTACCCAAGACTAAGATCGCCATGCAGTCAACTATGCTTTGATTGAATTTACGTGAGTTTTTTATAGTGCCCATGGGAAACAGGAGCACGTCAACGCTAAAATATAAATATAATTTGACACAGGTATAAAAATATATGTCGATATGGAGCATGCTGGAAGACTCCTAAATGGCCGCGGTAACCGAGAGCGCTATAGTCACCAGATCGGCATTTTTGTGAACTATGCGTGGATGGCGGGACATTCGAAATTTATAAAATTAAACTAGTGCTAGGTTAAATTATACCTTTCATAATAATGTGTCGGTTTACAAGTCTCAGCAATGCTAAATATGATGATGGAAATATCAATTAATCAAAATAATTAACTATTGCAAAGAAAACAAAACCACCACATATTAAAACAAATGTATTTTTAAATATCTTTTTTATTGTGAGAAAGTGCTGTAAAATAGTTTCTGTTATATATTAAGGTGAATACCAAGTAATTGATACATGTACCTACCTATTATCATAAATAAATGCTGAATTCCTAGAAAACATTAATCTAATGAGGAACTTCGTCGTCTCCTGAGATTTTTGCACTACACCACCGCGGGCTCTAAAACGAAATGATTTTTATAAATCTTTACATTATTCACTAATTATTTTTATATAATAATTAAGTGCCTAGTTAGTGATAATTATTATCTGTCAAATGTAGTCAAAATATAAAACAAATGATACAATTTGTTATGTATATTTTACCTTTTCAAAATCTGCCTAATTGTAAGTACCTACATCAAAATGTTGTTAAACAATGTAGGTATGTTACTAACTTATTTTTTTTTTGTTAAATTAAATCAAAAGTCAATTAATAGAAATTATGCAAAAACCGACGAATCAAAATAAATTTTGAATTTGGTATGGTCATAACATTGATCAATGAAATAAAAATGATTTCAAGTTATACTTAAGTAGGTATACATTTTTTTAATAAATATAAAAAAAACATTAAAACTATGAATTAGTAAAAAATCTTTTCGAGAAAATAAAGAAAACTTGAACTAAATTTTAATAATAAACATGCCCATAAAAATATGTAAAAATGAATTCATATTTTATAATGTTTTTTTATTATAATTTTAATAAATAATAATAATAATAATAATTTAATATAATAATAATTTTAATAATTGTATGTTTTCGATCGGTACCTATATTAAATTAATTGAAACACCTTATCCCAAATCGCAAGCTTCGTATTTTTTAGCTAGGTGCATCTGGTAGATGGAGTATTCACCTTAAGATTAAAAATTAGCGATCATGATTACATATTCAACTATTTATTTCATTTCACCTTAGTTTCAAAAATAAAACCAAAAGTTGTGAGTTATACGTATGTATTAAGTGAGAAATTTCTCATTTCAAATTGCTGTAATATTACAAGATACGATCCGCGGCCTTTTCTCAGGTCACCGAGTCGCGAGTCGCAATCGTCGCGTTTCGCCCGGCAAGACGAGATCCGCGACCACACGCGTGCGGCATTCTAGATTCGTGGGGCAAGATTGGTATCAATCTGCCGCTACATCCATTACCGGCCTGACGTTTTGGTGGACCGCGTGCTACCTTCTTCGGAAGCCCACCGTCCTTGATTAACAAGCGATACCAGCTGGATGACTGGTGTTTCGTTTAACTACCGTTTTGAAGTATCGAATTTTTGATTGTAATACATGTTACCATTGACAATAAAAGTTTAGATTATCTTTCAACTGGAATTTATAAAAAAAAACCCACGAACGAGTACCATCCAAAATGTCTATCTACGTTATAAATAGGCTGCAAGTATTTTTTATGTCATCATCATAATTAATTTTAATGAATCAACTGATAAATGAAGACGTCCAACATTCATACTTTTACTATTCTCTGTGTGTGTTTCGTCATAATCGTCTTTTTCGTAAAAACCATCGTGACAGTTTCCTTCATGATTTGGTTCCACTCAAGGCCCACTATAGTCAGACCGTGATATTAAACTGTAAATATCCATGGTAGTGCTAATTATTGCTCATACTTCGAATGCAATATCGTCACTGTTCTGGCAGAAGACACTAATTCGAAAAAATTACATATTGAGCTAGTTATACCAAAATGTTCCTTATTTCAAACTTTACCGTCTGGAAACCTTCTTAATAAATAAACAGTCTTTATTTTAAAGTCATCCTTTTACGATTACTTAATAAACTCACATGATAGACCATTTCAAACATTTTAACAACTTCAAAGTCAAATTACTCAAAACTAGTATTCTCCAGTTAGTGTGTTCTGCCAGAACAGAGACGATATTATGAAAAAATGATATATTTGTATATTGAAATCAATAATGATAATTTGAACAAAACATGCAATCGGAAATCTTTATGTATAGCGAACAAGTTAGCGCATTGCATTCGAAGATAATCAATAACTAGGCGTCAGGATGTTTCCATTTTTTTTTAAAATCGTATTTGTACTTGCTAATAATTTAATATACCTATCTACTATTATTTATTATTATCTCTCTTCTTGGTCGTGCACTCATGGCTGAGGATCGTGACCACATTCAGATTTCGCCATCCTTTGAGCGACCAAGACTTTCCATACTTCTCGATCTTCCGCTTCTCTCAGGGCAGAATGGATGGTGCCCCCAGTCAGCTCTTTCACTTGGTCGCTCCATCGCGCAGACGCTCTTCCTCTGCTTCGCCTTCCCTGGAGGCTACCCAAAACTACCAGTCTCTCCAGGTTGTCCGGTCCGCGCCTGACAATATGTCCAAAAAACTGCAGAATTCTTCTCAGACATATCGTCGAGAGCCGTTCCTTTATCTTCAGTCCCTGGATGATTGACTGGTTCGTCCTGTGCTCCGTCCAAGAAATGCAAAGCATTCGGCGCCAACACCACATCTTAAAGGCATCAATTGCCTTCCGTTCTCTTGCCTTCAGGGTCCACGACTCGACTCCGTATAGGAATATCGAGAACACTGATGTTTGCACAAGCATCATTTTTGTGGCAATCGAAATTCCCCGATCCTTCCATATAGTGGTAAGGCGTGTTATCGCACTTTTTGCAATTTGTGTGCGCCTTCTTATTTCCGCTTCGCATCCGCCCTTTCTACTGATGGTCGATCCAAGATATACAAACTCGTCAACTGTTTCGAGGTTTTGGAGTGTACTTGGTGTTGGTAGAAGGTTGGCCCGATCAATAACCATTAACTTTCGTTTTATTCCTATTAATAAGGAGGCCGTATTTGCGACTCTCTTCCTCTACCCGGTGTAGCAGCTCTGAGAGTTCCCTTTCATCAGCAGCGATTAGTGTGGTACGAGGGTGGGTCAATAATTCCTTAGAAAAAAGCATTAAAACAGTTTTTATTTTTGTATTTTTTTTTTATTTCTCAACATAATCTCCTTGGAGCTCAATACACTTGGTTAGACGTTTCTCAATTTTTTTAAACCGTCAGAAAAATAAGTTTTCGGAAGGTCCTCAAAATAAGCATTTGTCCGATCGATGACTTCTTCATTTGAAAAAAAACGTTGTCCACTTAGCCATTTTTTAAGTTTGGGAAAAGGAAAAAGTCACTGGGGGCTAAATCTGGTGAATACGGTGGGTGGTCGACCAATTCGAACTTCAATTCTTCAATTTTAGCCATTGATCGTAAACATGTGTGAACACGGGCATTGTCCTGATGAAAGAGGATTTTTTTCCTGTTTAAATGAGGCCGTTTTTCTTCAATTTTGTTTTTTAGCTGGTCCAATAAAGATGCATAATAATCCCCTGTTATTGTTTTTCCTTTTTCCAAATAGTCAACGAAAATAATTCCACGTGCATCCCAAAATACAGTAGCCATAACCTTACCAGCTGATTTTACGGTTTTCGCCTTCTTTGGACATGGTTCGCCTTTCGCAATCCACTGCTTTGACTGTTCGTCTCGGGAGTATAGTGGTGTATCCATGTTTCATCTACAGTCACAAAGCGACGAAAAAATTCATCCGGATTGCGTTGCATGAGCGACAACAGGGCTTTAGAGGCCACCACCCTATTGCGTTTATTGTCGACTGTGAGCAAACGCGGCACCCATCTTGCAGAAACTTTTTCATGCCCAATTTGTCATGTAAAATAGAAATGACGCTACCTTTTGAGATCCCTGTAACCTCAATTATCTCACTCAACTTTAATCTTCGGTCACTTAACACCATATCGTGGATTTTATTGATCATTTCTGGTGTAGTCACCTCTACAGGACGTCCTGAGCGTGGTTCATCCTTTGTTGATGTACGACCACGTTTAAATTCATTTAACCAGTTATAAATAGTTGCAAGTGAAGGAGCAGATATGCCGTGAACTAAATCCAACTCATTTTTTATTTCCTTTGCTGTTAACCCTTTTATATTAAAATGTTTAATAACAGCTCTAAACTCAATTTTCTCCATTTTCCATTTTTCCATTTTCCACAAGCAAATTTTTTTTTAAATGTACGAGAAACACACAACAACCCGACCAATCTGATTGAAACTTCGCAGCATACTGAATCGGTAGTGCCGCTGCATGAAAACAAACCGCTTACAGTACTAGTCGCGCCACCTGTCGGCTTTTCTAAGGACTTATTGACCCACCCTCGTATCATTTGCGAATCTTAAGTTATTTATTTTCTGGCCACCAATTGTTATTCCGCCTTGCCAATGATCTAGGGCTCTGCGCATTATATGCTCTCCATATATATTGAATAACTGGGGAGATAAAACACATCCCTGACGAACTCCCTTCTCGGTTCGGAAACTCTCAGAAAACGCACTATTTACTTTCACCTTTGTGTGGCTATTGTTATATAAGTTTTTGATGAGACAGGTAAAGTGTGATGGAACTCCCATTTCCAAAAGTACCTTCCACATACAGTTCCATCTTACGCAGTCAAATGCCTTCTGGTAGTCAATAAAGCATAACATCATAGGGGTATTAAACTCTCTGCATTTTTGAATTAGTTGTCTGATGTTCAGAATTTGCTCTCGAGTTCCCTTCCCCATAACAAAACCTGCTTGTTCCTTGGGTATTTGTCGGTCGATGAAATGCTTCAGACGCCTGCTGATTATATGTAATAAGATCTTACTTGCATGTGGAATAAGTGAGATTGTTCGATAGTTTTCACATTTACGTGAGGAACTTTTTTTGTGCAGGGGGATCAAAATTGACTCTGTCCAGTCCTTGGGCCATACACCACTTTTCCAGATCATGTTGCATAATTGATGTATGATTCTTTTTCGGTCATCATTGACCTTTTTTAATGCTTCTGCAGCTATGCCATCGCCACCTGGTGACTTGTGGGTTTTTAGTCTCTTTATTGCCTCTATCACTTCACTAAAAAGTATTTCAGGTTCTTGCTCATCGATACGTACGTCAACCACCTCATCATACTCTTCTGTATCTCTGTATAGGGCTTCACAATATGTTTTCCACCTTGCCGTGACCCTATCCAACTCCATAAGTAGTGTGCCGTCCTCTTCCTCGATGGCCCAGTTTATTTTCTTGAAATCTCTTGTGATTTCTTTCACTTTTTGGAAAAGAACGCGAGTTTCTACTCTGACAGCATGGGTTTCGACGTCTTCACATTTATTTCTGAGGAAAAGATTCTTGTCCCGCCGACAGAGTCGCTGAACAACTCTGTTTTATTCAGAGTACCTTGCATGTTGTATAGTTGAATTAAGTCCCTTATTTCTAAGGTCGGCTCTTGTTTGTATGGTATGTATGTTATTATATAATATTATTTTGTTTTCAATAAAAGTAAAAAAAAAATTAAAAAAATGATACCATATGTGCAGAAAATGTTTGTCTCATGGATTCATTACTTACTTAAAAGTCTCTCCAACTTGACAATTTTTAATGGGGGGAATAATAATCATTTCACACATTGAGCTTATAACAGCATTAATCCGGTACATTTCAAACGGTAATCATTGCTTATTAAGGGCCGTGTGTATGAGATTCTCAACTTTTTATAAGCTATTTAACCGATTTTCCACCATATAGCGTATAGCACTGTTTGTGACATAAGCAATCTGACGTCACACGTCATTCAAAATGGCTGCTTCATCTGTCACTTTCAAATGTCATTTTAATAATGCATTCATCACAACAAACGTTTGCTTGAGGCCCTCGTTCATTTTGTAGATTCTGTAAAACATTTGCAAAATTTAAAAACAGTTCCTAGTCGTGCTGTTTACAAAATACGCATAATTTTGATCAGTGGCGCACCCAGGATGTATTATTGGGGGGGGGCCCAAGGAGGAGAATGCAAATTAGTCCCATAGGCTCTTTTTCATCTTCACAGCCTAATTTCTCGTTTATCGGTCTTTTGTCTATTGCACTCAGTGTACCTACACCATGGTCCCCACATTCTGAAACAGGCCCTCAGGCTAGGATATTTGGAGGGTCCCCTACCCACCGCTAAGATTTAAGGCAGTGTGAAACACTAAATTAACGTTTATCAAATTGTGTTTTAGTTCAAATTAAGGGTAATTATACAGTGAATTATTGGCGATTTTTAATACATCTACTTTAATAATGGAGCTGTCGAGTATCCACACATAATAATCAAAAAATATATTGCACAATTATATAAGTAATTGAAAATGTTCACGGCCATGAAGTATAATAGCTCCGCAGGTGACTTTTTTTTACTATTAGAGCTAATTTATGATGTGTGTTTATCTCACTTATCTGGTCAACCCGACACGCCGGGCCCCCAGGCTAGAGCCCTGTCAGCCCTCCCCAGCCATGACCTACACCACTCCGGAATTCGGGTGGACACCGAGAATTTTTTGACAGTTCCATTAGGGATTGGGTTTCTAAAAAAACCTGACATTAGTGTTTCGAAATTTTTGTGTTAGAAATTAAAATCTAAGAAATTTTTCTAAAAAGGGTGCTGGAGAATTATAACAAATCATTTTTTTGCCGTGTTTTTATTTGTCTAAGCCCAAAGGTTTCAATGTTTAAAATCATTCTGATAATTTTCATGTTTGGGGGGTGCCAGGGCCCCTTGCCCCCCCCCCTGGGTGCGCCACTGATTTTGATCCATAGTCTATAATCTAGATAGTGGGTAGCTGATACAATGCTCGTATTTTGCTTACATCAAAAACGCAGTATTTCTAATGGAGAGATAAGATGGATTTACGTAAGATTACGATAAAATACCTTCGCTAAACAACCGCAAAAATAAGTACCTAATGCTGTATCTGTATAATATTATACAGAGATCATTACATATTATTATCTGAATCCATTTTCATTTCTGTCATTAAAATTTATTCTTATTCCGTTTTGACATCTCATAATATAAGTGATTGAAGTGAAGTTAGTCATAATATAACTGTATGTGTTGCCACCAAATGGAAATGTTTACTGGGAATACTGTATCCTTTCGTACAGTAGAATTATAAAATAATTGTTATAAAATAACTGATAAATTATTTAAAGTTCATAATTATTATTAAATTTATATGGTAACGTTTGCACACTTTCAGACACATTTACAATTTCAAAATTTTAAAATCATGATCGGGGAATGAAATTTTATAAGTTTGCCATTATATAGACACCATGACACATTATGACGTCACATCGCACTCATGCATACAAATGAGCAGTATTTAGCCTATAAAGTATTTGGGAATCTCATGCATACGACCCTAAATCCACTAAAAACAATCATGATACTTAGAATTAAATCGTGGATATTGCAGTCAGAATAAAAGAAAGATTCTTATTTCCACTTTATATGACTTCATATTTATCGTCATTAATTTTTTGAACACCTACGTTAATACTGTTAAAATCTAACAGCCGGGATATTGATAATTAGTACCCGTCCGCTAATATTCTTTTAAATTCCATGTATCATGCAAAGAGACAGGTGCTTGAGTTAGGAGATCATTAGCCCAAAAACATGCGAAAAATGCTTTTTTGATAATTACACAGGAAGTAAATTAAGCCACTTATTTGGAGGAAAGACAACAGTAATTTTATAACTAACCTAACGAACAACCTAATTATTAAAATGAAATGCATATTATATAAAACCTGTGTATCTATAGGTATACTTATATTATAAATTTATATTGAACTATGTTACTATAATTTAGATACAGAATTCAAGTCAATTATCTATTGTATCATAATATCAATAACCTTACCTATTTTATGAAATTATATATCTTAATATTCTTGTCATATTAAAAATATTGTGTATATAGGTACACAGTGTTTTTCTTATAAGTCGGTACTTATGAGTAGGGATAATTTTACGTTTCAGTTTATAAATCTAAATTTATAATTGTTGTCAATATTGGCTAGAAATAGATTTGTGATAGGTATGTGAAAAAGAGCATTAAGTTAGAAATATAATTATATTATGAAAAACACTAGCTCTCAGATTCTTGTAAAATCATTAAAATACACATAAAAAACACTAGCTATATTAATATTGTGGGATATGGCATCGACCACATCCGGGTGTTTTATGATTAATTTTGTGATTGGCAGTGAGTTCAAAAATCACTAAAATTTAGTGGTGTTTCAATATCATGTCGATTTTCATGACGTGTACATTTTCTGATATTTTACAAAATTAGAATCAGTTTTATGATTAATAATTTGCGTTACTATTCATAGTGAAAATCAGTTTCGTTTTACAATACTATTATATGATTGGCTCAATATTAAAGTGAATACTTTGCCAGAATAGGTCAAAGACACGGACGCATATTTGCAATAATAACCCTTTTTTTAATTCTTAACTAGTTCATTTTTTCAATAACAAACAAATGTATTTTATCTATCTGCAACAATATTTAAGCGCACACCTGCAACCGTGTTAGCAAAATATAGCAATATACAATAAAGGGAAAGAATAATGACCCCTATTGCAATATAGGTAGAGCATGGCCCCCACAAGAGGGGGGACTGACAGGGTTCTAGCCTCGGGGCCCGGGCTTAGGGGGGGGGGGGGAAATGACTATTTATCCAATATGACGAAATGTTGGATGTTACTCAGCTACTATAAAAGGAGGTCGCGATCTGTGCTTCATAATATTATTATGACGATGAGTGCTGAAAACCCAATAAATCAACTGTATTTATTTAAAAAATGCTGATTATACACAGATTCACCTTAACTCTGGGGTTCCGCGGAAACCATTTGAGGAACACTACTGTCGAAAATCACACTGCCCTTAACCTTAGCGATAGGTAGGGGCATGGCCCCCACAAAGGGGGGGCTGACAGGGCTCTAGCCTGGGGGCCCGGATTCAGGAAGGGCCCGGCGTGGCGAGTCGACCAGATAAGTGATATAAACACACGTCACAAATTCTCTCTAATAGTAAAAAAAAGTCGATTACAGTTTTTTTATTGTGTATCGCTACTCGACAACCCCATAATTCAAATGGATGTTTTAAAATATATAAAAAAATACTAAATATACACATTAATTTTACCGTGTACACCGTTTGGAAAATGCTACTGTAGAGCGTCACACTGCCTTTATCTTTAACGATAGGTAGGGGGGCCCGCAAAAATCCTAGCCTGTGGGCCCGCTTCAGGATGTGGGGGCCATGGGCAGGGGGACCCGCCATTTATCCTGGCATGGGGTTCCGCTTCAGGATGTGGGGGCCATGAGTGTATACTTTATGTTACAACTAAATATATTTGAATTTATTTGTTTATGAAAAGATGACATTGTTATGAGCGGATCCAGACTTTATTTCTTCACATACTGTAAGGATTTGTCTCAGATATGGCATGGTCAACATCAAACAGTTTAAAAGGATAACATAAGCAAAGCGCAAACGAATAATGAATTTATTATTTCGTTTTTTTTATTATTGCTCTGACTAAAAAGTCGATTGTGTAAAGTTTAAATCGACATTCGTAGCGCGTCAGTCCGCGTTCCGACCCATTTAACCGCCATACAAATCACTATGATGTTTTTATTTAGGTAGCCCTATCATGATTTATTAATTTAGTGTCCTGTCAGAGGTCCTCGCGACTTGACTCGACTCCACTGCTCGTAGGATTATCATTTTAAATATTCATTCGCAACAGGGGCGTGCAAAGATTTCAAATAACGCGCATACAAATGTAAAAAATAAACATTTTCTTTATTAAAGATAGTTATATTCATTCCTCTCTCAAATTATTACTACATTTACTTTAGAAGACTATTATTGTTCAATAAATTTTATTGTATTGAATTGCTATATAAACATTAATATACTGTATTCGTTGTCAGTGTGTATTTGCCATTGGTGAGTGCGCATAATGCCTGAAGATGCCAAAAGGCGAAACCTGGGTCGTAAAAAAATACAAATGGAGTGGTACAAAATTCAAATCAATTAGAATTTATACTTATTTAAGTACCATCAGTCTATAGTATTAATTTTTAATTTGTAACGATTAGTTAAATTTGTATTTCGGCTACCATCTTGAAAAAATGATCCCAAATACTGAATTTTCACAATTATCTTTAAAACCGGTTTAAATGACAAGAATTTTGTTTTCGCAAGATTAATGAAGAAAACTTTTTATATGTAACCTACTTACCCATACATACCTTCCTATACAAATTTTCTCAAATTAGACTTGATTAATTTTATATAGTACCTATTAAGTCGGTATTGTAATTTGTCCATTTATTAGACATTTGCGTGGACTGTTCCTTGTAAATCGTCTGTTAATGTCTGGGGCTTAATGCTAGAAGTGCCTATGTCAGATTTCGGCTATTTTTTCTTTTATGTGTCAAAAAGTACTTTTAAATGTACTTTCTTTTAATACCAGATTCTGTTTCAGTAGAGTTTTAGTACACTGGTACAGAGGACAGGACACTTCATGTCACTAAAAATAATTATGACGGTAGAGATAGTCAAGATTCTTATTTTATTTTCTAATTTTTTCGTTAAATACCTAAGTGAAAGGTTTTTAGGTATATCAGTCCTGTGCAGCTTTTTTTCGGGACTAGGAAGTGTGGCATTAAAGCTTTTCATTCTGACACCTTTGTAGGGTCATAGAAGGGTACCGTGCATATAAATGGCGGGTGGAGATGGGGTAACTCAAATCATATATGAATGAAATATGGGCTCATCTAACGTGCATGTTAAAATAATGTTTCAGCATATTTTACATCAACAAATGATTATGTTGACATAAGCAATTTCGATGTTGGAATTTATAAGTATAAGAAGTGCATATTTACTTACAAATCAGATATAGCAAGAAAAATAACCACAGTTATTGGATATTGGATAATAATATAGCAGCTCAGGTTAATACATAATATATTCTTGATGAGAAACAAACGATCGCCTGTACCGAATAATTGAGGCATCTAATTCCAAAAAGCGATAAGTCCACATTTGGTCAAAACCGAGAAAAAAATACACACGTATTCTTTGTATAATTTTACACGATATGTATTAATCTATAAATTACAAAACGCGACAAAACCCTACTAAAAAAAAAATTTTAGGTAACGATTTATTACAAAAAGTGCCAAGTCCGTGTTTTATATTATTTAAAGCTTGGTTGATTTCGCGCGTGTTTAAGTCAGTCAATAAGGGAACGTTAAATGTTGGAAATGGCGTCTCCCATGCTGTAGCATCCGGTAAACTCATGACAGTGCCACGGAAATATGTGCCTTATGCGGAATAAATTAAAAAGTGAGGTTCAAGTAGCGCTACGTCCAATTTCATTTTGCCTATATTTATTACATTTATTGTTATTATTATTATTACGTTTATCGGCGGAAACAAATTGCCATTTGGTTCTTATTTCGACATAGAATACAACGAAAAAAATAATCTCACGTTAAAACAAATAATTGAAGCTTGAAACTAAAAAACGTTGTTTCCCGCAAATATCGAATTGTGGACTTGTCGCTTTTTGTAATTAGACGTCTCAATTCATATATTTTACACTTAGGCACTTCTAGTATTGGGCTCTAGATACAAACTTCACCTCATGGTGACCTTCTGGATATTATGCTCCACTCAAGTGTAAATAGTGATAATTAATTCCACGAGGATTGGACCTCGGTGATAATATAGAACATTATATTTAACTGTCTATCGCTGAAAATTTGAGTAATACATAAATTAAAATAAATATTCTTCGAAGAAACCAGATCGCAGCAGCAACCTAACTGAAGGCCGGACAAACTTGAGTAGCTACTATTTCTGTTTAACTATCATATTATTCTGCAGACGATTTGATTAGAATCCTGTGAAACATCTGAAGGATTTTGTAAGGACAACTTGGCGGAGTTTGTAAACGAAACTACATTACAAACGCAATTATTTTTGTATGGTAAGACAGATTAATTATTATGTGAACATTCATATTATTTTTCTAATAATTTAAAAGACGCCTCTGTAGTAAGACAAACGCGTCCGTTTAGAAGTCATCTATCTTGCAGCTCGGCCCGGCGTAAAAAAATCAACCGATGATTGATCACGCACTCCTAATACACTTTTGTAATAAGTTTTATTCTGACAAGACTTTTGAATAGGCCAAATGTATCCGTTGTCCTCCGTTGTGGGGGATTTCTGGTCGTGTACAACTCGTCTTGTTGTCGATCTTTATCAAATATGTGTTAGGAAAATCTACTGCCTTTATACAGCTTACTATATGAGGCCAATGTAGTTTTTTTTTTATATCGTGTGTTTATTTTAAGCCAATAATGATTTAGAAAATAAATATAAGTAGTTTATATAAACATACATGCTTCCAATAAGGTGTGACTGTAAATTAGTAGTAGTCAATGAGGGATATAAGGTAGGTACTTACATACCTACATCAGTTCGAGGTAAATAAAAACTTCTGAGCGACCAAGACTTTCCACCAGACTAGAGTAAATGCTGCCTCCAGTAAGCTCCTTCACTTGGTCGCTCCAGCGCACTGACGCTTTTCCTTTGTTTCGCCTTCCGTAGAGGTTACCCAAAACCACCTGTCTCTCCAGGTTATACGATACGCACTGAACAATATGTCCAAAAAAACTGCAGAATGCGTTCAAACATTTCAAAGAGCCGTTTGCATGGCTCCACAACGGAGGGCTAACAGGGCTCAAGCATGGAGGCCCGGTGTCTTATGGAAGACCCGGCGTGGCGAGTCGACCAGACAATTTAGATAAACAAACATCACAAATTTGCTATAACAGTAAAAAAGTCGCCTGCGGCGCTATTTTACTTCAATAATGTTAATATTTTAAAGTATCTATATGGTGATGCGATGCAAATTTTAATTGTTTGTTGATACTCGGCAACTCCATAATTCAAATGAACTTAAGTACTAGAAATACACTAAATACCCATAATTTTACCGTGAACACCATTTGGAAAACGCTACAGTAAGACTCTATACTACTCGTACCTTTAACCTTAGCGATAGGTAGGTGGGGCGACAAAGATCCTAGCCTGGGGGCCCGATTTATTATGCTGGGGCCATGGCCGTTTATTTATTTATCTGTAGTCTCTGGATGAATGGATGAATGGATATTCCCAGCCATTAACTTGTCTTCTAACATGTAAATGTATACTTAGGTTGGTACTTGGATCTGACATAATGATGTCGTATATCACGACAATAAGCCTTCCTTGTATTTGCGAGTACATACATATTTGAAAAGTTGCAATGTGTCTGGATGTGTACTATTTTAACCCTTCACTCGGGGCCCTTCTCTGACTATGGCGGGATCACGCCCTGCCAAAAGCTACACAAACATAAACATAAATAAAAGTAAAATGTTTAGTCTAATATCTCATGAAAATTTGATTTGTTCACCTGTGGGTCTATTCTATGCTTATCGACCGCTAAAGTGATAAATATTATCAAACTTAGGGTAGGTTTGTATCAAAATATTAGCACTTATTGTAACAATTACACGAAGCTGGTTTTTATTGTTGCAATAAGTGCGATATTTTAACAGCAGCAAGATAGGTGTAACTTGTAACCAGCTTCGTGTAATTGTTACAATAAGTGCTAATATTTTGATACAAACCTACCCTAAGTTTGATAATATTTATCACTTTAGCGGTCGATAAGCATAGAATAGACCCACTGCAAGAAAGTTTGCCTAAATCACGTGTTTTATATGTAGTTAATTGTTTCTGTTAATCTTTGCCACTTGCTAATTTCAAAACCCCCTGGAAAAGGGAAATCCATAAGTTTTCTTCCTCTTCAAGAAACGTCTGGATTATCATGTCAGTAGGTAGAAATTACATTAGAAACGTTTACCTTTTAAATGGAAAAACTTACTTCTATTTTTTAATTACAAAGAAATTAAATGCTTAATAAATAATTGAATTAATGGTAGGTACTTATTGTAAAAATGTTTAACGTTAAATTATCGATAATATATTTCATTAAGTGTACACGGTAGGAAGACGGTAGGTTACTGCCAACTTATTGTTAACTTTACAGGTAAACGTTATTTACAATAATCTAAATACTGTGTTTAAGTTAAAGGTATATCGTGATCATGGCCCCAACATCCTAAAGCGGGCCCCCAGGCTAGGATATTTAGCGACCCCCCTACCTATCGCTAAGGGTAAAGTCAGTGTGACGCGCTGCAGTAGCATTATCCAAATGGTGTATGTTTAGCGATTGTTTATATTTTTAATATGTACGAGTACATCCATTTGAATGATTGAGAAATTGCATCGTACAACCAAATAGTTTTAATTATTAATATTATATCAAGATAGCGCCGCAGGCGACTTTTTTTACTATTAGAGCAAATTTGTGATCTGTGTTTATCTCACTTATCTGGTCGGCTCGCCACGCCGGGCCCTTCCTGAGCCCGGGCCCCCAGGCTAGAGCCCCGTCAGCCCCCCCCTTATGGGGGCCATGATCGTGGTATATGATAAATAATGATCGTGATCATAAATATTTAAGATTCAGATAACTACTATATGGCAATTTATATATAGGTACATATACTTATATATATTATATTCAATATCAGATATCTTATAAACTGTAGAGACTAGATTTTGAGTACCTACAGAGTGAATCTAGTAATATAAAAAAAAAAAATTAGCGAAACAGTGAAAAATAATATTATGAAGACCAAAAAATTAGTTTAATTTAAAGCAGCATTAGGATATGTACAGACACTCCGATATTTAAATCGATTTATATTATATAGATGGAGAATAGTGCAAAGAAGATTAGATTTCTTATATGAATTGGTCTGTAGAAAATAAAAAGTACCTATTGCCTTATTCCTTGGCGGGCGTTTTGGTTTATCGGGCGGCGCGCCGTGCGTGAGCAAGCAAGTAGCTGTAAGTGCATGTCAAAATATCATTCATAATCGTTACCACCGCACAAATGCTACAATTTAATGGAAGTTAGGTGTAAATTGAGATACGTGCTAACTCACACAAGCCCACGTATGAATTAACACTTCGGAAACGATGTTAGGAAAATATAGCGGATTATAATAAACTATTACAGTTCTCTACAAGCTTGACTCAAGTGCTTTATATGACAATGGGTGGCTGAATTGTACAAATTCATATAAGTACCTACATCAATATTCAATTGTTGTGGTAAATCATTTATAAATGATGTACCTAGCGGTTCACGTACTTCATTAAGTTCTTTAAAAAAGAATCCTGAATACTAGTGCCAAGTTTCGTTATTAAAAATATAATTTTCCAAAATGTTTAAATTTAAGGTTTAGGTAGCTACTATCGTAGTCATTTTGAGAGTGCTAAGCCAAAAGAACGTATTTAAGTGAAAATTTTGCGAATGCACAGGAGAGCAACATGAAATACCCTACCAAGTAGTTACTTTGTCGCAGAATTACACTTGCTAATCTACTTTTGGGACGCTGAAAATGAAATTATAGATTTTCTTTCCCTCCATACCCGTTATGTAGGCATATACCGTGGCGTAACCACCGTTAAGCACGCTTCTATACTGCGCTGAAAATGTCCAAGGAGCAGCTTTACAAGACCTTGGTTGACATGCACTAGCTAGAGTGTGCGTGATTTCCATTCTGATATAATATACTACCGTCAATCCTTGACGAGAAAACACCAAGATCAAACACAAACACCAAAACTATTAGTGACCTCATTTCAAGATGGCAGATTCGCCCATGCCTTCTCGAGATTGGACAACCACGATCTAGCTAGATAAAATAGCTAGGAAAATTTATTCTAGTTTAGATAAAAAAATATTTATTTAGTATAGGTAAGTTTGTTTATTTGGATGTCAAACGCTAATTTTGGTTTTGCAGGGCGCCCAAAATGTATGTATCAGTAGGTTTTTTTCGACCATGTCCTATCTTAATAAGATCATATGGGCCTCCGCAGAGTGGGTACTTACCAACTAACTATTTATTTTTAAATACTTATTTACTTTTCAGTGAATATTCTTACACATAAAGACATTGTTATTAGTTGAATCTTATTAAAATAAACAAGAAACAAGAAAACATGTATCCAATACTTAGTGTATCAAGCATAGCAATATATGTAAATGCTAGCCAATTTGATTTGCGGTACAGTTTTTTACGGTCGCCCTTATAAGAAAGTACAATGAATATGATTACGTGGGAGTCAGAGAAGCTGAATTTGGTTCGCCACGCCACGGCGTGATTTAAATGGCCGACTGGTGTTATTTTGACTGAAACATGAATGCTTATTAAAAGGTATTGTGAATTATTTGCACAGAATAGTGAGTTATTCAATGCGCAATTTCATAGTGTAAATAATACGAAAGAGCCTTTTCAATAAAGGGGTTTACTTTTAACACGAATTTATGATCACTGCTATGAATCATCTGTTTTTCAGTGGTAGGTAGGTTCCATACATTATGAAAAATAAAATTATTTACGAAAAATTTTAAATTACGAAAATACACGATATTACTTATAACATTATTTAAATCTTGATTTTGGTCTACTAAATTGAAACATATTGAGGTTTCATATTAGTATTGTCATGCTGGGACATGGACTCATTTTTTGGAATATTTTTTTTCGAGTAGGTATCTACAAGAGTTTTTACGTTATTTAGAATAAAATTACAATCAGACTCGTAGAATAATTATTGTGAGTTGGTGTCAGGTCTCTTTGCTAGACCTGGCATGATTAGACAAACCCCGCGGAGTAACCTTTTAATTTGGAAGTACCTATACGTCTGATTGCCCAATCCATTAATCTATTACACAGGGTCAAACACATGAATCTTTTTTTCAGCCAGGGGATATAATCCACAGCTTTCATAAACGGCCGCTTTACTAACTCGCCTAACTTGGGTGTTGAATAATTAACAATTATTTTAAATATATTTATTTTACAGCAGTTTATTTTTTTCTACCTACCTGAAAATAACTTTATACAAATAATTAAAATTGAGTCGTACAATAGCTAAAATTATCTATATTCTGAAACACAATCAAACTTTATTTTGGCATGTGCAACCCCTAAATAATTATTTAGTTCGCCATATAGACCGCAAATCCGCATCGAAGTTGTTTTTTTAGGAATATTTAGGTTAAATAAAAAATTGAAACACAATTTGAACAATATGATGCATATTGAAGTATTAGTTAAGTGCCTAACTAAAATCTCGCTACTAGATTCAAATTTATTTGGATCAATGGACCTATTCTATACACAAGGTGGCTATCGGCGGCTATCGACTGTAGTTTATCATGTTTATGTATTTTGCGGTATTATAATTGTTACAATGAGTTAGCCGTTTAAACTGTCAAACTGTTTATCTCGCTCTAAAAGTTAGCACAGCCAAGAGAGGGGCTGTTAAAACATAGCACTTTTTGACAGTTTAGACGGTTACTTATTGTAACAATTAACTTCACCAATACATAAATATGATAAACTACCGTCGATAACCGCTGATGTGCCGCTTTGTGTATAGAATAGACCCACAAGAATACTAACTCATTGGGTTGAACGAATTGCTAATGTAGATTCATCGTAAAACATCTTGTAATATAACTCGATGAGGGAGGGTATTGGGGCATATTGGCCTTGAAGGCGAAATGATAATTGACATCTTCCTATAACGTAAAAAATTAAATCGACTGATACAGTCCCATCAACACGGATACCGTTAAAATGCAATGATTTGAAACTCAATAACCTAATTCAACAGGAATATTTTATTCGTCGATAATACCATAAAGTAGCAATAATTTTCCGTGATCATTTTAATAGTGAGCGACGACACTGAGGCAGGCGGCATGCGGTGTTTCACATAATTTCCCGTAATTAAAGACCTTTGCACAAAATGGCGATTACGTTTTGACGCAAGTGTAATAATAATATGCACAAGCGTCGATGATTTATTACATGGAATGATAGACCGGGCAGCAATCATCAGGCGGCAATTAAACTTTTGCATGATGCAACGACAACAGCGCCACCGAGACCGTGCTATAGAACGGTATTATTTTGCACTAATATTATAGTTGAGAAAGGTATTGGTACCAAGATAGAGTAGACCGAGGCTATTCACCGCCAGTAACTTACAGTTAATTAAATATATATATGAAATTAATAACGAAATTTACTTTTCAAAGCTTAAGGAATCTCATTTATTTATTATTGTAGATATCATTATTCATTATCGCAAATGAAAAAAAATAGCAGTAGAGGTAATTTCAAATGCCATTTTACCGCTATTTATAAACATATTAGTTATACGTATTCGATCAAGATAAAATATGTTTCAGTTGCTTTTTGACTTGCAAATAGTTAAAATTAACGATTCATAAGACATCACTATTTATGACAATCTTACCTTATGAATATCATGATTAATTGAAAATATCAGCATGAATTGATTCAATGTCTTTCTTATTTATACATAATTTGAAAACATCTCATGCAAATGCACACTAGAAAAATCATTTTGTAGAAAAAAACCCGTATCTGCTGGATTTTTAATTACGACAATTTTAATTAGTAGTTGTTACATGAAATGCTTATCGAATTGCGTTAGAATGTTGGCTATCGGTTTTAGTATATTAAATTAAGGTAGGTATTAATTAATTCCTTAATTACTAACCTTTAGTTTTTATGAGGTACCTACTTATACCTGCTAATAATTTTATTAAACTATTTATTTTATTCAACGAATAAGACACAAGATTTCAGAATGTAACATTATAATATATTATATTGAATATACCTACATCTCAAAGATGTTTTCAAATTATGTATATTCAGTAGGTACCTATATAGAATGTAATATTTTGAAATCTTGTGTCTTATTCGTTGAATAAAAGAAATAGTTTATTAGAGTCTTTCTTATTATTATTATTAGGACTGCCGACGTCATAAAATAAATTTTATGAGTAATGTTTCTAAGCTTAATTTACATTTTTTGCGTCGTTTAGGATATTAGAATAACTTTGTTTAATAATAGAACACAAAATACCAAAAGCAAGATAAAATAAACAATTCTAAAACAATGAAAACCGCAATAAACTACATACTTGCAAAATAAAGATGTCGTTTCATTTTACCTAGGAAACTACTAAATTATTTTATATAAGTAAATAATAAGCTTACTTGTTGCAAATTCTGATTACTACATAACAAAATTATCATCAGATACGTTTAACAAAATACTTCACTACGATCGTCATATTTTTTTTTAATCGATAATATATGGCCTCTTATTATCGAGAAATACGAATACAGTAATGGCTACCCCAACGAAAGAGACCCAGAGGCCGTCCAAGAAGGAGATGGGCTGACGCCGTAGATGTGGACTGGCTTCATATAGGAAGACCCGGTGTGGCGAGAGACTGGAGTGAGTGGAGAGCGGTTGTGGAGGAGGCCAAATACCACCCCGGGATGTAGCGCCATGGAAGAAGAAGAAGAAGATTATCGAGAAATAAATTTTAAATTCTAAACAATATGTTAAAAATTCGGAATATTTCACTTTGAAGAATATCCAGGTAATGGTTTATGATTGGCCAAATATCTTCATGAACTACATTGCCCCAGTCTACTCTGCCGGTTTATAAAATTATTCGATAAATGATTAATTCAACCTCAATAATAATGACTTTATTAAAGAAATGTACACATTATTTATGTGGACAACATTGTATGATGAGTATATGTAGATAGCGTAAAGTCTCAAAATTTTAACAAAAAATATTGATACAGTATTAGTACGTAGGTATATGTGTACCAAGTGTTTTGTTATAATATAAGCAATTGGCGAAAGGGCTTTTTGCGCAAAACAGAAAAAAAAATCCATACTAGTTTATCTTTTTATATTATAATAATGACAAGATAAAAAGAACTTTTTTATATACCACGTTTTTAAATTTTCTGTTGAATCATATAAACTTGACAATTCTATATATTTATAATTTAGGACAAATAAGGCAATTGTCAACAAATCATTTTTTTGTTATTTTGCAACAAACAAACAAACATATAATACTGAAATGTCATTTTGATTTCCATAGTAACGCACGTATAAATTAATAATTTAGTTGCTAGGACCACCCCCTTAGCAACCAATAATACCTAGTGGATTGGATTACGAATCTCTTCCGAAATAACTTTTCATACAAAACAGAATAAACTGAAAATGAATTCAATTCTACTTAAAGATGGCTAGAAGTATTAAAAGAATGCATTGGCATCGTGTTCTGATATATTCTAAAAGTTTCAAATGTATAGCTAGTCGGGAAGTTAGTTAAAAATCGATTGCAACCACTGGACAAACGAAAATACGAGCTAAGAAAAATGTGGTAAAATAAATCAGTGGTTATAGCCTTTTCGACTTTTGTGTCTAAATATTTTCTAACGGCGTCCTGATAAAATGCGAATATATATGGATCAGCCTGCTACACTCACGTAGTTTCTTAAACCTTGGAATCAAGCTAGACACAGTTACCCGTTGGGCGTTGACACACTTGGACGACGAAGTGCCACTCACGGGGCGCTATTACAACCACCACAATTTCTTTCACATCTTGAATCCACGTGAACTTCTCCGTACTATTTTTAAAACTACTTCATTTCGTAAGAGAAAATATTCAATGTCACATACTGGTCCATAATGAGACCCTGCATTGTGATCGGGCGGGCATCCGTGAATAATTTGTATGTATTATATATTTTATTTTTTAATCTGCCTGTTTGAATACCTACCACTAAAGTTGATATAATCTTTTACCTTAGCAGTCATATTATAATAATAAATTATAACGAGCACTGTGACAGACTTAGCAAAGCAAAAATTCGTCAATAATAGATACGCAAATAACTAGGTTTGCCAGAAAAATAATTACACCACTTTTTTTTAAACCCTACTCCTAGAAATAACCCTTAGAATACTAATGCTGGAAACATACAGCTGCAGTGTGAAAAATTGTCATTTAATAGCCCCTGGAGGTTTGCAATGAGCCCATATATTTAATAATTATATGCAAATGTCCACCGTATACCAACAAGGCTTTTTTTAAGCGGTGTAATAAATCATTGTTTGAAAATGTTGTCTTGTAGCGACAACTGTTATTAAATTTAAGTACTTGCTAAATGTTAAATGATACCTACCACGTCTCCACATTCGTTCTGCGGGAGTATGTCATGGCGTAACAAACGTTAATCACTTCAAAATTGTGTGATTATAGTACGCGATGTCGTCGGTTGACAATATACCTATAGATTTTTTGTTTCTCACAAAAATAAATAACGGGGAATTTTAGAAACTCCCAGGCTCTTTTTTATCTAAAAAATTCAAAAAAAAATTACTGGCGAAATTGAAAAATTACGTTTCAAATCAATGTCGAGGGACTCTTTCTAAGAACTTTTCTTAATTTTCTTCTATTACTAAATTATAGTACCTACTTCACATCAAATTAAAGTATGGAATCATCGAAATTTATAAGAGGTACTTTTGGTGTATTCTTTAAATGTCTTTTTGCCGATATTCAAAATAATAGTATTTTAGGCGTATTATACCTTTTAAATATCGTACATAGTACACGGACCAAAATTATAAGTACCTAGTATAGACACTCTAATTATAGTACGTTTAGCAATAATACTCGGCCCGGGGCCTCCCTGGGAAATATCATAAAACTGACTAGGCACACCAAAATGAGGTTCGGATCGAAGAATAAACTTATATATTTAAACATAGGCACATAATAATAAATAATAGTTTACTTATTTATGATTTTAAGTCTGCAACCTATGATTAATGACATGCATCATAAATGTGTAAAAATTTACTCAAAAGCCTTCTCTCCGTGTATCAATAGAATGGTTCAGTGTTCTATAATAGGTATAACATGTTTTGCAAAATGTACGTCTAGTCAGGATATTAACCGAGTTATTATTAGGCTATAATATATAAAGTGGCAATATTATAATGAAATGGTTGAATGGATAGTAAAAAGAATCTTCTGTGGCATAATTTTCATTTATTTAAACAGCACAATAAAAAATTACAAGATAATTATTGTTATAATATAAATACTTTGATATGAATAATTTTCGTTTCTTGTGTACTTATTTCCTTTTAAAAATATTTTTTATATTCGGGGGCAATTTTTGCATCAATTTTTGATCGGCACCGGGCGACAACCACCTTTAGCATGGACCTGTCCATATTTACATACCACATAAAAGAATAAAGACTATATAGGTACCTACCTACTATAAAATCAAGCGCATGTCCAAGGTTTCGGTTGAGGTATCTATACATAAGGAGGTTTCTCACTTTGAGAATTATTGTACTTTTTGCTATCTCAATTATTATTTATATTTATTGTTTATTTATATTATTTATATCATGTCCCTAAATAATATGAGACATGGTGATCATTGTGATCAAAGTTCGTATTGATCACTGATAATTGTCTTAAAATATAGTAATGCATTATAATTAATTTGGTATTATATTTTTTTTACAAAAAACAATGACTTGTAAATTAAAAGAATTGAGTGGCCAATACTTGTATAATATACATATTATAATTGTTATGTTAGTCGATGCTGTATAAATTTAAAAATCTAATCAAACAGATGGTCTCATCATTATATCCGGTCGGCTGACCACGCTGCTGATGTTTCACCCCCTGCCTTTGTTAGATGCTGCCCCGATCCACCGATCAACCCTCGTCACCCTTATTTTTGACGATTTACTACCTTCTATCACCCTTGACTTCGAGTTGTACTCCTCAAATATCCGCGAGTATTTTATGGGTGGGTACTATAATTAATTAACTTATGAAAATGTCATTCCAACACAATAGATTGATGTGGAAAAACATTGTATTAATTAAAATAAAAATATAATTTAATAAAGATTAGTAGCGATTTCATCGGATTACCTTCTCAACACATTTTTTGTCATGTTGGGTCTGCAATAGATGTCCCACCAGAAATTGAAGATAAATGGGGTTTATACGAAAAAACCAAAATTTTACAGGTTAGAGAAAAAACTATATACTCGTACTTACCTAATGATATTATTAATCTTTGACATTTGTTTAAAAATATGACCATACAATACTGAAATTATTTGCATTTTTCCTCTATCATATAAGATTTAACTTTGCCTTCAATTAGCAGAACAAATTATTTTTTATGTTTTTTCATTAGAGTGAGATTTCCTTGCAATAAAATAGGTTTTCCAAGCATAGCATTTTTGCAGGCATAGTTATCAGGGAACCCCCATTTCACCATATTATCTCTAGTGTGGATTACTATAGTTTGCAGACTATTGAGGGCTTTTCATATTCTGTACTCAAAACTGACTCTAGACAGAAGACGTTTATCTAATATTAATCATTATTCGAGCCTTTTCTAGACCAGTTAGTTATGCGAAGAGTTGGTCAGTTTATGGTGAAAGGCTAGGTGCTATTGTAACCATAAATCTTCTCCTTGTTTTTCGCACGACATTTGACATTATCAACCGATGACAAGATTTTGAGAATGACATTTAAATTAGAAATAACTGATTTACATAGACTAGCATAGGTTTACTATAGTCAATGGTTAGATTGGTACTGCACTATTTATGGATTGTTATATTTTTTTCTGATTAATAATATAGAAGAAACAATTAATTATTGGGTACCTACTTAGTACTTAGGTATCTGGTAAAAGTATAATATTGTGCTCTTGTAGAAAAATAATAAATACATTTTGTTGGTTTGTGCAAATACTATTAATGTTCAAATAAGAATTGTGAGAGCTTTGGATCAAAAAATGTAGATACTGATTACTCATTTATGTCAATGCTTAATTTCGTTTACACATTTGTTCATAATTAAACAAACTATAGTATTATTTTTCGATATTTCTATCTACCCCGGTCAAAAAAATTCGTAAAAAAAAATCATTTTCTTGAAGCCAACAATCGTCTGCCTGATTTGCCTGCGTTGGACTCACAGATTTTTTTTGTGACATTTTATTTTAGGCTTCTAATAGTAAACGACCAATCCTTAAAATAATATAGATTTATTATCTCAATACTGTGCTAGTCATCGTCTTATTAAAAAAGGATGTACATAAATAAAGACTTCAAATTATTTGGTAAGTATATATATGTAATAACAGCAAGTATTTTATTAAAAAGGTGGGAATTATTTAATATGAACAGCAAGTAAAAAATGAGTATTGGTAAGTATTAAAATAATAACAATGGAAGTATTTAAATTATTATAGGGAATTATTTGAAATAAATACTTACCATTCATTTAAAATTCTGACAGTTGTTATTTAAAAACTTTTCAAAATTGTCTATTAATACTTGCTTCAAAAATGCACGCCATAAATAAATAGTAGAAAATATTTTCTCAATACTTCAAAGGGAGATAGATGATGATGATGAATCAAATAATAAATAATTGTATTAGTTATTAATAAATAAGTATTGGTTCCTTGCATTACGCGACAAAAATCTTTTATTCAACAGTCAATTGCAATAATCTGTGCATTACCGACATATTTCTGTAATTCAATTGATCCCTTTATTGGCTTTATACGAGATTTCGCCCCAAAATAATTATTGCGAATCCCCAATAATGTATGTTCGTAAGTGCAACATTACGATTATTGCTTGTTCGCGAATGCAACACTTTGCGGTAGCGAACTGTGACGTCACTGACAGTTTTATTGTCCAAGTCGAGTTGCATGGCAGAATTCCCCACTAGGGATTTAGACGAAACATTTATTTCAATAATCTGTCAATGAACTTTCAATGGATCCCAGCGAAATTGATAACCGCGAGAATTCAGATATTTTGTATTTTCCCATGTTCTTTGTAGAAAATAAATTCGCCATGGCCCAAGAGTTTAATATATATTTGATGATTTGTCCTTGCTAATGTATTTTATTTACAGAAAGAAACAAGATCTTCCTTCATATACATAATATAAATAAGCTACGTCTATTTTGGGTAAATATGTTATATACTTATCTATAAATAAAGAGATTGAACTACAAAATAAGGGTAGTACCTACCTATGTTTTTTTGTATTAAACCAAGTGATAAGTAGGTGGTGATTTCAAAATACTTTTACTAGGTACGGATAAATGAGTAATTATTCTATTAGCTAGTAGCAAAAGTCAACATTGGTATCTAGTGCAAGTAGCGTAGTGCTAAATAAAATAGTACCGTCTCGCAGTTTTTAAAAATCCTAACCCTCCCCCCCTTTCATCCTTCACTTTTTCTAAAATATGTATTTTAATATTTCGACGGATACGTACAAAAAAATTAGTATTATCGATAGAAAAAAATCGATGCGATGGGTTGCTAAAGATATAGGTAGGTATAGGTACATTTTCGCATAATCACGTAATAATTGAACTGACAATAGTCGCTTCCTTCACATTTTTATGTCCAATTAACTAGTTCTCGATTGTTGATAACAGCGATAAAAGTTCTTTTATTCACGTGACTAAAAACTATTGTGTATAGTATGTATAATATTAATGAAAACTGTCTGGAGAAGTGTTGGAGCACCGTCCCGACCTGCTGTTAACATCTTGCCATTGTCGTATTTGCTATTTTACGTGTATTTGTTATTATTCATGTAAATAATGATCGTTATTTGTATAAATTATTTTGTAAAAAAATTTATAAATTTCAGAGCATCATACATACTAAGTGTGAAGTTTTCTAGAAAAATACTTAGAATTCAAAATCATTTTCAGATAATTCAAATAACCATCGTACACTTTTGCGGTAGCAATTTCATATAATAATTACTCTTTGTAGAAGAAGGTTTTATATATAAACTATTCTTTTCTATAAATTATACAATGTGGATTCGATCAATTAAATAAATATTTTCGTACATCGATTTTTATAGTAGTTATGAATAATTTAAATTATGTAGGCAACCTAAACTTAAACCATTTCAAAAGAGCTATATTTATTTGTATAAGCCACAGCATGAAAGCAAAATACTCCAACAATAAAGGAAAATATCTACAACTCCTCGGGGATTCGGAAAACCGTGTGAACAAAATATTGCACTATCACCCTAAACTGAATAGTATTCCATAATAATTTGATAATCCATAAACCTTTGGGAGTTGATCGATTAAATAAATGACCATAAAAGTGTATCCATAGAATACATATTCTTGATAGACATCGATAGTACCCAATCCAGAGATGACGTTGTGAAAATATGTCGTCTTTGTGCGTTGGTTGATAAAATATCAAAACTAATACCATACTTAAACGTGTGTAATTGAAATAGAAAAAAATCTCATTTAAATAGTGAAGCATCTAATTACACTACGTCGTAAATGAAGGACTATTTTGTTCTTTTTTTTTTTCGACCATGTCCGATCCTAATAAGATCATATGGGCCTCCACAGCGTGGAGGTTTGTATTAACAGATTTTGTTTTTACTAGAAATGGATATCAGTCATTTGCTCAACTTATTAGGTCCATACTCCAACTCATACACAAATTGAAAAACAATATTTATTGTGTACTTGCCAGACCCAGGATTCGAACCTAAGCTGAGAATATAGTATGTACACCAGTGGTATGCCATAGATGCTGTAGACGCAGCACATGCTTCAATTATTATTCCAAGATATTTATATAAACCAATAAATAAATTGCATGACCTACTAAGTACCTGGTACTGTTACCTATAAGAAATTGATAGTACCTTTTTCATGCTTTGGAAAGAGTTCACCATATTTTAAGATATGGAAACGTATAATTTTCACTAATGACACTACCATTACAAATAAATCTGTCATCGAGTATTCGATACAAATTATGTATTTAAAAATTGGAATATCCGTTGCGAGAAAAATTGTTATAACTTTTATATCTAGGTATCTTAAATATTTATAAAAATACATTTAATATTTAAATCCAGGATCCATCCAAAGATTGCTAAAATGTAAAATGGATAACGACCAACTCCTCTTGAAAAAGTCTGTAAATATAATATCTTACACGTATGGACATTATGAAATTGCTAAGTACAGAAAATAATTAGGTAGGTACCTATGATTCTTTGTGAAATTGTTTACTTTTCAACTACTTATGTAATTATCCATTATCTGTCAATTCCAGATCCTTTCGTTGGATACATGGCCAATAATTGTTCTAGATAACGTTACCTGATGAAATTTGAACTTGATCCTAAAAATAAAACAAATCATTCAATAAAAACCCAATTATCAATGCCAGTGAATATTTATTTTTGTTGTTGATAACAAAAACCTGACCTGGTTTGAAAGTGGTCAATCTCCTGCGAAGGGATGTGTTTTGCCAAAATTATACTCAGGAATGAAAAAAATATAGTAGGAACCTATATAATTGAGTTTATTTTAATATCAAGAGTTTATTTTAAAATTGAAATCCTATTTAATGTTTTTATTGGCTCCTTCTCATATTTAAGAAGTCAAAATATTATTCGAGTCAGAATTTAATAATGATGTTATACTTTTTATCGTTGGATCAAATAAAATTATTGACGGCCACCAGACAGACTGGCATTTAAAATTAAAACATTGTAAGATGTTTATTACGGCGAACAGCTGCCGTTTGCATCGTTTCCTCTCACCCCTGAGCTGTTTCCTCATATAGCAAGTATACCCTTTGGTTTATAATAATGTTTATTATAAATTATGTAAATAAATGTAAAATAATAATCAAAATAAATTCAATTGACAGTATTTAAATCATAGATTATCAGCTTTAGGTACTTATTAGGTATAACAAGTTTAGTAAAAAAAGATACCTACCGTATACTTTTAATTAACCTTAATAAGAAACTAATGTCGATTTTTATTTTTATGCATGATACATAATATATTTTTTTTAAATCGTTATTAAGCACTTTCTTCTTTCGACCATGTCCAATCCTAATAAAATCATATGGGCCTCCACAGGGTAGATGTTTGTATTAAGAAATTTTTGTTTTTTTATGAGAAATGGACGTCAGCCACTTGCTCAACCTATTACGTCTATACCCTGACAGACACAAATTGAAAAACAATCTGTGTACTTGCCAGAACCAGGATTCGAACGGTGGCCGCGCGGATTAAACACATTGCTTTTTTTATTTTTGCGTAATGTGGCATAAAAACAACTTTTGAAACAATTTCATTATTGTTATTAAATATTTTTTTCAGGCACCTTGTACAGAAATCACATAATATACATACACATGCGAGTCCTAATTCCTCAGTAAAACAGAAATCCAGCAATTTAGTGTAGGAAAAACACACAGTGTGGCATGAAGAGGTGCAGTGGCGGGTAAAGGGACTTAGTGACAGTTAGCTGACTTTGAGGCCATTTACGATACGAAAAAAGAATTAAAAACTATACATTTTAACTAGTAACGTACCTTGTAAAGTAACAAACATCTCATCCCTATTGACACATAATATTATTTCTGGTAGGTGTCTGAAGCAAGAAGAAATTGAACGAAATTTAGTTGTATAAAAAGGATATTATTATCAGCCAAATACGTACCTGAATAATATTATGTCTTCTTTGTCCATATCCGCCCCTTAACTGGAGCATATGGATACCACGCGGCGCCTCCAAGAATTCCTGTCGCTCGCCAGTCTTCTTCTTTCGTTCCAGGTCAAACCAGCATCCCGTAGCTCCGCCGTATACACTCTGTAGATTGTATTTAGCAGCCATCCAGGATCCGGAATCCGGTTGGCTTGAAGAACAGGCAAGCCAGGTTAAAGTTCTCTTCTGGCATCCGCAGCACGTGGCCGAGCCAGGTCCAACGTCGCCTCTTCACTTTCAGCGTGATGAGAGGCTGCTTGGTGCGTTCTATTATCTCCTCGTTGCTCCTAAAGTCATACCCACCGCACACCCAGTATTCGTCGCAAACATCTGTTTTCGAAGCTCAGTATACGGTTGCTCTGAGCCTTCGTAAGGTGTCATGATTCGCTACCGTAAAGCAGCACCGTCAGAATGCAAGCGTCGAATAGGCGGCATTTGGTTTTGACCGAGTACAATCGTGAGTCCCAGACATTCCGCATCGAGTTGAATGTTGCTCCAGCCATTCCCATTCGGATAGCGAGCTCTTTCTGCAAAATGCCATCTCCCATGATGTGTACCCCCAGGTACTTGAAGCTGTCGACGCTCTCGATGTTTTGTCCATCGCTAATCAGAGGGAAATCTGGATCAGGACAGGTGCTATTGCACAAGACGTTGGTTTTCTTCGCGTTGATTTTCAAACCAACGCGAGAGGAGTTGTTATGCAACCTGTCGATTGTCTCTTGAATGCCCTCGATTGAGTTGTCGAATAGGACAGCGTCATCAGCGTATTCCAGGCCGTGGGGGTAACAGGTATGCCTCGGTCGGGTGGTATTGACTTCAGTAGTATGAAGTCAAAGAGAATGATAAAGAGAAACGGTGCAAGGACACAACCCTGTCTGACTCCGGTCGTGACCCCGAACCATTCCGTGACAGTTTCTCCAATTCTGACACAGCATTCGCTATTCTCGTGCAGGCTTTTGATTATGGCAATGATCTTGGGATCCCAAGATCATAATTATGTATTACCTATATAAACGAAAATATATTGAAAAACTCAGAAACATTAGAAAAAATCTAGAAATAAAATTTGATCGTGTGGGATTCGAATCCATATCATTTACTTTCCGAGTGAGTGCTCTCGCCATTAATCTATCGATCATTCCATGATTCATGCAAATTATTTTTTATTGTAATGCCGTTTTAATTGATTGTATGAAAATTAATAATTTAAGTAACATACCTATGTCCGGTGCAAGTAAAATTTGTATTATTGTCGTTATTGTATAAAAAATGAAATTATTATTTAAATAAAATATACCTTATTTGCTTTATATTGAAAAAAAAATGAATCTTGTATTGTACCTGCACCAATTTTTGAGTTATAAATTTTATCATATTTGCACGAAGGCCGTTTTACCGTCGACACATTTCAGAGAGAAAAACGTAATTTCGTACCTTTGACGAATTTGTAATTGATATAGCGATATGAGCACGTACTCTTTGAAATATTTTTATATCTTTATTACTTTATTAGGATACGCAATAATTTTGCAAATTAAATTTAAATCACAAAGGGTGAGGTCATACCATGTGTATTTAGGCATATCGCTACCGCGCCACAGTGAGATAAAGTGTCGATTTAAAAATAAGTATGCCAATCGACTGCTGAAAGCTATACCTACATAATGAATCACTAAGAAACTTACGTTTTAAAAGAAAAAGCTCCACTGTTGCATTTATTAAAATTGTTCTGTAAAAGCAACATTGAGATAACTATGACAACCCATTGTATAATAATAACAAAAAAAAAATACCTAGGAATTAATTATAAATCGCAGACAAAAATGAAATAAACATATAGGTATCTACTTAACTATTTAACTAACAGAAACACTTTATCTCGAATCTAGTATTTTTCACTTATCCCACTGTTGCTTTCAGGTAGGAAGTGATATAGGTATTATGTCAATATATAATATTCGAGCAAGTAAGCTGTTATTTATTTTACCATTTAATATAATACCTAAGTAGTTGTAGTGTTTATTATATTGTAATAATTATTATTTGATAAATTTATTAATTTGCTTTGATCGCTTTTTTAAAACTGTAATTATGGTTGAGAGAGTTTTTCTTGTTATTGTGTAAGTCACAGAACAAAATGGTGTTGTATATAATTTATTATTTTATATGTACCTATATGAGGTATTTTAACATAAATCTATTTGTCTATTTTAAAAAACTGATAAGTGCACAGTTTAATATTAGTGGTGAACGACGTGTTTGTGTTTCAGACAGAAATGATTGGTCTTAACTTAAGTTTTTAAAAATTAATTTGCATTTTAAAATTAAAACAATATGCCCAATTTTATAAACCTATAAATCCTTTATTTTAATAAATACAAGAAGATTAAAATTAAACATATCGGCATTAACTTGTATCATTTTGGATAAGGCATTAAGTTTTTAAATGTTGTTCTCGAATGCTGTTAGCTTGTTTTGAAAATTATAGTTGAGATGAAGCATGCACAACAAAATATTGAGAAAGCAATTTTATTAAAAAATAAATGCCCATAATAAGTGATTGAATTAATATATTTATTTGTATCATCATAATATGTATGTGTTGCTATTTGAAAGTCAATTCATTCATTAATTTTTATGATTTTCCGGAAATTGAATGTGCACCTAACGAGGCTGGCTATTCATGCATATGTTATAGTGTTGTTTTCATATTTTTGGTGATCAGCGATTGATTTTATGTATTACATTTCGGTGTAGCACATTTCACCGTGAGCTGTCATACCGGAAAAAGATGGCCGTATAGCATGAAGCGAAAAAACGAAGCATTGTTCGCGGAGCAGTGCCAATGTACCAATTTTATAAGATTCAATAAGAACATTAATTAAATTGGTACGTCTTGCTACTTACGAGCACTTACAATATAATATACAATATTATGTTATCTATTTCTAATTTACTTACCTACCGATTTTTTTCTGGCGTTCCCTTGTATTCCAGTGTTTTATTTAGACATGAATTTGATCTTAATAATACAAAACATATCAGGTTAAAGCGCAAAACGGTCAACTGCATGTACCTACTTATAAATTTTAGAATACTCATATGTTTTACCCTATTCACAACAAATGTGAACAAACTATATTTTATCCAAGAAAGAAATAATGTCAAATGCTCAGTAAGGTCATCATTCAGCATTCGTTTGTTTGTCTCGACGGTGTTTTGAGAAGTTATTAGACCACGGATTGGAATTCTTTTGCTCGCGCACGAATGAGGGACCCGCTGCAGGAAGTGCGATAGAATCGCCAATTTAGCGGACTCATTTTTATGGCCTCTATCGCAATGCAAAAGATGATAGCCGCAATAAATTCAGTTCATAATTAAATCCATTTTATCATTTTTCTCGTGCTGAAAACAGGAGACGGTAATAGAATATTAAAAATTTTAATAACATCATTAGAAGAATAACAACCAGGTTTTTAACAACAAAGTATCCTTGTGTGTGATATTTCTCTCATAATGGTAGCCCTATGGGTTAAAAATCAGCCATATTTTTTAATGTACTTATATGATAATAATTTATCATTTTAGATTAATTCAATGCTGGGTAAAACCTTCTTCAAACTAATTGCATTAATCTCGGTTCTGTGTATTGAGTTATATTGAGAAGTACCTACTTACGTATAACTGAACAATTTCTTTGATCCAGCAACATAAATAAACCACCAAATACTTGTTTTTTACCTTAAGAATCTGCTTCAATCATCAGTTTTCACGAAGCACAGTAATTTTTCAGAACATTCTAGATGACAATGCAATGATTTGATGACAACCTTTCTCATCTTTTTATAATATCCTTTACCTCATTACTGAGAAAATTACAGGTGTTGCTAACAATCTCTGGAGTGATCCTGTTGCTTTAGTCATTATTAATTCAGCCGGGTTATTGATTATGTCGCTTGATCTAGAAGGCGCACGCAAGTGAAAATTTCTTTTGACGCATATGACGCAATTGATTTGTCAGATAATTTCAACCTTGCCATTGCCTCGAAACAATTCAGACAAGTCATTCAATCATTCATCAAATTATACCAAAATCTTAAGAATGTAGGTACTTCAGTGAAACGGCAAATAATTTTCAACAGTAGGTGCGACGAAATTTCTCACTAGTCGCCAATCGGAGACCGACAGTCGAGGTGTCCGCACGTCGATTTGTTTTGTCATGGCATCGGATGAAAATATTCTTAAATCGTGTAAAGATGACTAAAAAGCTTTACGTATGTACTTAAAAAAGAAAACATACCAATGAATATACTATTATTATTAGTAATATAACAATAAATGGACGCACGTTGGATTTTTATGACAAATTATATTTCTTTCGGTACGCGTCATTTGAACAATCCGCGCATCGCCTAGCCACGATCTTTTTAGACCATGCCTCAACTGAAGTATAGCCTTAAATGATGTGTATTCCTTAGAAACTCAACAAACAAAACCCCTGCAAATCATGTCAATTATTCATTGATGGCACTACAACCTTTGGCAGGTTTTGGCCAATTTCGGCCATCCAGGTTTTTTATTGCCTTCAAGGGTTGCGTACATAGCCTGCTTGGTATATCCTCTGGCATTATATGCACGTGGCCGATCAATCACAGTCTCTGCATTTTCATATGACACGTGATCTTTTCGACCCTATTAACTATAAAGTATATGTGCAGTTTCTCATTATACCTTGAACTCCAAATGCCACTATCTTGAACAGCCCCAAAGATTCTTTTCAAAGTTCTCTTCTCAAATATATCCATATTTCTCTTATCATGTTTGCTGAGTAACCAGCATTCTAATGCATAGAGTTTTATTTTATATTTAAAATGTCTTTTAATACTATTAATTACTAATTAGATAATGTACATTAACGCTATTATCTGAATCATAGTTAGTTATATTAAAAGTAGAATATGGACAGATTTTATATAAGATGACAGTATATAACGGTTTTGAAAGCTTTTTTGGCAATCAAGTTCTAGGTCCCATGAAAAGTCTGCGCATGTAAAGCATTCTAGTGGCATTAAAGGCGTTATTTATGGTGGGACATTGTTAGCGGTGCGGTGTGGTGAGGAAGCGATCCCTAATCAAACGGACTTTACGGCCGAATCGCATTCATTGCTCAGCAGCTTTATATGCAAATGCAAGAAGATGTGAAACCAGTTATGTGCTTTATGTCAGAATCGGACTTTAAATTATTATATTTGAAATATTAGCCTAGACCGTTAAGCAGTAATTAGTATCGATCGGCTATAGATTGACAGATCGCAGGTTTATATCTGCCAAATTTCTGATAATGGGTTTATTGTATTTTTCACACCTTGCTACCAACAGATATTGTCTAACCTTTTTATACTGTTTAATACTTAATCAAGCAATTATAGTACGACAACATCTTTTTGGCTACGTGTTAAAACTGTGAACTAACATGCTCCGCCCATTTTTAACCACATTTCCATTATAAACTAACAAGCTCCTCCCATTTAGTAGACAACAGCGCCTAGAAGCGTAGCCAAGAAGATGTTGTCGTGCAATAATAACTTTTATAGGTATAACAATAATAGATAAATGGTCAGCCAATCAATGATTGGCCACCAACCGATTTCAGTGGATTGCGTGAAAAAACAGTGTCCCATAGGAGCTTAGATGATATTATCTACCGCACACATCACCAATGTAAATTTAAAGAGCTTTTTATTACGACACAATAATTTTCGGCGTCATAACTACGATATTCAGTGGCAAGATTAGGTACTTGGAGGCCCGAGGAACTAACTGATTTTGATGCTCCTACGATAAAGCATTAAATAAAATTCATAAATTACCTCTCCAATTATTTTTGAATATTACAGTGATGATGTACCTACCTACAATAATATTTTTATGTAGTAGTTTATTCTTTAATTTTAGTGGTCATACGATAAGCCCTTTGGATGTTAGTTGGAGAGATTTTCTTAAGAAAATATACCTGCACAATTTGTGAGAAATAAGTATATTTTTAAGTATTTTCGGATAATTTAATTATTATATGACTGGTTTGGACTGTTTCGGGGACCTCTTTTAAATCATCTGATGAATCGATCGGGTTATCTGCGTCAAATAAAACCGCATCAAAACTAACTATAGATATATCTACATAACAATTTTTATTAGAAGTAGGTTACCTATTTTACCACATTTTTATTAGCTCGTATTCTTGTTTTTCCAGTACAAATTTTTTCTTGTTTATCCAAGATTTGTATTGGTAGATTGAAGATTTTTAACTAACTTCCCGACTATCTAGACATTTGAAACTTTTAGAATATATCAGAACACGACGACAATGCATTATTTTAATACTTTTAGCCATATTTAAGCAGAATTGAATTCATTTTCAGTTAATTCTGTTTTGTATGGATAGTTATTTCGGAAAAAAAATCGTAATAAGTAAAACACTATTATTGGTTGCTAAGGGGGTCCTAGCAACTAAATTATTAATATATACGTGCGTTACTATGGGAATCAATACGAAATGTCAAAATGACATTTCAGTATTCTATATTTATTCAATATTTCTATCAAGTACAAAACAAAGTATTTATTAATACATAGGATTGTCAAGTTTATATGATTCAACAGAAAATTTAAAAAGGTCTTTTTATCTTGTAATTATTTTATTTATAATTTATAATTACAATATAATAACAACTAGAACGAATATTCACTTTCTTTACGATTATGGAACAATGTAATAAATGCGATTAACCTGATACATCATTTAATATGAAAACCATGACGTGTTGACAGAATAGAAAGATAATCTATAAGTATTATCATGGGCATTTTGAAATATTCGCAAGAGTAATTCATGGTCAATTGGGTTGGTAGTTTAGTCCGACAAGTTAAAGACGTGTGTTCGAATCCCACTCGGCCTTAGGTTTATTTCTAAGGTATGAACTGATGTTTTTAAATTAATATAAATTTAATTTAATCCAATCTTCCGAATACGGCGCTGTATATGGGGCAAACTGAAATGTTACACGCGCATCATTGATATGTGTTTCAATTTGGACGGCGCAGGTGCTTCTCCCAAAGCGCCTTCCTTTTAATTGTTGTCGAGTAATTGTTCGTTTAATTTACTGATCTCAGTTAGTTGCTAGTTCCGGTCTGAGCTTTCAACTGCTAACCTTAATTTTTTGAACATCTAAGCTTAAAGGTGCCTCCGTTTATCTTTATCGATCAATTTTATTTTGCGGTTGGAATCGTTTTAAAATATTATTTATATCAGGGTATAAATAAACCATCAAATGTTTTGACTGGTTTATGTTAAATTGAATGCACTGGATGCATGTAATATTCAAATTAGATTCTTTGAAAATGTATTCCAAAATGAAATATGATGTACACGTCATACATTAACACTTGCAAAATTATTTCGCTGTAGAAATTCGTTACGTTAGTGTAAGTACTTAAATATTTTTTTTTGTTCAAGTCAATACGATATCCAAAAATGTGCGCTCTTCTACTCACACCTCACCCCACTACTCTACCGCTGCGATGTGACCACTTTACCATCTCGTAATAAATTCTTGCAAGTGATTTTTTTTATCCTAACTTAAAATGTATACTAAATATTTCAAAATAAAATAAACTTGCTTTTCACATATTTTAATTTAATAATGACGTACCTTGGCATTCTCATAATATAATATAAGTATTATATCGACCATGTTTAGGAAAAAGGGCGTAACCTACACAGAACAAATTTTACAGGAGAGGCAAAAAACGTTTTTTTTTTAATGATTTTGGTTTAATATTAATAAAAAATAGGCATATACCTACATTGTGTGCATGATGATTGATGATTTGGTGTAATATCTTTTCGATCTACTAATAATTAAAGAAGTTATTACAGAAAATCATTAAAATTGAGGGTAAATGCTTTTTGCTTTAAATTAAAATTTTGATTAAAGCTCAATTAAAATGATGAATTTAGATAATAAATCGGCATTTGCGGCTTACTTCCTTTTTACAGAACATGTATTTAGTTGTATACGTTATTAATAGATATCTAATAAAAAGCACTTTTCGAAAAATCGAGGGTTACGCCCTTCTAGATAAACACGGTCGATATATTATCATAAAGAACTTAAAAGAGAAGGAGTGATTAAAAATAATTTAAGAAAATTAAATCGAGAGTGCAAACCCGAAAGAGTGTAATTGACAATAATTTGTATTTTTAGCAAAAACATTGCATGTTGAACAAAATGATATAGGTATTATTTGTATTAATATGTTTTATCGTAAATAGGTACCTACTTGCAGATATTTTAGGCTAATGTTACCACAGGATAATACTTAGTACCTACTTCTTTTTTGATGGTGGATGGTGAAAATAAAAATTTAAAGAATTATTTAATTTTATGATTAATTCCTTTTTGCTAAAATGTAATGATGTCTTATTATTTATATTTTGGTTACCTATGTAATTTTCATGGTTGAAATGATTTAATTCAAATACCGAAATGCAATAGCTTTCCATGACTTCTGCAAAATTAACGTCCCAGAATAAATTCAAAAATAATGCGAGTCGACACGATTCACATGCTCAACCTGTATTTTCGTCACGTTTTCTGGAGAGCGGGTGGGGGGGGGGGTTGGGTTAGTATTGGGACGGCGCAGTTGGTTTATGGCGGCGATATATTCCGATATTTCACAGCCTCTTAGACTGAATATTGGTATATGGACTGGGTCGCCGGGCTGGAGAGAGCTTTCCTTTCAGTTTTCCACATGAGAGCTTTTATGCTCGATTCAAGTAACGCCAGCCGTGCTCACGTGAGTAAACTTTTTGACAAAACGTGGATATAGCAATCGATTGCTGGAGTTATATTGTCTATATATCTTATAATATTTCCATATTGGTCTGTAATAACTTAAATTTTATATAATAAACTATAAATATCGCAAGGTTTACTATGTTATTTTGAGTGTATCATATAAGTACCTACATTTTTTTATATTTATAACTAGGTAATTCTACGTTAATTTCTTTTTAATCAATATTTAGGTATGTAAGATTTACGAGCATTGTTTTTAACAGAAATACATAATATTGAACATTTTATCAGCCTCAGAAAAATACCTAAAAAACCTTGGACATAATTTGGATTCGTACAGAATATATCATTCGTCATATATACTGGGTGAGTGTTTTATCGATTGATTAAGCTACCGAATGACGTACCTACTGATACCAAATATCATAATGCCTAAATCCCCCATCAAAAATGTTTCAATCGACAGAGTTGGGAATATAATGATATTACTGTAAATGAGCCAAGAGCCAAGGCTAGACCAGGTTGCACGCACAGCGAAACAAACAAAAAGAAAGTTACCGTTATCTGTTTTCTGGGGGGACGAAGGATCGAAAGTAGGTACGGGCAGTCGGTTACCTACCCTTGAGCCTTGAACGTCGCCTCTAAATACGATTTGCTACCATTTTCGCGCCAAAGCGTGCGTTTACAAATTAATTGTTACTTGTTAAGCGAAATATACTTAATGTCCCTGAATCAGTGTTTTTAATAAGTGGAAAAGTGTATATCAACACCCCACGTAAACCCCTACCCTTCACTACCTACTCGGTTTTGGTAGCGGCAGCTAGCTTAAAGAACATAACTTGGTTTATGTGTATTATATATATATATAGATATTATTTTTCCGAGTCTCGTTATATTATTTATTTACCGACGACCATTTCTCGTTGCTTGAGAGCTTCGACTTGTCATCTGTCCAACATGTCACTATGGCGAAAAACTACAGGATGCAAAACACATCCTCTGGGAATATCCGAAAATGTGTATGGGAAGGAAGTTGTTATGTCCATTGGGCCGTCCGAACTAGTCGCCACAAAGGCCAACTATATTACCTAAAAAAATGCGCCATCTTACAGCGGACGCGAAGATTTCTATTACACAGTTTGGTCTGTCACTATTGTTTCAGTTTTTTAAGTACTAATAATTTATTAATTATAGTCATTTATTTAATGTCAGTTCACCGTATTTCTCTCTCTCATGTGCACGTTTTGTTAGAGTGAGTCACAGTACAACCAGTCAATGCACACTTAAATGTGTGGCGACATTAGTCTTGTGTACCTATATGCTACTGAGATATTCCTGCTGATTCTTCACACCAAACGTAGGACCCCGTGATTAATACTAAGTGTGGTGCGAGACGGGGTGGTTTTTTTACGACTATTTCAATTAAAAAAGAAATTTCTACTTGTAATATTATTAAGTAAATATTTTGAATATACCTATACAAAATTTAGTACAGGCTCCGAAATATATTAATATTGTGATATTTGAAAAATCCTTGCAAAAATGCGACGAAACACATGCATCGCAAACTGGGCGAAAGTTATTCAGAATTGATTAAAAAAAAAAATTAAATCATAAATATTTTGAGTATCTACCGTAAAGCGAGGTGAGTGAGGTTTACTTTATTCCGCTTTTCACCAATGTTTAATATTTCATTGTCATAAAAATAAACTAAACGTTTTTTTATTGTTTCATTAATTTTATTCGATTAATGCATTTATACAAACTAATTCTTTTGCAGCATAAAACATTAATTATTGACATCATATTATAATTTTTTTAATAGGTATTTAAGTATATATTGGGGTAAAGTAATCCTTGTAGTATGGGGTAAGGGAATTTAGTGGATAGGGGTAGCGGTAGGCTGTTGAGATTCGACATACCTAAATAGCCCACAATAAACTTTGTCAGTCACACTTATTTGTTTTCGTTGAACTTAGAATACAATTTTCAGATGGTGCTGGATAGTATTTAAAATTCAATTAAACCCTGCTTAAACGAGAATTAATACTATCGACCGAAGGTTCTTGATGGAATTTGAACTTAAATCCATTAGAACATAATAGTTAAGATATATCACATGGGCGAGCCGACAAAAATAGTGCACACTTTTTCAGTCATACTTATATTTTGTTTTCGTTGAATTAATAATACATAATTATTACAGACGGTGTATGTTATTAATTAAGCCCAGCCAATTTCAAACCATAATCGATAAAAAATATCCTTTTATTTATTACTTAAATATCTCAAATATGTGTGTTTTAATGGCATAATTTTAGATATTTTATAAATAAACGTCAGTGGCGAAGGGTGACTTTTAGAAAGAGGTAGGCTGTGGAAATCTGATAAAAAGAACACACTTGTCAGGCATACTTACGAGAAATAAGAAGATAATACGATATTAATACTAATGAATAGGTACACACTAATGACAACGACACACTAATTTAATGAAACTTAAAAAACTCACAGACGACAAAAAATTAAGCGATCAGTTTAAATTAAGTACGTATTTTTTGAAAACATTTATACACATCAAAAATCATTAGATAAAAGTTTTTTTTTATTTTTCAAAACAGTCTATATTTATTAATATTCGATTAAACACCATAGTTTTTTTTAATTATCTAATTATTAATTATTTAGTTTTAGGCTCTGTGATCGGAGCTTACCTTAGTTCATACAATTCGATAGACTAGGGGGGGCTACGTGACGTAAAGTCCATATGAAAAAAATTGAGAACTATTTGATACATAATCCGACCTTTATTTACGTCAACACAGATGACGCGCTGTGGTATATTTTTTAAAACCTTTGCAGTTTGTTTTGTAATTATCTATTTAATACATTCCTACACATACGGTATCTCTCGTTGGCAAAATATATTATTTTATAGAATATATAATCAAGTGATTATATAAATAAGTCAATGTGCAATTAAAAAATATTTTTCTTAAGAAGGTAGGCTTCATATAATCGCTTATTATAGAGTCTTCGCCACTGATAAACGTATAATTTTTTACTATTATCTATTATGGCTTGGGTTTAATTGAGTTTTAAAAACTATCAACACATTGTAATTTTAGGTTAATGAAAACAAAAATATTATGTTTGACTGACAAAGTTTAGTGTGCATTATTTATGTAGGGTCTTAACAGCCTACGTAGGTACGTACTAGAGACTGAGTGTTTGATATTTTTGTTGAAAACTTGTATTCTCGGCGAATACGGCATTCCTTTACAACAAAAACTTCTAATACTATTTTCGTGGTTTATTACATCAATGTTTAAAGGAAAACTTGGCGAAAGTGTGCTCGCGAAGGTGGTGGAGATAAATACGTAATACAGGAACGCCATATTAGCGCTATAAAAAAGGCCCATTTGGCTCGGAACGTGATAATGCCTCTAGTCATACATAACTGAGGCGAACAGGGAAAACAATCATCTCAAAAAGTCCGAACAAATCAAGTTAACCAGCGGGTGGGGGCGGCGGCTGGGGCAGTTTGGGCGGAATTTGTGGGCGGCGATGATGCTTGTTGCCAGGACGATCGCTCTCGCAGCCCTTGTTCAGAAGAAAAGCGCGATAATACTTACAGTAGAGTGTGAAAGCTTTTGTTTACAATATTTTACGTATAGATTATCATGAAGTAATTTTAGTTAAGCAGTTTTTACTGATTGCACATGTAGTTAATTATTTTTAGCGGTTGTCAAAAATATCTGATGAAAATTTTTAATTTTATTTATTAAACTAACTATTATAAAGCATGTTACTTAATATTTAAATCACGTCGAAGTATATTGATTGTCTTTTATGATACACGGTTAATTGGGCTACGTAATGTCAGGATTATTTTTGTTTTCTACTACCATTATAATATGATTAAACGATATACCTACACGTCAATACTGTCGATCGAAGGTACATGATGAAATTTAAATTTAAATTCTAATTGATTTGAGTTTTGTACTACTACATTTGAGACATTTGACACATTCGTGGGGGTTACTGCCAAAACTTTGTAAGCCTTGAAATCATGTTATGGAGTAATCGCAATAATGAATTTAATGATACGTTTGAAGTGCCCTCTAAAATCAGGCGTAATGCTAATTTGTCTGTGCTTTATGCGCATGTTCTATATATCGGATGACCTAGATTTTTTTTTATATCTATCATATTTATATCTAGACACAATAATCCATTGTTAACTCTAAATACCTAAATTATTGACTAACCAACTTTTGGCAGTATAGATTTGATTAATTGAATTCGTTGTTAGTGTGTATTTGCCAATGCTGAGTGCGCATAGTGCCTGAAGATGTCGAAAGGCGAAACCCGGGTCGCAACAAATGACTCAAATGGAATAGTACAAAACTCAAATCAATTAGAAGTTACCTATATACTTTATTTTGAATCTTCTTTGGTAACCTATCGATTTTACTACAGCTAGTTATATTCACATTACAACTACACCAAATTACGATTTAAAATAGCTCTATTTTCTATAAGTTGAAATCGTTCAACGAACACTTATTTTATAAGAGGTTTTTTTATAAAGTATTATTTATCTATTTTAAATATTTTTTAAATAATACCAATGTACATTTTTGCAAAAATAGGTACATATTATGAAATTCTAGTTAATTATAAGTTTCGTAAATCTGCCAGTAAATGTATCTAATACCTCAAACCAATGACATTATTAATGGACAACGCACTCAGTACAGTAACTAGCAAGTAAATTCGCGCATAACGACATTCGCACATGTATAGGTAGACGTCACGTGACAAAATTTCGCAATTTCCATTATGCGATATCACGCATCGGGAATTTATAGCAATATCACCTTTATTGTAATGGCGTTAGAACAGATTATGCCATTCGGCAGACCCGATAAAAAAGTGATTGTCAATTATTTTTCCAGATGCTTCGTCCATATTAATGTCATTGCCTCCCACTAAATTTAATTATATGTAGTCTTTTGTAAACATATTGTGTTGGGTGTGTGCAATTCTGATATTTTTCATTACGTATTTGAACCAAGGCCTGCACAAAAATGATGCATAAGTGCGAGTGAGAAAGTATTCGGTACCCTTATCTATGCGACACGCGCTAGAGTAAGATAAAAGGTATACAGATGTATAGAAGATTTTGTTGTCGGCGTAGATGCCAAATCTTAGTTTTTTGCTTAA